>JABAKD010000027.1:10593918-10836656 GCA_012845835.1 Undaria pinnatifida
TCCTTCCCCCCCCACTTCCCCCCGTCCTTCCCCCACCCATTCCCCCCCCCTCATCCCCCCCCCCCCCCCCCCACCTCTCCCTACCCTGCCCCCCCCCCCTCCCCGCCCCCTCCTCACCCCCGCCCCCTCCTCACCCCCCCTCCCCCTTCCCCCCCCCACCCCCCACCCTCTTCCCCCCCCCCACCCCCCTCCCCCCTCCTCCCCGCCCTCCCCCGCCCCCCTTCCCCCCCGGGTGGGTGGCCTTAATATTTATTGTCGGGTAGTGTGCTTTCGTGTCGTCCTTGCTAAGGTTTCCTTTGCACGCGAGTTGTTGGTGGGGCGTTCGAACGGTATCTTTATGATCCGAGCAATTGGTGTAGTATCATCTCGTTGATACTATAAAATAAAAGTCACCACTTTGACCAGACCTTTACCCCCCCCGCCCCGCGATGTTGCCGAACCATGAAGCTCCGGCTGGCGAAATAATGAACCGATCTGCTCCCTCCATGACCTTTCCTGCTGCTGCTGTTGCTGCTGCATATCATGGAGTGCGTGCGGCCATGCCGCTCGACTTGTTGCCAGGACGAAACCCCATTGTTATTTGGTACTGCTGCAGACAGCCCACGATTACCCCACGTCCTTTCTTACCACTGTTACCAGCGGCAGGAAGTACGCGACTATTATGCCGCGCGACTTCGCCCTACCAAATCACTCACCATGGTAGGGTGCACACGGCTGGCGGCCATGCGACTTCTCGCGGGAAAATGCAGATAACCCCATACCTGCTGCCTCCACAACCAACCTTCTGAAGTAGAAGGCGCACGGCAAATGCTGCAAATACATAACACAATAAATGCCGCGCAGCTAAACTCCCCCCGCTCGCAACACACGGCGAGGGTGCCTACGGCTGTAATTCCGCCATAGGCCTTTTGGCTGCTGCTGTAAACCCCCCTGTCCGCTGTATACGGTGGGGGTGTCCTAGGTTACGCTATCACCATGGACGTAAGCTGCTGCTACTCCCTGCCTACGATCATGCTCCACCGTAGGGCTTTAGCTACTACTGCTTGTAGTACATAGTGTACAGTAGCAGTGGCTTCTCCCTGAAAACGAAGTCTCCACACAAACATCATCTCCAGGTCCGAAGACAACTCGCCTATCAAGCTGCCCTCCCTCGTCCACCATCGAAGAATTCCGACGACGGCAGTACAGCATCTCTCCCTGCCATACCAGCGGTGGCTCTCTCCTCCCCACCGGACTCCTCCTTGCGCCTTGCTGCTCATCTCCGCTGATCTCCGAAAAGGTTGGCTCCACAAACATGGCCCTCCCTTCCCCACCAAGCTTCGATGAAAGCACGGCCCTGTTCCAATACTGCTGACCCGTAGACCCCTCATCCTTTAGCTCCAAGCGGTGTGGGTTTCAAGTCATTGTATTACGTCTCCCAACCACAGGGTAGAGGCAAGTCGAGCAGAGAACTCATGCGTGAGACCTCTGAGAAGAGAACTCGTGCGTAACACCTCCGAGAAGAGTGGGCTCCCGAGCGAGAGCGCACAGCAGTCTACCATCAAGAACGCCACCCAGGTAGTACTAGGTACCGAATAATAGTCCAATTGCCCGAAACGGCCCGAAACTGATACGTAACTGTCATACTGAAAACCCCAAATCAACAAAGTGAACTATTTTCGTTATGTGTGTTGTGTGTTGTATGTGGTGTGAGTGCAGTGTGCGTCCCGAATGCCCCACCAGCGCTGGATTGGCAGGCAGCCGAACGGTGCTTGGATGCTACTAGAAGAACACGCAGCCGCAGAGAAGGAGGAGCCTAGAACGAGCAAAATGGCTCATAGCAGACACCCACAGCACGCGGCGGCGATGAGCTGCGACAGCAGAACCAGCGGCAGGAAGTATGCAGCAGCCGAAATGAAGAACGCAGTCGCCGCCGCACGCAGACACGGCAGAACACACGTGCAGGATCGAACAGCAGAGGCGCAAAAGTTCGAGCGCAACGCCGAGGAGCGCGGTGTATCCGACGAGGGATATAAATAGAGGGTGTGCGGTGTGCGCTGCGAGGGTGTTTGCGTGCCAGGGTGTAGTTCGTAGCGCCGTTTGATTTCAAGCGCGGCCGTTTGAATTTTATGGTTTTGTAAGGACGAGGCGGTATTTTTGGGAGGGATTTTTTTTCCGCAGCCTAGGGCACAACGAAGTGAACTATTTTTGTTATGTGTGTTTGTTGCAGCTCAAGAATTCTGGATTATTAGTTTTCGAATGCCGGCGCGTTTTCGCCGCCGTGCTCACCAAAACCTGCAGGTGCAGAGAGGCACGCCGGGCGAGAGCCTTACGAAACCCACCGTGAGGCGTGCCGTAATTGTTACCCAAATAACTTCGAACCCCCCCCCAAACGAAAACTAAATACATACGGTATATCAGGCTGACCCGAACTCCTATGCCCCGCTCCTTCCCTTGCGGGGCAAAATAACTCTCACAGTCAACAATCGTCACGACTTGTTGCAACCTGATTCCCCCCCTCTCTTGAGCGACAGGGCGGGCGGTTGGGAACGTCGATCAGATTCTAGCTGTCACGTACTGCTGGGCAGGCGCTTAAACGTGTTCTCCGTCCCCTGCGGCGCAGCCACGGAAAGCCAGCTACCTTTCGATGTGTACTCCTGCTCCTCACGCTCGAGTGTATGCCCTCGGTCTCGTCTACCCCTGAGCGAGTCTGAAGGCAAGCCACGACTGCGTCGGCATAAATACGCTTTTACTCTATATTTTTACCGTTACCATACGGCCGATATTCGAATTCCAATCAGGCGTCCACAAACTCCGCATTCCTGCGTAAAGCTACATTTTGTTGCAGCTCAGGATTCTGGATCATTAGTTTTCGAATGCCGGCGCGTTTTTGCCACCCTGCCCACCAAAACATGCAGGTGCAGAGAGGCACGCCGGGCGAACGCCTTACGAAACCCGCCGTGGGGCGCGCCGTAATTGTTACCCAAATAACTACGAACCCCCCCCCAAACGAAAACTAAATACATACGGTATATCAGGCTAACCCGAACTCCTATGCCCCACTCCTTCCCTTGCGGGGCAAAATAACTCTCGCGCCATATGGGCAGCCTGAATCCGTCTACTCCTCACTCGCTAGGGCGGCTGAGGCCGATTTTGCGCCTTCCCCTGCCGACCGCACGTACGTCATGAAAGCTTGGGACTTACATCTGCCTGCCCGTTGTATCTGCAGCTCGAGTGTTCCTCGGGCAGCCGACTGGGTTGCTCCCCCGATTCTTCCTGAATGCAGGGCGTACTGAGCTGGGTCTCGGCCGCTGCTTCCTACCAAACGCCTCAACGCTGCTACCGCTTCCGTCCTTGTGAACACTCTCTAACCCCACGGCGTGAGCCTGGTGGTGGGGGGGCCTCCCCTGGGAGCTGGGGGTGTACGTTGAGAATCTCCAGCAGCGCTTCAAAAGCTCCCGCGGGGCCTCCTGCGTCCACTGACCCCTCCGCCACCTTAGTTCGAGTAATCGTGCAACCCTCCCTTTTCTGGTCGCTTTTGGACGCTAGGAAACGCACCTGCACCGCGTTCGCGCGGGCGCGGTTCTCGAACGCGACTTGCTCATCTCTCTCTAAGAATGTTAAGCGGTTACGTGTCAAGCAGAACTCGGGGTGAACTTTACCGTCCGCGTACGCCCACAACTCCAACGCTCTACACAACAAGAAAAACGACAGAGCGAGACCCAGCCGCATGATACCGCCCCCGTCTGCCATGTTTGTCACCACTCGCTGCCCTTGCGACAGCATCGACCACGTCAGGGGCAACCGGACCGTCGCCTTTTTCTGTGTCATCCCGTGCGCGCGGTCGGTCCCTTTCCCTACGGCTACGATTATACCGTGCGAAGTGGGCAGTTCTCAACCGGCGTACATCTTGTGGAAATACTTGATCGCGGCCAAATACTCCCTGACAGTCCACTGCTGGTTATTGTGCACGAAACAGCTCGACACCATAAATTCCAACAGTTCCCCGAACACTTGATCCGGGTCCGCGTCGTCGTGCAGCCACGGCCTCTTACCCTGCGACCTCCTTTCCTTCACCCAGACGTTCCACTTTCCCGAATAGTTCTTCTGAGTGCTTTCCCCGACTGAACCCAGCGCCAGGGTTTCCACCAACCGCGCTACCTCCTCCTTGTTCCCCGATCCTGCTCGTGAAACAGGAGGGGGAAACAGGCGGACGATATTTTTCGGAGGCGGGGGGGGGGTCCAGAAGCGAGGTACCACGAGGGCGAATCCCGCGGTGTCGTCCATTCGATTCTCCATGAGGTTCCATAACCGTTCATCGTGGCGGGTGGCAATGCAATTTGTTCCGATGATAACAACATTGAAAATCTCTACCCCTTGCCATCCGATCACCCGTTCTGATCAGTCGTCCGAATTTGTCAATTCCGTGACTTTACTACATAATACTTCGCGGGGCCACCGCGATATTCCGTCAGCGAGAGTATTGCGGACACCGGGGATATGCCTCTCGATGTGGCTCCACCGGCCCTTAATTTCGAGGCGGCCCAGCATTCTCATGAGTAGGCACGCTCGCTTATCCCTGGCCCCGCCGCACCGACTAACCCAAGACACGGCCGCCGCGTTGTCGCCTCGCATCAAAACCGGGTCCCCGTCAACTACGGGCGAATCCCCTACTAACTCGAGCATCACCCAGGCCGTCTCGACCATCCCGAGCAGTTCGAGGAGATTGATCGTGATAGTGCAGGATTCGCGGCGCGCGACCCTGTCCTTTAGCTCGTTTGTCAATTCTGTTGGTAAGTCGTATCGCCAGTACACCTTTCTCTCGACGCAATACCCGCCGACCGCTTCAAAACTGGCGTCTGATAAGTAGTGCCGTTTTGCCGGGCGCTTCATCACCGAGTAACACGGCGCGCTGAGAGCCTCTCCTGCTTGCAGGAGCTCGTTGTCGATTGCGCTCTTCCAAAAGAGGAGGTCGGCGTGATACTCGCGACCAAGGCGCACGGTACGGTTCTGTTGTTTTTGATTCTGCGCGTCGTGGAGGCCAGATAGGCGTAAGAGCCTCCACACGAAATATCTGCCCGCTCTGACTACGTACGTGAGGTTCCACAGCTTGCCCGTGACGCTGAGCACCTCCTTTACTTTAGCGTACCGTCTGCTCGCGGGCCACTGGTCGTATAACAGCCTCTTAATCGCTCCGGTTTTTTCGCGCGGGTACGAGATTCTGAGGGTGTGTGAGTTGACAGTGAAACCTAATGCGTCGATCGTGGTGTCCCAATCTGTGCTCTTCTTCGGGGCGAGGATCGGGGTCTCTCCCTCCGCCCCAGGTCCGAACAATCGCACGTGGTCGGACGCGAGGGAGGCCGATGCGACAAGGGCGGTCCTGTCGCTGTCCGACTGCTGTACCCTAACTTACAGGTAGTCGTCTACGTACACTGTGGTGAAAAAGGGGTCTAACCTGCCCCCACCCCTGGGTGCGCTCTGAGTTTGGCGTCTGCGGGGACCGGGGTTGGCTTTCCTACTCCCCAACGGTCTATGATTTTGACATGCGCCATCATCGCCTGTCCTTCTCCAAGTAACTGGACTGACTCTAACGAGGCGTGGCAGTGCGAGTGTTCGGCCGCAGCGGCCATGACCCCCCAGTAACCCGGTGACCCTGACCACCCGAACGTCAGCCGAAAATCCACCACCACTAGACCCCCGATCGTGTTGCAGAAATTATGGGCTTGGTCAGGGTCGACTCTAACGTTTCGAAACGCGTCTGACACGTCTACCTTGCTCATCAATATGTGTTTCTCGGGGAACTATTGTCGCAAACTAACAACTTTTGTGAGGAACTTTGGGAGAGCGGTCGCGCACAGACACGGGGGAACGCTGTCTGGGTCGGTGTCCCTGTTCAGACCTCCATTCCTCGTACGATTCCACACCTCGAACGGGAGGTCGTTGATAATTCTAACCTTGTGGGAGACGACGGGCGCTAGGGGCGACACCCTCAAGTTTGGGATTTCACTGGCGAACGACTTTCGTATCACGAGGCTTTTTTCGCGTCGGACGTCTTCGCCGAGCTTTTCCCATATTGCAGGTAAATGCGCAAGGGCGCTGCGGTGATTGCCGTATTGCAAAGCGTGTGTTAGCTCTACTCTGGTGGCTGCTGCAGGCACCGGCACCCCCCCGGTGACTATCGTGATAAGTTTGTCGACATCCTCGAGACCTTTCTGGTCGCCGAAATACCTCTGAATCCGGGCGGGGTCTACTGGAGAGGCAACCAAAGCGCCTCCCACCGAGCGGGCGACGTCTCCCACAATACTACGGTGTTGTCGCGTCGCTGTCTGTCTCATCATGGTCGTGCAGATATCAGCTAGCCGGTACAGGATATCCTCTCGGGTCCTGGCGTCAAGGTTTTCCTTACTCAGGTTAGCGCTTTCTGCGTGCCACTGCTGTACTGCTATACGTGCGTTCGGAGGTCGACTGCGCCATGCCCCATCAGGAAGCCGCGCGCGTGCTGACCCGTAACCCCTCTGCGTTTCGGCGCGAACGGACTGCTGCGACGGCCACGTATGCGGTCCTGCGAAGTGCATGTGATCGGAAAGAGTGCCGTAGGGATAACTATTGCCCCCGCTTACCGATGGGTGGGATGACGCGTCAACTAGTCTACGGCTTGCTGTTGCGCTTTCTGATGAGTCGAGAAAAAACAGGGTAGACGGCCCTTCTGGATTGAGCCTTCTGTGTGGACGCGACTGACAACGCACGCGGGAATTGGGGTATTTAACTGTCTGGCCCTCTGCTCCTGCTTCTGTACGAGCCTTCTGCGGCGTCGGTTCTGCCGACGCGGGCGGAAGCGGGTTCCTGGCCCTTGACTCCTGTGGGTGCGATATGGTGTGAGCGTTTGGCGTATACGCGGAACTGACCGCGGAGTATACAACCGAAAGGGGTACGCTGAACCTCTACTCACACCCGCCTGCTGTCCTGAACCTTCTGCCACCGCGGCACTCCCAGGGTTGGCAAGAAGTGGGGTATCTGGCCCTCTGTTCAGCTGGACGGTCGAGCTGTCGCTAGACGTGTAGTTCGCGCTCGTCCGTAGGTCCCTTTTGTTTCTCGACAACTCTGTTCTGCTGCACGGAGCCCGCGCGGGTTTGGCAGCGTGGGCGGGACGTGCCTGACTGTGCCTGACTGCCAGCGTGTCTGTATTTTTGTCTGCATGTCTGCCGGTCTGTCTGGCTGTCTGTCTGTCTGTCTGTCTGTCTGTCTGTCTGTCTGTCTGTCTGCCTGTCTGTCTTCCTGTCTGCCTGCCTGTCTGTCTGCCTGTCTGTCTGTCTGCCTGCCTGTCTGCCTGCCCGCCTGTCTGTCTGTCTGCCTGTCTGTTTGGCTGCCTGTCTGTCCGCCTGTATGTCTGTCTGTCTTCAGTCTGCCTGTCTATCTGTTTATCTGTCTGTGCGCCTGGAGGTGTGCAGCCAACAAGGGGTACGCTGAACCTCTTCTCAACCCCGCCTGCTGTCTTGAAACCTTCTGTAACCGCGGCACTGTCCGGTTGGCAAGAAGTGGGGTGTCTGACCACCTGTTCAGTTGGACAGTCGAGCTGTCGCTAGACGTGCGGTTCGAGCTCTTCCATGGTCCCCGGTTTTTGATAACGCTGCGCTGCTCTACGCCTCCCGCGCGGGTTTACCAGCGTGGACGGTACATGCCGAACTATGTCTGTCTGTCTGCATGTCTACCCGCCTGTCTGACTGCCTGTCTGTCTGTCTGACTGTCTGTCTGTCTGAGGATCTGCTGGTGAGCTTGTCTGTCTAGCTGTCTGGCTGACTGTGTGTAAGTGCGTCTGCACCGATCTGCCGGCTTGGCTGTGTGGGTCTGATGGTCAGTTTCCTGTCCGTGCCTCTGCTGGTCTACCCGTAGATCGGCGTGTCTGAGGGAAACTATTCTGCTGCACTGCCTGACTCACCGTGGAACAGAACCGGCGAAACCGATCCGGGAGTGGGTGCCCTGTGAAGCCCGACGAGACCTCTTGGCGTCAGCAAACACCGCGCTTGCCACGCCTGCTCCTGCCCCCCCCGTGGTCGGCCCTGCCTGGCGACAGAGCCCGTATTGTCAGTTGGTGGAAGCGCCGCTGCTCCGACCTGGGCCGGGGCCGGGGGGGGGGGGCGGCCCGGCCGTCGGCCCCCTGGTTTCTGCTGTAGCGGGCAACGGGAGGGGGCCAGCTACCCCCGCCCGAGGGAGCGCCGCCGCCCCCGGTGGTGGCCGCCTGCTGAGGGCGCTGGAAGGGCTGCGTGGGCGGGGGGGGTGGGGGCGTGGGCCGCTGCTGCGCCGAGGCCGCCAGGCGGGATGGTGGGGCGACCTAGTCGTGATCGTATCTGCAGGCAGTACGGGGGCAAGCATCGCTGCGCCACGTGTACTCACAGACGCCCGGCAGTGTCTCCCATTCCAGCATGCGGGCCTTGAAGGCCCGTGCACCCTCCCCGAGGTCCGACCTCCCGTGCCCGACGGTCGCCTTCGATCCCCCCACCCTAGCGGCTGGCTTGAGCTTTCCGGCTCCGGCGCCTGCTGCTTTCGCCGGGGATGTTTTCCACTGAGGAGGGCGCTCCGCGAAGCTGTCCGAGGAACCCTCCACCAGCAACGCTTTTAGCTTCGTGAACTCCGGGACCGCCGGGGGTGGCCCGGAGCCGTGGGGTGGAGGCGCGTTGGGGTGTTCCCTCCACAGGGTACCCGCTTGTCCAGCGAGCTCGTGCATGTGGTCGTCGAGCCCCACGTTTGTGGCGGTCAGGAGCGTCGCGCGAACTTGCGCCGGGTACGGGACAAGGGCCAAGAAGTGGTATAGCAGGTAGCTCTGCAACCTCTCCAATACTGCGTTCAGCTCCTTCTTCTGGTTTTCAACGCGGGAATTGCAGATGTCGGGGGCGCTCGCCATGCCGTACTCGAGGACGACCACGAAAGCGACGAAGAAGGTTCAAAGGTGTACTTCAGCCGGCATCGTGGCGGGGATTTCCCCCGCAGGGTCTGGGAGGAAGAAATCTTCCACGGCGAGCTCGGCCAGGCTGTGGAGTTGCCTCGTAGTGGCCGTAGTGACGCCGGCGACATCCTTCAGAATGAAGCGTTGGATGTCCGGTGTCGGCTCCTCGACGACGCTGAAGCTTCCACGCGCGAGGAAGTATTTGGTCCCTGCCATCGACCGCCACACATCGGCCGCCAACCGAGCGTTGGCCTTGATGGCCGCCGTGGTGGCAGCAGCTTGGGGCTGAGGAAACACCAGGGGAGGCTGGGCGCCGAGGCCACCTGGGCCCCATGGCAGCGGCTGGGGCACGGCGAAGGCGGGGCCCGCAGGGTGGGCCCCCATCGCCACGTGTGGCAGGCCCAGCGGCTGGTGCTGCCCCTGGGCTTGCTCGAGCGCGGTCACGCGGGCCGCGATCGCCTGGGAGCTGGCCGCTACCGCCCGCGTGGCCGCGACGACCTGCTGTAACAGGGCGGCCATGTCCATCGGGGCCGCCGCAGGTTGCGCCGCAACTGGTGGGTCCACGGGGCCCTCGCCTGGGTTCGCGTGGGCAGCAGGGTCCGCGAGGCCGCCAGCGCCGCCGGTCGGTGGGCCCGGGACAGGAACGACGCCGCCCTCGGCGGCAGCGCCGCTCGCGTCGGCCCCAGCGTCTTGGTTGACGGTGGCCATCTCGAGCACGAAAGTTTTGAATCCCGCGAGGGAAAGGGCTCGAAGAAAAGTCGAAAGTCGATCAGATTCTAGCTGTCACGTACTGCTGGGCAGGCGCTTGAACGTGTACTCCGTCCCATGCGGAGCAGCCACGGAAAGCCAGATACCTTTCGCTGTGTACTCCTGCTCCTCACGCTCGAGTGTATGCCATCGGTCTCGTCTACCCCTGAGCGAGTCTGAAAGCAAGCCACGACTGCGTCGGCATAAATAAGCTTTTACTCTATATTTTTACCGTTACCATACGGCCGATATTCGAATCCCAATCAGGCGTCCACAAACTCCGCATTCCTGCGTAAAGCTACATTTGTGTGTGTGTTGTGTGTGTTGTGTGCGTCCCAAATGCCCCGCACGGGCAGGATCGAACAGCAGAGGCACAAACGTTCCAGCGCAACACCGAGGAGCGCGGTGTATCCGACAAGGGATATAAATAGAGGGTGTGCGGTGTGTGTTGCGAGGGTGTTTGCGTGCCAGGGTGTAGTTCGTAGCGCCGTTTGATTTCAAGCGCGGCCGTTTGAATTTTATGGTTTTGTAAGGACGAGGCGGTATTTTTGGGAGGGATTTTTTTGCCGCAGCCCAGGGCACAACGAAGTGAACTATTTTTGTTATGTGTGTTGTGTGTTGTGTGCGTCCCAAATGCCCCGCACGGGCAGGATCGAACACCAGCGCTGGGTTGGCAGGGCAGCCGAACGGTGCTTGGATGCTACTAGCAGCGTAGTGTGTGTTGGTGTTGGTGTGTGCCCCAAAATGCACCACCAGCGCTGGGTTAGCAGGGCAGCCGAACGGTGCTTGGATGCTACTAGCGGTGTAGTGTGTGTTGGTGTTGGTATGCGTGTCCCAAAATGCTCCACCAGCGCTGGTTTGGCAGGGCAGCCGAAGGGTGCTTGGATGCTACTAGCAGTGTCAGGGGGGGGGCGACGCGCCCCCCCCCGACCCCCCCCCCCCCGGGACGCCCTTCAGTGTGCGTTGGCAGGGGCCCCACAGTGTGTGTTGGAAGGACCCGCACCAGTGTGCGTTGGAAAAAGTATATGGAAAAAGTATGAAATAGATTTTTAAAATATGTATACGGAAAAAGTATGTAATGGATTTTAAATAATTACTATGATAGTGTATTGCATATCGTTCGGCTCTTAGGCGTGGTGGCTGTGTACTGGTCATGTACGGGAGTGTTGGGTTTTGACAGCTTGCGGTGGGACGGTATGCTAGGTTTTTGCTCTTACACTACCCTCTCTGGGGTCGGATTATGTCTTGGTATATCCTTTTGGGTTCGTATTTTACGACATGCCACTAATCATCATTGATTGCAATATCCCTTTTCCGTTATTTCAACGATGCCAATAATCAAATAATAATGCTGCATTTTATCCTTTGCGTAATTCACTGCGTTTTTATACGCTACTGGCGGCCAGAATCAAGGTCTTGGGCTCGCTTCATTGAGCGGGCTGCATCAGCCGCCATAAACCTTGAATTTCATGTTCGGCCTAACTTCGGCCTACTTGCTCTTCACATGTTCGCTCTCTCGTCTTTTTTCACAGTTTGATATCAGTGTTCTCAAAATTAGAATCCTAGAATTGCTGCGTTCAATGTCGGTCCGCCGTAAATACATGTCGTATGCCAACATTTTTTCGTTCATTTATCGTTTATCAGTTCGGATTTTTCTTCTTTCGTTAAACTATGGCATTTGTTTAGTAATTAATTCGCATTTTACGTATGGTTGAGAAGTTTTTTTTGCGCGTACCACGTGCATCCGATCTTGAGTGTACACCAGGTATTAGACTATATATATGGCGTTCCCTCTGTAGAGCCCGTTGCGTCCAGTCCTCCGACTTCTGCCCCTTTTCCTCTCGCATGGAGGGCGGTATTGATCATGGCTAGCGCTGCCAGGGTGGTTGGTTCATATGTTCGCCAACCACCCCTTGCTGGCGAGCTAACGTGTTCACTTGCTAGTTGGTATATGTCTGTTCTTTGCATTAAGCTGACATCTCCACCCATCTAAATCTAGCACCACCAATGCCTGTGCCGATGCCTCTTAGGGAAACGAGCTCTTCTGTGCTCACAGCTTACGAGACAGAGTTACTACACACCGCAATTTCAGCAGGCAGGGTGATTCGGCTATGCAATTGTCTGACGACGCAAACATAACACAACAGCCACGATATTCTTCCGCTCCCCAGAGTGGCTGGAGCCTGTCCTGTTACCGCGGACTTGATTATGCGAGTGCGCGCGAGAACAACAACAACGTCGCATTTTGTTCAATTTTGCGTCCCGGCGTCAGCCGCCGGCCGCCAGCCTGGACCAAAACCACGGTAGGGTATCATTGGATACCCCCCTTTCCCAGTACTTACAACGAAGTTTGAGCTACTCGCAAGAGGGACTCAGTACCTCACTGACACAAAAAGCTTCATGTAGGATTTCGTTTTGGCGCAACGTAGCTTACCTTTCCATTGCGGTTATATATCGCATGAATATAGCAGCGCGAACGCTTGAGACAGCAAAGAGTGACCCGAGCCACCGCGAAAGCAGGCCCAAAAGAAAACAACATAGCCCCCGTACCGTAGCTTCGATTCCACAGGGCTGTTACGTACCAGGTAAGTACCAGTTTGGAAAGTACTGGGTTCAGGGGGTTATTTTGAGGCTAACATCGTGACCAAACAACACCTACCTTCGTTTCGACCGACCCTTCCATTTTCCTACGGAGGTAGTGTACGTTCGCGCTACTTGACGAGCCCCTCAAAACTATGCTTTGATCATTGGTTTGTCGATGCTGCGATGATGAGATTGCAGCATTCAGCGCTATGGCCCGCAACAATAAATGGTTAGTGTCGCCCGCACACTTTTTTTTTGAGCGGAAAAGTGTTGATGCCGCCCCCCCCCCCCCCTTCCCCAATCTCCTTCTACGATGTCCCATTCGCCACCGCCGACGATACTGAGACCACAGCAATTCGTGTGGTCCACAACAACATTGAAAAGTCGAATGGAAAACACGTAAGATATTCTACAGCATAACAGCTGTATTTTTGTTTAACTTTTCATTACGGGATCAGCTGTCAGCCCTGTTACGTACCAGGTATGTACGTAGGTACCAGGTTTTAATTTTAAGGGCTAAAATATCCGGACAACACAACAACTTTGCTCCGACTAGGACGCTTCCTTTGTCTGATTGTATTGGAATCGAGTTGACTTAGCGTTGCACGTCAACGCAAAAACCTTGCTTATTATAATATTGATATTGTGATACCGCCGAGGTGTTCTTTGCTTCTTACGTCACTCTTACCATGAACAATCGGACGGGCCTTGCATAAACCGGTCGCCCCGGTGGCGTATCAGGTTATCCTCGAGCCTGGTATGGGTCAGTTTTGTGACTTCGAATCTCCCCGAGTGCATACTCGTATGAATTCGTGGGGACTTTTTCTTGTGCACAAATTGACTTGCGGAAAGCGCGACAGCGTGAGTTAGCAACACTCGATGAACAATCGACGAGCAGCGGGATTGCTGAGAACCCTATGCGCGATTAAAAATGAAAGCAAGAACCGGGGGGGAGAAGGAACGACACCGGTGACCACGGCTTGTCCAGAAGCTGGTAGGTACAAGTGTGCAAAAAAAAAAGGAAGAGAAATGACATGAATATTAAAAACGACCGTAATTGTTCTACCGCCCGTGCCTCCTTGTTGGGTATTCACCTTGGGCGCTGTAAATGACAACATCCAGTGCCGAACGCGAGTCGACGCGCTCTGTCAAAGACGCCGGCAATATCCATCCTTCAAAGTATATACTCCGTATGTAATTCCCGCCGAGGTGTTATTTGCTCCTTACGTCACCCTCACTACGAACACTCGGACGGGACATGCATATGACATGAATATTAAAACCAACGGCAATTGTTCTACGGCCCGTGCCTCCTCGATGGGCCTTCACCTTGGACGCTGTAAATGACAACAAGTGCCGAACGCGAGTCGACACGCACTGTCCAAGACGCCGGCAATAGACCAGCCGTCGAAGTATATATGTATCATTCCCGCCGAGGTGTTCTTCGATTCTTGCGTCACCCTCACCATGAACACTCGGACGGGCCTTGCATGTGACATGAATATTAAAACCAACGGCAATTGTTCTACCGCCCGTGCCTCCTTGTTGGGCGTTCGCTTTGGACGCTATATATAACATTACCCAGTGCCGACCGCGCGCCGACGCGTACTGTCTAAGACGTCGGCAATAGACCAGTCGTCGAGGTATATATACCATTCAGTGAGCCAAGAAGTCTTCGGGGTAATTGATCGGCGGCAACATCGAGGCCAACCTGTGAATAGAAAGCACCATAATAAGACGACCAGTCCATGTAGTGCTTTGGACGCAGGCCGCAGCACAGAACACTTGCCCGCTTCGGTATAAAATATCAAACCTAAAACCTTGTTGTTAAAGACATTACTGCTACTTACGCTTGTCGACGCCATCCGCCGGGCTCTTGATGCTGTTGCCTTTCTTTTCCTAAACGTTCTGTTCGACGCCATCCTTGAAACTCTATACCTCCTTCGAAGTGCGCCATCGACCCTGCGCGCCACCTCCGTGTCCACCACGCGACAAGGCATTCAGCGAAACAAAAACACACCAGTACGCCTAGAATATTACCGTTACCAACAACGAAGTTACCACTCCGAACACTACGGTGGACATTGACCGTTTATGCCTCAGTGGCGGAGAGAAAGATGTCGTCCACTTCAACTCCCTGCCAAATAGGTCGAACCTGCCTGGTGCATTCGATAATATTGCAAAACCCAATAGTGGTGTCTGTGCCGTCAGGAGCGTCTGGTACCGATGCTGTCGCGGAACGGGCGCCTATACGAGGCCCAAGGTTCAGCCGCTTGAATAACTCTTGCAACAATGAATTACCCGCAAACCCTGTACGAGGTTTGCGTCAGGGTATACTTCAATATATTATTGGGGGCGGACGATGACATGCCTTTTCCGTACCTAAACAACCGCGCGGTGGGTTCCCCTCTTTTGTGGACAGGAGAGCTCGGCTACAACAAACCCAACACCCAACTTGTTTGAAACCTTAAAAGGACCATAGCCGGGACGAGCTTTACATCGAAATCAATCAAATGACGCAGTCCATTAATACAATAATAGCGGTGATTTCGTGTGCCTCACGCATCCTATGGAGATTTACATCGAAACTAGCGGACATTCATCTTGGTCGAGCTTCGCATCCGCGGTATATCCTCTTGGTGACTTTCGTACTACAGACGGTGTGTCTCCTGATGGTTGGCGTCGCTCATCACACGCCACGAACGGATAACTCATGCGAGGACAGTTGTTTGCTGGGCCCCATTCCGAAGGATCATGGTGTAACCACAGTATCACTTCCGGATTTGACACCGACGAATTGCTGACGTCAACACTCACTAACCCGTGATTCGTTTCCGCTGACAGAATTGACCGGGCATCAGCAGCGCCGCGTGACTCGGGAACATGCTATACACCTAACGACGCGTGGTGCGATAGAGGTCGGGACTGTTTTATCTAGGGCTCTTCGCGTGAGAAACCCTCCACGCCACTACTTTGTAACACATAAGAACGTGGAACCCAGAAAACAATCCCGTGGTAGGTATGCAACGAACAGTATTGTAAACCCCAAATGATAACCCAACCATGGGGTAGTGTAGTCATTGGTTGACCAGCCCCTCCAGAAACAAAATGTGTTGCTGATAAGGGCTAACCCCATTGCACTACTAAAACACGCGTACCAACGTACGGTACAGTGCAAATATAGTGATTAACCCTGGTGGCCACTCTAGACCTATGGGAACCTTAGTGGGCCGTCGATAATCTCTTCGGTCGGTATTTATCGGAGGTCCGACGTGGATTGGCGGAAACAAACAAATTGATGATGGTTTCCATGGATGTTTCATCTTTCGTCATGGGACAAGCGACACAACCACTGAAGTGCTAGCGTGCTCGGTCAGCGTGCGGGTGCACCACCATGATTCAAGGGCTTTCAACGACAGCGTGAGGCCACGTTGGAGCGGCAGTCATGCGGCCAGACGCCTTGTTCCAAGAAGCCGAGGGAGCATCGACGGAGATTCGGGGTCGACGAATGCCTTCACTCGTATCCGACACGCAGGCCAACAAGTTTTTACGGAGCATGCGGCACCACGTGGCTCCCCAAGTGCTGAAGACATATCGACGCACAAACCTCCGCTTCTCCTGCTTTGCGGCACGTTGAGTTGGTATACGGCAAGAAGGAAGACATCGGCTTTGTTATGGCAAGCTCTGAACAAACGCAGCCGCTGGTCTCAGCCCAAAAACGACATTAAATCTCGCGGGAAATACATATAATATATATTGGAGAGTGCTTGTGCCCACACCAGTCAGAGCCTGCCTCACGAGTTGTCGTTGCCGTGATCCAAAGATAGGCCACACACACCAACCCTAACGGACGATTGGCGGCGTGACGACAGTAGGGATATGCTGGTTTCGAAGCGCGCTACGGTGAGCCCAGTGCCAAACTTCGACCAGTAGGCAATGTGTGTAGCGCGTACCGGCCAATAGTTCACCCACCTCTTCGTTGTCATCCACGGTATCCGGTTTGGCGTCCTTCTTCATGAGCTTGGATATCGCTCCGATGACAAACACAGATAAGTCCATGTACATCGGCAATACCAGTGCTGCGATATCAAAATAGAGCAGTCGTGGAGCGTGTGGGGGGTGAGATTTGTCGTTCTCGTGCCCATGATACCCTGGCTTCAACTTCAATCTCTCGTCTAAAGTTAGTGTTCAGTTGGACAACGTCCAAAGACAGCGGGTACGGAACACTACCATATCCAGTTCCATCACTAGGTAAATAGTGATGGCCTTTTGACGCCACGGATAACGCTAACTTCCCTTGAAACGTAGCCGTGTAGGGAATATACGTATGTATATCTATACCATTGCTCCTCAGTACTGTCAATATTACAATTGGCATGTGGTGTCGACGCAGTCAGCGGCGTTGGGCGTGTACCATGCTTCAAGTGTAGACGCTCGACATTCAATTCCGTCTCTGTAAGGGTATGACAAGTGCTACTATGTTTTGGGAACCTGAAAAGTACGCCGAATAACCCGAAGCACGTAAAAAAGGCCCCACCGACAAGAACGATCAGTTGGATTATCATGACCGCGTTGTCGACCCTCTCCGCTTCCTTCGTCCCTCGCCATTCGAGGGTGGTGATGCCTAAGGCTGCCACGCAAATAGCGTTAGTGCCGGACAGACACACCGCAAAAGTGTTCATCACCCTGCCAAGCAAAGGGAAAACACAGCAGGGGTGACTTGTTTGTTTAGTGGTTTGTATTCGAAAAGGTAGGGTACTCATCTCATACAGTGTCACCCTTGCTAGCGGGATGTAGGGTGTATCAACAACGGGGAAACCATAATGTTACATGCTTCGTTTGAAGGAGGGAAGTGGACTATTTAGGTGCAGATGCGCAGCCCTGCGCATCTGCATGCATGGATTAATTATGGTGTGCGAGTTATAAAATGTTTTTAGGTTGGATAACCAAAAAAAGATAACTATCCACATCGGTTACAATATCTGCATCACAAAATAGATCCAACCCGGAAGAACCATGCTGATCAACGAGGTTACCGGGAGACCTGAAGGTTTGGTAAACTAGTAATTTCCCGTATGTACCATACGGTGACGCTGTCAAGAGAACTTTTCGTGAAAGCGCCTTGGTTGCCGAAAATCCGTTGCAGCATCGAGGTGGGGCTTACTGAGATTGTTGAGTGGCCGAAGGGAAACGTTCAAATGTTCCCGTCTATCCCCCCAAGGCAAGTCGCAAGGCATATAGCCCGGGTTGATCTTATGATGCCGCGGTCGCCACCATGACCAACCTTGTCCGGACAGGTAGTCTCACCGATTCGCAAAGGGCTTGAACACCACGAGCACAGCGCAAGTCACTAAATGCTGAGCACAGAAACAGAATAGTTGCTGCACGCTTTCGTCAATCAGCACCCCGATAGCGGCAAAAACCACCGACTGCGAGAAAAAGAAGGGGCGAGCGAAATCGTCGGGCAGTAAGACGAGTAACGGAACACGAGTCAGTCACGTTATAGGATTCAAGAAACCTGCGAATCGTGAGGCACCCATATCAACCGTTTGGCTCTGTGATGCATTTTGCGAGTGCGGAGATATATGTGCGAGTGGTCATGCCTACCTATTTTATGTGGATACCGCAAACGGACAGTTGTCTCAACTGTTTCAACCAGCGTACGTACCTGAACGAGAGAATATACCATGAACCACGACCCGGCTTTGGTGAAGTCCACAAACAGCGGTTCGAACCCGATCCGGAAACGGTTTCCCTGCCGCAGGGCGTCTTCATCTGCATTGGCCTCGACCCAGTCATCGTCAGGCGAAAACCCAGTGTAGGCCCTCTTGGCAGTCACCCATTGTCCTGCGTCCGCCCAGGAAAGCAGGCTCTGACTTTCGTTGCAGCTCTTTTTAACTCGGGCCACGAAGCCACTGTTTTCATTGTCGTCGTCTTCGGCGTTGTCGGAGTAGATGTTAGGCTCGAACGCTATAAGAGCATCCGGGCGCACTCGTAAAACGATAGTTCGGCACACCATGGCTACCATGAGTATCGGGTAGAGAAGCTGTAGGTACACAAGTACCGGCACATCGGCAAGCAGAGTAGAGGCCAGGCGCGAAGTCAACAGCCATTATCATGAGATGTTGCGAATGGTAGACACATACTGCATGCTCCTTTGGGTCAATGTACACGAAATTTGTGGGCACGACCTTTTGCATGGCTGGAAGATGTTACAATAGGTGTGCTGCCTTCGTGCGCGGGACACACTACACGCACATGCACACAGGCCGTCACGGAATCCTTGGAACCTTTTCTGGTGGAGGTGTTTATTTCTAGCTTTGTTCTGGGTACATGCATAACGTTTCACTCAAGTAACCGCACCAGCATTGCCGCCGCCGCAACGATCACCCCTGGACATCTGCTTTCGCGCAGAGCCGATGCCCCTGCGGCGGTAGCTCCCTCGAATGCGAAGAGCAGAAACACAAGCTCGACGTGCGGAAAGTGTAGCCATACCGACGATGAAATGTCTCTGTACTCAGAGACCGTGCTCAAGCGGCTCTCGCTCCTACTTGAATCTTGGCTGGCCTTTTCCTCGTCGTTGCTCGTGTGTTCCTTGTTCTTGTTCCTTTTCCGTAATGCTGACCCCCAAGATTTCGTTGCAATCGTGGGATCGGATTCCTCGTCAGGCCGAACTTTCCATCTGATCCATCGAGCGATTGTTAGCTCATCCATGGGCGTGCCATCGAGCTGAGCCATCTCCACCTCCTGGTTTGCGCGTTGCTATCGGAAATGCAGTAAACGGCCAACAAACAGAGGGCGTACGTTATTCGTGACAACCCATAACTTAGACATCGCCAACACCCCTTCAGGCTGATGCAGGAGAAAGCCCTACGCCCGGACCTCGTGCAGTGTGATTCACGCCCGCAGACGTAATACTTTTTCATCTGCTAGGACAAGCAAGTAATACCAGTGGGATGTTGGCACTTCGCCAAGCGGCGTTCGCGTGCGCGGTGTTACCTTCGTCAGCCAGTACGCCTCCACACCGGAGGTCAGCCAGACGTGGAGGTTGAAGATAGCTAGCAGGATGCCGACGAAGAGCACAAAATTTCCGATGAAAACCGTCTCACCAATTTTGCTTGACCCAGCCGGTGTAAACGCACACCGAGGCAAACCGTCTGTATCCAGTTGCATCGTTCTTTTTACCGGTGTGTATGATTCGACTGTGTCTTCGGGAGGCCAGAGGTTCGCCCACCTACAGGAATCAAGATCATTGTGCGCTGTTATTTAATTATAAAGATATTATCAGTCATGTGCATTGCTGTACTTTCACTCAGCACGCCTTCGTATTCTTCATGTCGGTAGATAGCAACTAAGGTAGAGTCTGCGCCTGCGGGTCTGGTTTTAAAGTTTCTAGATACAACGTTTTCCGTCCTTCGTGTTCCCGAAACAGCTCAATGTGACGCAGGGAAATATCAAACCTTAGCATCCCCGCGAACTTTAAGAACAACGAGTCTTCAGCCCCTGTTGAGTCCACCAGTGAAAGCGTCGCAAGAAATTGGATCTGACTTACGACCAGCAAAGCCAGCGTCGCTGATGGCGTGCGGATGCTGGAAACATTCTGTACGAAGGAGGTCCTGGGTAGCTCCTGAACACCATCACCGGACGAAAACACCGCACACGTTATTTAAAGGACGATGCTCCTGGTGACAGAAGGTTGATATTTTGCACGTTCTCTGGCTGCCCAGAAACATCTTCTCGACCAAGGCCCACACTCACAGTATGTGTTCCACATTACCCCCCGTGGCATGGGGTTCACGAACGAACCTCAAGACATTCCATGGGGTGCTAAACGCGTTTCGCGCGCCCAGAAGAGTCTTAATTTGTGTCATGCAACGGGATGTGCCACACGAGCTCATTTGGACTCACTTCTGCTCCAGTTTTCACGACCGCTGGTGTGTCGCCACTGCTGGCGAGAAGGCTGCATCCAGCGGCAGCAACCGCACCGCCCATCACAAACGATGATGCTAGTCTCCCGGCAGTACTGGCAGATACAATAGTCTTTGCAATAAACGAACGACGCGCGAAAACAGCAAAGAGTGCACCAGGCATTGGTGTGCAGAGGTCGAAAGATAATGAAACTGGTTTGTTCGTCTTAGCCGACTCTCTTCCTTCATCAGGGGTTGTGCGTCATTTGGGATAGCCGTGGTCCGTGTAGTGAATTTTCCCCATCTCACATCGAGGTTCGATCTATTCGGGGTGGGTATGGTCGTTCCAAAATCCGAACCTTAAGATACACTTAAAACGCCTATCGGACATATCCATCAGAACATAAACGAACTTCGGCTGTCACTTGTCTTTTGGTAGCCGACACACTAATATAATGTTCCACGTGGGAGATACAGTTTCTGCACCGCAAATTAACAGTCTTCCTAAAAGCATAAAAAGATTGACGAACACGTTGTCAAAAATTGGGGCCTGGGGCGTCATGTAGATACGGTATACTATGGGAAGTACATTTCACCCATGACCTACTGAATTCATGGAAACGATTGCTGTCATCAACCCCTGGTGTGCTTGTTTGTTTTATACCCGACTCGCACCTGAGGTTCCCTACATTGAAGGGGTCTTTAAAGTATACTTCATAGTCTGAGTGTACGGTACGTATCCAAAGCGCGTTTTTATTATGAGTGCTCGTAATATGAGCAGTGCGAACGGCCGAATTGCTGCCCGCATTTGGTTTTGCGTCCTCCGCCTTGTAAACTTTTCGTGTTATTTTACTAGATCGGCATTTGTGCCTCAAACGCCCCGTCCAGCTTTTCCGCACGAGGCGGACGGGTGGGATAGTCTTGTAGCAATTTAAGGTGGTGTGTGGTCTATGATGGCGACGAACGCGTTTATCTTTTTTCAAGGCTCTTCTTTGTCTTGGAGCCGGTTCTGTGATTCGTGCCGTTGAGGATGATTAGGGTATGCGTAAAAATGAGGGGATTGCGTCGTTCGTTCATGCCTTTTACATGCGCTCTATGATGGCAATTGGGTCTTTAGCCCGTATGGGGATGTTCTATTCTTGCCGGGTTCGTTATGAGGATGTTATATCAGAAGACGCCCCAGATTAACTATAGCCAGTGCACGCTGTTAGCTGTTTCAGGGGTATCTTGACCCATATATCTACTAGGGTTTCGTGTACCAGGTATACTCATACGTCTGGAATACTTCCGTTCGTGTTTTATCTTTTTTTTTTTTTTTTTTCATCCTCCGGCGGATGGGGAAAAATAAAGCTTTAGCTCACCACACTTCCGCGTATTTTCATACGCGTCGTGTGTCGATTTAACTCAGTTGCGTGTGTCGTGTTTTATCGTTCTGTGCACACTGCTGTACGCGAAACCAAAACCTCGTCCAAGGTTTGATATACCCCTATACGTCGTCAACGGAGCTAGCGCGGTTGGTGTCTTAGGAAACGAGAGCATGCATGTAATGAGCTGTCTCACCTCTCTTGTGGCTGCTGGTGCTGCTGATGGCGCGACCGTTGGCGAGATTAGGTGTGCTGCCGGGGAAGGGTGTTCTGCTATAGTCTCCGGTTCATCCGTTCGTTGTACAGAGGGTGGTGCTGGTGGTCCTGTATCTGGGCCGATAGCTGCAGGGGTCCCTGCCTCTAGCGTCGGCGTATTTATGTTGCTTGGTGTTGGCGACTCGATAATTGGGTGTCCCACCACCGAAGGCCCTTGTGTCGGTAGCACGTCTGCAGGTGACACTACGGCCACAGGGGTCCGGACGATCCTCGTTTGTGCAGGTGCCTCGGACACAGCAGACGGCGTTAGTGAGGTGTCGACAGGGATCACCGTGGGAAGATCATACGATCGAGGAGCTGCAGCAATGACACCAACGGGCAACGACAGGGTTGAAATTAGTCACACGTGCGCGTGGTAAGATGATAAAATACTCATACGGGCAGGTCAAACTATTCCAATGGCCGACGTGGGGACGAGAAGAGACTCGCTCATGGTTTTCGCAGCACCTTTTATCACACGAGCGGCTGTATGACCCCTCCGTGGTTGCGGTGTCAGGGTTGGCACTAGCTGTGATCTAAATCTACGTTGGAGTATCAACCGCACTGAAACGATCAGCGAGCAGAGTCTAGCAATTCACGGCGGAAGCGCTGGGACCATTCACATCAAAGCGCTGAAAGCTAGTTCGGGCTGCACGTCCGACCGACGTCTGAGCTTGGAGTGTCCCTAGGTAAGAATGTGACGGTGGGTTATTGGCGCATCTATCTGCATTGGACAGGGAAAACCACCACCCGTTGAGGCCTGCGCTCATAGGGTCTATGTCACGGACACCGCATCAATTCTTTTGACCGGGAAGTACTGTTTAGGTTCTGGCACACTGAAGCATCGTGGTGTAGGAGGAGAGAAAACAAGGGCGATGCAGTTCGCCCATCGAAAACATACTCATTTGTGAGACGCCCGTCACCGCTGGCAACATCCGTGACGAAGAGTTGCAAACAAATATTGAAGGAAACCACATCGTCAAACCATGCAAGCTGACCCTAACAGAAAACATCATACATTTATTCATCTACACAGTGCTTTGTTCGCACGCTCCCTCGCTTTCGACTGCGGTCGCCCTAGTTTTGGCAGTAGCCAATATTGATAGCAATATCGAAGCAGTCGTTTGCAGTGCTCCGGAAAATATGTCAGCAAATTAACGATGCGGGGGTGATTGACTCCGTAGTTGACCGAAAGCTCGGTCCTTTTGCCGGACTTGGAGTATCATCCGATGGATTGGTGCAAGCAACAGACCTCGTTTCAGAGGGAGTCAGACACCAAGGCGAAACCACTGTCATTCGTGGTGTTGCCACTGAAAAACGGTTTGTTCCTCTGACAAACGGTTTGTCGGAGCGCGTCCTCAAGACCAACATAAGAATATTTCTATGTGGAGAGAATACCAAGCATCCGGGCTCATGGCCCAAAGACAACAAAAATTGCTAGGGCTGGGTACCGGCAGGCTCCATCAGTTGTTATATGCAGACTGCTTTTATCAGTATGCTCGGTTTCATTGATGGTTAGGTCTTGATTTCATCAGTGGTTAGGTCAGACGAAGCGAGAATAAGCGAGGTGGCCGCGTGTGGCTCGGCGTATTACCACCGCCCTGCCGGCGGGGGGAGGACGCCAGAGGCACCGTCATAGGTCAACTGATACTTGCTCCATATATTGTCACAACTAGGGCTCACTATTGTACTGACCGGGGGCGATTGCAGTCACCCACAGAGGACACAACAAGAAAAATAAGTTAGCGGATTAGCGTTGAACTGTGCAACTGGCGGGGATGAGGTTAAGGTCGTCCTTGGCGCAGGCGTACAGCAAACAACTCTGATAGCTCGTAGGTCCCACCGTTGAGGCACTAGGAACTATTTTGACGGGTTTTCGTAGCATCTTATGGCGTTTTCTAGAACGTACGTTACGTCCAAGGCCTATGACTGTCAGTGAGAATCGAGCCGGCAAGGACTGTCAATGTATTGACTTGTTTAGGCAAGACGAGTACGGCAGACGGGACGGGACGTTAAAATCACAACAAAACGAGTTGGCGGCGGGACGGGACGGGATTGTACGGCCATTGTGCATTCTATCTACGGGGCGGGACGGTACAATTCAACTTTGCAGAGTTTACAACCGAACGGGACGGTATAACACTATGCAGGTTGTGTTCTCGACAGGACGGGGCGGCAGAGTTCAACAGGACTGATTCTCGCGACCAGACACGACGGTAAATACAGGTTGCTCGCGTGGAACAGTTATTATTATTTTGACGAAGAGACGGGACGGTTTTGTTCATGTCAAGTAGTGATAGTTGTCGACGTAGGGTACCGTTCGGTCAGCTGGTCAGCCAGGCCGTCTTTTCCAGAGCTTTATTTCACGCCGCAACGGCCGCACGGCATGGGTGGGTGTACTGTACGTTAATTGTGTCTCGTCTCAGCCGCGGCCAAGCTATATGGGCTATGGCATGAGATAACATTACAGCCAGGCAATTATGTGACCACAATTATAGACTGGACATAGTCTGCTGGATGATCAGTTCATTGACCAGCATGGATCGAACTTGCACGTTTACCATTCTGTAGGGAAGTATGACACCCGTTTGACCTTAATATTAGTAAAAAACGATGCTGACATTGACGAATACAGTGGTATGAAGTTGGCTGAAATTTCGTGTTTGGAATTCGCCATTGTGTCATTGAGTCATTACTAGGCGGGGATGAACGGGGGTATTCGACGACCAAAAGTGTGTATTGGACAGAACGGAGTAGTATTAGGTTTCGGGAGGGGACGGTGTTTGCGCACGGGGCATATTTACTCAGCGGGACGGGACGGGGCAGAGTGTGAAGGCGGAACAAGACGGTATGTGACGAGGGTTAGAAAACTTGTTGAAAAGACGCAACGGGATGGGACGACGGAAGTATTTTTACTACGGTTTTACCGTCGCTCCCGTCGGGTCGAAATTCCGTCGTATGCCTTGATTATATCAAATGTGCTGGCAATCTCTGTTGACAAGTTCTATCAGTCGATAACTACTACCGGTAGAATTCTACTGTCAGCATAAACTTGGATATGACTTTCATCCCTGCGTTTTCCGTGCCCCAACTGCATTGGCCGAGAGAAGATCCCCCGTCCGCCCACGGCCAATCAGGGGGCGAGGCTCGGCCGGCGAGAGTTGCCCCTCGGGAGAACCTCGCAGTCCCACCGCAACGGTTCTGCAAGCTCAGTGGCTATCATTTCATCATACTCATTAATAGCCCGGCTGCAGATTCAACTTGCCGCATTCAGCACAGCAAGCAGCAGAAAAAAACCCACCACACAACAGCAGCGTTCGGCAGCAAGGAGCAAGGAAGTAACGCACAACACAACAACCGCACCGACACGACCTCTGCTTCCCGTTCGCCGACAAAAAACCACGCACGTACTGCACGACTTACCCCACGACCGACCAATCTATTAACCAACCAATAAACACCCACCACATATATGCTACAGCAGCGGTAGTATAGCAGAAATCAGATTCGTTGGTTAGTACTCGAACCTTCGCAGAGCAGGCCGGTATACTAGCGGAGACAACAAAAGCTGTTCACGGGTCAGGTCAAATCTCACGGGTCGGATCAAGGCGGGTCTGGTCAGCGCTCCCGACCAGACCCGTGATATGCTTTAGACGTCTTGACCCCACCCGACCCGGCCCGCGAGATTTTGAAACCTCCTGACCCGACATGATCCGACCCACGATATCCTAAAACCTCTTGACCCGACCCAACCCGACCGGCGAGGTTGGAAACAACTCCTGAGCCAACCCGACCCGACCCACGTGATTTGGAAGCCTGTTGACCCGACCCGTGCCGACCCGCCAAACTCCGAGTGAGTGACCCATGGGGTGCGGGTTTCACACGGGTCAGGACGACTGGACCCGTGACATATCCCACGGGTCAAAGTCGAAACGTCAAGGGTCAAACATGTCTGGATATATACCTTGGTCGGTTGGTTAGTCGTTGGTCCCTCGTAATTTTCCCAGTATGTCGTATCCTCTGTTTTTATACCGGCATTATTTTCGGCATTTATGTGTATTGCGCGCGAAAATGGAGAAATACCGCAACCCACACATCTGCACTGTGTCGTGCACGTAGCGCTTGACCCCCGGGTCGACCCGACGAGCAAGCTAACTATCTACACATTCTACGCCCCCGGCAAGCAGTCTAACTGAGCCACCTCCGACAGAACGCCCGCAACTGAGGCGATGGATCTATCAGCAGGGGATGCCATCCACGAGGGTCCGGGGTCAGTTTCTGGTGGTTGCTGCCGCTGCCAGGACTGCTGCTTCTGCTGCTGCTGCTGCTGCTTCTGCTTCTGCTGCTTCGACGATGACTGCTCTTGCCGTTTTACGTTTGGTCACAGTTCGTGCTGGCACGATAATTCTTACCGATGATTCAAGGTTTACGTACGTCGTACGTTATTTCTTTTACTGCCATGTGTCGTATTTATTGATGAATCCTGCAATGTAGCAAGAGTGTGTGCCCTAGCTTTTGTTTTAGTGGAGTTGTGGATGGACGACAGTATACCTGAATAGTACCTACGGCTTCATCCGACGCGGGATTCGCGTAGCAATACTCTATGCCTGGTACGATAAGTTACTGCCTGGTATGATTTTTCTGGACGCTATGATAACATACGATCGGAGTATCGCCCCGGAACGAGATAGGCTCTCGCGCAGGAAGCGGCAAGTTTTGTATCATTTTCCGACCCGCGTGTCGGATTCTCGTGTACAGCCCCCGGGGCGACGGCACAGCAATAAGAGCCCTCCTGCAGGCAATTGTAAATTTGAAAAAAAGACGAATCCGCGGGCCTGATCCGCAGGTTCGACCCGCGGGTCAGCCAACAACAACCCGCGGGCTATGGTGGCTTGAGCCGTGAGTGATCCGTTTCTCGCGGGTCATGACCCGACCCGACCCGCGAGGTTTCAAAACCTCTTGACTTGAACCGACCCGGCCCGCGAGATTTCAAAACTTCTTGACCCGACCCGACCAGACCGGACCCGACCCACGAGATTTTAAAACCTCTTGCCCCGACCCGACCCGCGACATTCTTCTTGACCTGATCCGACCCGACTCGCGAGATGTTGAAACACAACGAATGGCCCGGGCCGACTCAACCCGCGAATTTTTGAACCCCCCCGACCCGACCCGCGGGTCGGGTTATTGACCCGTGAAAAGCCCTGCAAAACACTACTCGTACTGTACCAGAGAATAATAGCTCAACCTCCCACAGGCACGACAGCAGTCACCCACGTAGGAAACGACCGCCACCCACCCACCAACCGACCAACCCGTCTACAAACCAATGAACACCCCGACCACCATGTGCTATACGGCAGTACTACAGAAGTACGCACGGCAGCGAACAAAGGCGTTTGGTCCGTACTCGACTTTTTATCTTGAAAAGCATTGGTACCTGGTACGTTGCATCTCCAGCGGAGTATAACAACGTGTTGGCCACCCATCCTCACCCATCTTCTAACCCACCACCCACCCACGAAGCGGTACCTGTACCTACTGCTGTATGCTGAAGATACAAGTACCTGCGATTACAACGCCCACCATAATAAAAGCACCCTCGGCGAGGTCTATGTATGGCGTGGTCTATAAATGTAGGTATTACTAGCATATCGTTCGAGAATACCGTGGTATAGAACAAAAAAAATCGACCCGCGAATACCAACTTATTCATTTTTTGAGCTTGCCTCTGTTCCGGTTCGGGTTATTCCTCGCCCAGACCTTCTCTGTGGTGTTGTCTTGCTGAAATGTTAGCGCTAGGGCACGAGGTCTCTCCGTGGCGGATATAGGCGACGATGTTAAGCTGACCTTCTGAACTTTTGTCGTTTTTGTGGGTGACATTCATATTATCCCCGCAAGGTGCATTATTTTTTTCGGAAACCGCCAGCGTCTGCAAGAAAACAGGGAAAAAAAATTTGAAACATGGCAGGGTCGTGTGTTACGTACAATTCAATTGGAAATAGTCCACAACTAATGCTACGGCGCTCAACCCGTGTGCTCATTTGCCTGTCCCGCTGAAGATGGCGCTGCTTGGTCATCGGACCTGTCTATAGTTACAATAAAACACCAACACGACGCCCGCGCTTCCACTGACCGGGAAATGACCCAAACAGTAGCAGCGCAGACATACATCATATCAACAGCACGCCTTTCAGGCCTGCACTGCTACAACGAATCTGGAACGCAAGCGGCGAGATTTTATACGATATCGTAATGAATTCATCTTTTTCCGTGGATACCATCTACGGCCTTCGGTTGGCGCAGCTCAATACAAAAACATTAAGGCGACTGAATACACATTTCTGGCTCGCGACGTCCGTATGACGCCGCTAGCGAACAGCATCGTCGCCCGTGTGGAGTCACACGTGGGGGTGACCGCCGCCACGGAATCGCGGCGACGCGGTCGCTTGGGGGTGGAGAAGCCCTCGCATTCGTACGGTGGAGTCGCCCTATCGCCTTGTTTGGCGCCAAAAAACAGAAACAAAAACGCCTGAACAAATCGACGTTACACTAATGTTAATATTACGCACTCAGCAATCGTTGTCGACGTCTGGAGTCGCCCGTGTGGAGTCGCACGGCGATTGCCGCCACCGAATCGTGGGGACGCGGTCCCTAACGTGTGGAGGCGCGCTCACATGCTTAGGGTGCAGTCTCCCTATCGTCTTGTTTGGCACCAAAAACACCCGAACAAAGATGCCATTGCACTACCGGTTGGTTTACGTACTCGAACACTCTTTATCGGTGCCTGAATTACTACGCAGACAGATAACACAGATGCTCGTTGTCGGGCTCGTTGTCGGGGGCAGTGAACCACCGGGATAGAGGGAAAGATACCTACAGATATGTTTCCTGACACGCGCCGCCTGCGACCGTAGCAATATCTCTAGGATGCCTGGTTCCTGGTGCAGATTAAAACACATACTGATATCCCTGAGATGGTCGGGTCTCGGGACACATATATGGATGAGCGACAAACAAACGTCTTGCTCGGGGACAAAAGAAACACGTAAAAAAGCTTAACAATCGGCGAAGGTGCCGCCGTCGGTGTGCTTTTTGCCATACATTTTGGTGGCTGCTCTGTACATGCCCCGCCCACCCCCCCTCCCCCCCCCCCTCCCCCGGATTGTTCCATGAAAACGGGTAGATTTAGAAGTTCTCCTCTCAGCTCATAACCAAGAGGAGGCAACAACTTGAGGTGGGTCGTGGGCTGCACTGCATAACTACTAGTCGTTTGCAATGCGTGCGATCCAACTGTACGAGTAAGGGGCGCGACGCGCCGACACTGGCGTTATGTGGACAGGGAGAGGGAAGCGAGGGGAAGTACAAACACACCAGCCCCTTCCCCTCCCCCCCTCACCTTCTTCCCTCACCTCCAACAAAATACAAGCGTAAGCGAAGGTCGTAGATGGTATCCACGGAGACAACTGCATTCGTCACGGTATGGTCACCGCTCTCGTTCCAGACTTGTTGGAGAAGCAGAAGATATGTGAAAGGCGTGCTATCACTGTGGTGCCTCTTTGTACTTCTGCTGTTTGGGCATTTCTCGGTCAACTGAAAGCGCGGGCTTCATGTTGGTGCAGTGTTATGTTTCTCTTCTGACTTTTGGTGCGCTTTTGCTGTGCTCCTTTGCCCTGATTGTTGAACACTATTGTGAGGTGGGTTTCTTCTGGTTCGAGAACTAAGTTGCACCAATCTCGCATCCGATAGGTACTGGATTCTGATATTGTTTTATCCACTATTGTAGTGGTACTTCCGATGTATGCCAGAGCCGGCCGGCTGTAAAGCGGAGATGAAAACAATTACTGCCGTACGAACATATAAAATAACAGGCCCCCCACCCACACGCACGAAAACACTCACCAACATACCACACGATACACCCATCAATCACCCAAGGTATACACCCGCCATCCAACCCATGTGCACCATCCTTAGGTATAGTTCCCGGGCATCACCGGCAGAGTTAATGTCGATACAGGATTCGTGTGTCGGGGCGTGCCATATCGGGGCGGTATGGAGTACATATGATACTTCACAGAATCCGAGTGTAACGTTCCATTCGGCGAACAAATTTTCACCCAAATTTTGAGGGGAAAAGGCGGCATGCAGACGAGCTGGTGCATTCACGAGTCGTCCGTGAGACCTACGGGAACTTTCGAATCGACGCACACTGTCTCACCAAAACGTTTTCTAAGTCCGGCTCATCCATAACGTCAACGTACTCAGGCGCCGGCTCTCTTCCTGGTATGAGAGGTTTGGCGTGACGTCGCCACCGATTCGCGTTCGATGCCTTTCGTCATTGGGGAGAAAAACACCGAATCTATACCCGGTAGCACCGCGGAGTGTAATGTCGTAACTTTCACGCCTACATATTCGGTGGTAGTGTCTGCGATGAATGGTGTTGGCGTGATCATATCATGCCAATATACCGCGTATGGCAGAATGCCCAACGGTCTTGCATCATCGGTAAATGCTGTTTGTATCGTGGCAAGAGTAATTACCTGGTGCGGGGGCCGCGGACGTTGGGAGCACTGTTGACGGATTCGCCGGCATAAAAGGATTCTCCGTGTCCGGAGCAATCGTCGATGAGGGCTCCACCGTCGGCATTGGGCTGTCACTCGGTGCCACTGTGGACGGATCGCTGGTCATCACTGTTGACGTCGGAGTAGGCATCGGACAGATCGTCGGTGGTGATCGTGTCGGTACAGGATTCGGGTAGCGGGGCGTGCGATATCGAGAGGGTATGAGGTACTCACGATTGATCACCGATTCAGCTTGTAAAGTTACAGTCGACAAACCGAATTCACCCTAATGTTGAGGGAAAAAGGCGGCTTCCAGACGAGCCGGTGCATTAACGAGTCGTCCGTGAGACCTAGGGGAACTTTCCAGTAGACGAACATCGTCTCACCCAAAGGTTTGCTAAGGGCGGCCAATCCATAACGTCAACATACGTAGGCGGCGGCACGCTATGTAGCATGAGAGGTTTGTCGCGACGTCGCCACCGATTTGCGTTCGTTGACTATCGTGATTGGGGAGAAATACACCGAATCTACACCCAGTAGCACCGCGGAATGTAATGTTGTAACTTTCACGCCTACAAATTCGGTGGTAGTGTCTGCGATGAAGGGTGTTGGCGTGATCATATCATGCCATTATACCACGTATGGCAGAACGATCAACGGTCTTGCATCAATCGTAGACGCTGTTTATATCGTGGCGGGAGTAATTACCTGGTGCAGAGGCCGCGGACGTTGGGAGCACTGTTGACGGATTCGCCGGCATAGAAGGATTCTCCGTGTCCGGAGCGATCGTCAATGAGGGCTCCACCGTCGGCATTGGGCCGTCACTCGGCGCCACTGTAGACGGATCGCTGGTCATCACTGTTGACATCGGCGTAGGCATGCCGAGCATCACCGTCAGAGTAAGTGTCGGTACAGGATTGAAGGTAACGGGGCGTGCCATATCGGGACGGTGTAATGTACGTAAGATCTTTCACAGAATCCGAAGGTAAAGTTCTATTCGACAAACAAAATTACACTGTAATGTTGAGGGTGAAAGGCGGCATCCAGACGAGCCGGTGCATTAACAAGTCGTCCGTGGGACCTAGGGGAACTTTCCAGTAAACGCACACTGTGTCACCAAAACGTTCTCTAAGGGCGGCTCACCTAAAACGTCAACGTACTCAGGCGGCGGCGCTCTTTCAAGTATGACAGGTTTTGCGTAATGTCGCAACCAATTTGGGTTCGTTGACTTTCGATATTGGGGAGAAATACACCGAATCTACACCCAGTAGCACCGCGAAATGTAATGTCGTAACTTTCACGCCTACAAATTCGGTGGTAGTGTCTGCGATGAATGGTGTTGGCGTGATAATATCATGCTATTATACCACGTATGGCAGAATGCCCAACGGTGTTGCATCATCGGTAAACGCTGTTTGTATCGTGGCAAGAGTAATTACCTGGTGCGGGGGCCGCGGACGTTGGGAGCACTGTTGACGGATTCGACGGCATAAAAGGATTCTTCGTGTCCGGAGCAATCGTCGATGAGGGCTCCACCGTCGGCATTGGGCTGTCACTCGGTGCCACTGTGGACGGATCGCTGGTCATCACTGTTGACGTCGGAGTAGGCATCGGACAGGTCGTCGGTGGTGATCGTGTCGGTACAGGATTCGGGTAGCGGGGCGTGCGATATCGTGAGGGTATGAGGTACTCACGATTGATCACCGATTTTGCTTGTGAAGTTACAGTCGACAAACCAAATTCACCCTAATGTTGAGGGAAAAAGGCGGCTTCCAGACGAGCCGGTGCATTAACGAGTCGTCCGTGAGACCTAGGGGGGCTTTCCAGTAGACGCACATCGTCTCACCCAAAGGTTTGCTAAGGGCGGCCAATCCATAACGTCAACATACGTAGGCGGCGGCACGCTATGTAGCATGAGAGGTTTGTCGCGACGTCGCCACCGATTTGCGTTCGTTGACTATCGTGATTGGGGAGAAATACACCGAATCTACACCCAGTAGCACCGCGGAATGTAATGTTGTAACTTTCACGCCTACAAATTCGGTGGTAGTGTCTGCGATGAAGGGTGTTGGCGTGATCATATCATGCCATTATACCACGTATGGTAGAACGATCAACGGTCTTGCATCAATCGTAGACGCTGTTTATATCGTGGCGGGAGTAATTACCTGGTGCAGAGGCCGCGGACGTTGGGAGCACTGTTGACGGATTCGCCGGCATAGAAGGATTCTCCGTGTCCGGAGCGATCGTCAATGAGGGCTCCACCGTCGGCATTGGGCCGTCACTCGGCGCCACTGTAGACGGATCGCTGGTCATCACTGTTGACGTCGGAGTAGGCACCGGACAGATCGTCGGTGGAGATAGTGTCGCAACAAGAATCGGTTAACGGAGCGTGCGATATCGTGACTGGGTGAGGTTTTACGATCCATCACACAATCCGAGTGTAAACGGTTATGCGATAAACAACATTTTACCCTAGTTTCGAGGCTAAACGGCGTTATGCAGATGAGACGGCGTATATACGTGTCGTCCGAGGGACCAAGTGAAAATTTTCATCTTTCGCACAACGTCTTACGTAAGGGTATGCTAAAGACGGGTAATCTATAACGTCAAGGTACTTCGGCGGCGGCACGCTTTCTAGTTTAAGAGTTGAGAGGTTTGGCGTGACGTGGCCACTAATTCGGTTCCGTTGTTCACCATGATTGAGGAGCAACGCACCGATTCTAAACTATGCATCTACCGGGAATGGGATTTTGTAACTTTCACGACTACAATCTAGATGCTAGTGTCGGCGATGAAAGGTGCTGCCGTTTGGCACCACGTGATATATAATACCAGTAAACTCACGTATGGTAGAATGCCCAACGTTCTTGCATCATCCTCAGGTACTGTTTTTACAATGGCAAGGGTTTATTACCTGGTGCGGGGGTCGCCGAGGTTGGGAGCACAGTCGCAGGATTAGCCGGCATAGAAGGACTCTTTGTCTCCGGAGCGATCGTCCATGAGGGCCCTACTGTCGGCGTTGGTCTGTCACTCGGCGTCACTGTCGACGGAGCGTTGGTAATCTCTGTGGGTCGTCAGAGTAGGCAACGGAGAGATCGTCGGTGGTGATAGTGTCGGTACAGAAACCGGTTAACAGGGCGCACAAAACCCAGACGAGGTGAGGTACTGAACTATCCGTCACAGAATCCGAGGGTAACGTTACATGCGACACACAACATTGCACCTAAATATCGAGGGTAAACGACGGCATCCATACGCGGCGGTGTATTATCGAGCCGTCCGAGGTACCTGGTGGAACTTTCCATTTGACGCAAACGTCTCACGCAAGGGTTTGCTATGGGCGGCAAATACAGAACGTCAGGTACTTAGGCGACGGCATGTTTACAGCGTGAAAGGTTTAGCGCGACGTGGCCACTATTTAAGGTTTGTTAACCTTCGTCATTGGGGAGCAATACACCGGGTTTACATCCTGTAGCACCCCGGAAAGGAATGTTGTAACTTTCACGACTACAACCTCAATGTAAGTGTCGACGATGAAATATGTTGAGGTGATGATATCATGCCATTACACCACGGTTAATAGCACACCCAGAAGTATTTAATCATCCTCAGGCGCTGATTGTACCGTGGCAATAGTTATTTCAAATTGCGGGGGCCGCGGAGGTTGGGAGAACAGTTGACGTATTAGACAGCATAGATGGACTCTCATAGAAGAACTGTCTGTCGACGGAGCGTTATGTGTTTTGTCGTCGGAGTAGGCATCGGAGAGATCGTCGGTGGTGATAGTGTCGGTACAGCAATCGGGTAACGGGCGTGCGACAGTCAAACGCGGTGAGTCACCTACGATCTGTCACAAAGTCCTAGCGTAAAGTTACATTCGACAAACGACGTCTACGTCGAATTCCCAGGCTGAAAAGCGGCATCCAGACGAGGCGGTGTAACTACGGGCCGCCCGACAGACCAAGTAGACCTTTCCATTCGACGCACAACATCTCAGGTAAGGGTTTGCTATCGGCGGCGAGTACAGACCGTCAAGGTGCATGGCGACGGCACGCTTTCTAGTTTGATCGGTTTGGCGTGACGTGGCCACCAACTCGGTTTCATTGATCTCCGTGATTGGGGAGCAACGCACCGAGTTTACACCCTGTAAAACCTCGGAATGTAATGTTGTAACTTTCACGCCTACGACGTCGGTGGGAGCGTCTGCGATGACTGACATTGGCGTCATCATATCATGCCAATATTCCACGTACGGTAAAACCCCCAACGGTCTTGCATCATCTTCAGGCAGTGTTTTTACCGTGGCAAGAGTATTTACCTGGTGCGGGGATCGCCGAGGTTGGAAGCGCCGTTGCAGGATTAGCCGACATAGAAGGACTCTCCGTCTCCGGAGCGATCGTCCATGAGGGCCTCACTGTCGGCATTGCTCTGTCGCTCGGCGTCACTGTCGAGGGAGCGTTGGTCATCACTGTTGTCGTCGGAGTAGGCCCGGCAGAGGTCATCGGTGATGATAGTGTCGGTACAGCAATCGGTTAACGGGGCGCACGATATCCAGACGGGGCGAGGTGCTTTCGATCTGTCACACAATCCGAGCGTATCGTTACATTCGACGCGTAGCATTGCACCCAAAACTCGAGGGTTAAAGACGGCATCCAGGCGAGGCGGTGTATTTACGAGCCACCAGAGAGACCTAGTGGAACTTTGCATTTGACGCACAACGTCTCACGCAAGGGTTTGCTATGAGCGGTCAATACAGAACGTCAAGGTACTTAATCCAGACGGCATGTTTACAGTGTGAAAGGTTTGGCGTGACGCGGTCATCAATTCAGTTTCGTTAATCTCCGTCATTGGGGAGCAATACACCGAGTTTACACGCTGTAACACCCCGGAAAGGAATGTTGTAACATTTTAGCTATCGTGACTACAACCTTGATGCTAGTGTCGGCGATGAAAGATGTTAACGTATTCCACTGCGCGGTATATAATGCGACAAAACCTTGTACTTTAAAACATCCAACGGTATTGCATCACTCTCAGGCGCTGTTTCTATCGTGGCAAGAGTTATTACCTGTTTCGGGGGTCGCGGAGGTTGGGCGCGCTGTTGACGGGTTAGCCGGAATAGGACTCTCCGTCTCCGGAGCCGTTGTCGATGAGGGCCCCACTGCCGGAATTGGTCTGTCACTCGGCGCCGCTGTCGACGGAGCGTTGGTGATCACTGTTGACGTCGGAGTAGGCGTCCGAGGCATCACCGGTAGTGTTAGTGTCGGTACAGGTAGCGGTTATCGGAGCGCGAGACATCCAGGCGGTGTGAGGCCCTTACGTTCCGTCTCAGAATCCGAGAGTTACGGTCTGCGCGGCACTCAAAATTTCACCCATATTTCGACGCTAAAAGGCGGCATCCAAACGCGGCAGTGTATTTACCAGCCGCCCGAGAAACCTAGTGGAACTTTTCATTCGACGCACAACGCCTCACATGAGGGTTTGCTAAGGGCGGCCGATCTATAACGTCTAGGTACATGGCGACGGCACGCATTCTAGTTTGAATGGTGCGACATGACGTGCTCACCAACTCGGAGTCGTTCATCTCCGTGATTGGGGAGAAATACACCGAGTCTACACCCGGTAGCACCCCCGAATGTATGTTGTAACTTTCACGCCTACGAACTCGGTGGTAGTGTTTACAATGAAAGGTGTTGGCGTGATCATATGATGCCCAGAAACCGCGTATGGTAGCACAACTAACGGTCTTCCATCATCCTCAGGCGCTCTTTCTATCGTGGCAAGAGTCACTACTGGGTGCGGGGACCGCGGAGGTTGGTCGCACAGTTGCAGGATTAGTCGGGATAGAATGACTCTCTGTCTCCGGAGCCATCGTCGATGAGGGCCCCACTGGCGGAATTGATCTGTCACTGGGAGCCACTGTCGACGGAGCGTTGGTCGTCACTGTTGACGATGTAGTAGGTGCCGGGGGATCGTCAGCGTTGTTAAGGTCGGTATAGGAATCGGTTAACGGGGAGCGCGACATCTAGCCGGGGTGGTGTAGTTACAATCCGCCCGAGATTTCGAGTGGTACATTCTTTTCGACACACAACGTCTCGCCCAAGGTTGTGGATATTAGGCGGCCAATCTGGATAGTCAATGTACGTGGTGGACAAAAACACGCCCTCTAGATTCATATTTATGGCCCGACGTGGCCACAAGTTCAGTTCCATACCTTTGCGGTTATGGACGAGTGCACCGAGTCTACGCCTTGTAGCACACCGGAATGACATGGTGTAGCTATGTTGCCTAATGTTTGTGATTAAAGGTGATGCTTTGAGTCAGCACGACACAATACCTATATAGCAGGCCTTGTAGCATAAACGACGTTTTTGCACCAGCATTGGACGCGTCCTCTACTGTGCCGGGCGGTCTTACCTGGGGCGGGGCGTGCGGACGCTGGGAGCACAGTTGAAGGACCGGTCGGCATGAAAGGACTTTCTGTCTCCGGAGCTATCGTCGGAGAGGGCCCAACTATGGGCATTGGTGCGTCAGTCGGCGGCACTGTCGACGGAGCGATGGTCATCCCTGTCGGCGTCGGAGTACGCGCCAAAGGGATTGTCGGCGGTGATATTGTGGGTACAGGAATAGGTTGACGGGGCGCGCGACATCCGGCCTGTGCGGTGTCGTTACGACCCGTCTGAGAGTCCGAGTGGAACAGTCAATTCGACGCGAACCGTCTCACCTAATTCCATGGCCAAAGGTCGGCCAAACTGGAAGGTTAATTTTCGTGGACGAGAACATGCCCTCTGGGTTTAGATGTATGGCTTGACGTGGCCACAAATTCGAATTTTCCATACCTCCCCGATTAGGGAGGAGTACGCCGAGTCTACTCTTTGTAGCACACTGGAATGGCATGCGGTAACTGTGATACTTACAACTGCGCTTGTAGAGTCTGCGGTGAAAGGTGTTGCCGTGAGTCAAAGCACGATGGAATGCCGATACACCACGCCTGGTAGCATACACAACGCTCTTGCGCCATCTATAGGCTCTGTTTCTACCGTGGCAGGGAATCTTACCGGGAGCGGAGGCCAACGACGTCGGGAGCACAGTTGACGGGCTGGCCGGCATAGAAGGACTCTCTGTCCCCGGCACGATCGTCGGAGAGGGCCGCACTGTGGGCCTTGGTCCGTCAGACGGCGGCACTGTCGACGGACCGATGGTCATCACAGTTAGCAGAGCACGTAAGGTGTGTTTTATAGACTGTACCGACAATAAATGTGTCCCTTGGTCGTTGTGAGTAAAACTTACATTCAAAGCCTGAAGAATTCACAACTAAGTCCAAAGACAGCGGTTGACATCGAAAATATAAAATTCAGCAGCACAAAACCAACAGTGACGGTAATTATTCTATCAGTCAGTTGATGAACTGATAAAGGGCAAACGGAGACTACGAGTATATCTGGTTATTGATATAAGAACAAGGAATAACGAAACCGCTTGCGATAACCAGCAGCAGAAGCATCAGACGCAGCAGCAGCAGCAGCGCAGGATGGAAGATGTTGCAGACACCCTGGTGCCTCCTGCTTGCACCATAGATGCGCTCCGCATCGGTTGCCTGTTGCATGTCATCCACCTCTCCGTGAACGCGGGCATGGAGAGCACTCGCCTTCTGCCTTTCTTTCTTTTTAATGCCCCCGCGCTGTCTTAACCTTGCTCCCACCCTCGCTCCCATCCCCGATAACGACAAACGGCCCTAAGTTATCGAATATTCTATTATCCATAATCTCGTCCATTTCGAATTCGGACGTGGCTGCGATCTCGGCGGGACAGCCGAGTGCCTCCTGCTTGAGAGAATCGACCACCTGGTCGACTCTTCGCCTGTGGCTAGTGCAGTGAAGAAAGTGTCGAGTTTTGTCCGTTGGCACCTTGCCCGCAAGTGCTGAGAACTGATGGGTTGTGGAGCGACAAGAAGCAGGAGCAGGCAAAGCAAATTTTTCATCAGTAACTGGAGCTTGCCTATACCCGGTCTAACTCAAAATATAAATGCCGAAAACACTCAGTGCGTATTATTCGAAATACGATATTCATTTTTTGCCACTGAGGTATACCCCGTGTATAACGTATACCAGGTACCTGGCACGATATGCCACATGTTACTTAGATTGTGAATAAAAAAAAAAACATCATCGGCCGAGGTCACTGAGCCATGGGGACGATGAGAAAAGAGAACGAGTGCTGCTGCTGCTGATGACGCTCACCTGTTTCTCCAGACCAGCCGCTCTTGCCCGATCCGCCCCCCTCTCTTCCACCTAGAGTTCCAGTTCCGCTTGAGCTTCGCACGTGTCCGCTTCAGCGCGCTTCCTGCTCTGCAATTCGCCCACCAATTCGGCTACCGAATCAATAGCTCGAATATCTCCGATGATTGGTCTGTTCGACTTCCTCAGCGCATCGAGCAACGGCCGCAACACGGGCTCTCGTTGTGTCGTTGTTCATTAGCTGCGACGCTTAATAGCCACTGCCCTCCGCGGAAATCGCAGAGCGCCTCATCACCCCCATCTCGGCAAACGACGTTCCCTTCCGAGCGACACACTAATCGCAAGTTTTGTTTATAGCCGTTCTCATTGTTTTTTTCGGATTTTGGCTTCTTTGACTGTCGAACTCCGTTATTAGAACAATTATCTGACTACTCTATTCTGGCTCTTCTGTTTCTTCATCTCTCTACCGGTCGGATTAGGGTGTGGTTTGTTTTGGGACATGGCGAAACACGGCAGGTAGTGCTTGTCATGTTTGCGTTTTGTATTGGCATCCAAGTCATAGACCTTACCCGCAAAGCAACAGAAGCAATCGAAAAAACATTTTTCCACTTGAAATATGGTCGACAGAGGCCCCGAAGACACGTTTTTACCGACAACGCTTTTTTAAATAGGAAACACGACTCTAAACCGTTTCTCGAAGTTTGGAGACTTGGGTCGTATCGTATGGCGAGCATTTTTCGAGCTTGTGACGATTTCTACTGTGCTCTAAAATCAACATGTTTTGAGCCTGAACGGAAGGTCGGCCGTCTGGCTGGTTTGGTCGCTTTGTCGACCATTTTGTTGTGCATCTCTTGAATTTCATCGTGCCACTTTGTTTTAGTCGTTAAGCACTATACACACGGATTCTACTGTCGGCGTCGCAATATGTGCCAAAGGGGTTGTGGGCGTTGATAGGAATTGGTTCACTGGGCGAGAAAAAATCCAGACGGTGTGGTATAGTTTCGATCCGTCCAGTGTCCAAGTGGAACCGTTCATTCAACACACAGCACTTCGCCTAATTTCATCGGCAAAAGGTGGCTACCAGACGGGGCGAGGCACTTACGAGTCGCCCGAGAGTCCGAGTGGAACGTTCTGTTCGACGCACAACGTTTCACTCTCTTGCAGGGCTAAAGGCCGGCATCCAGACGGAGCGGCATATTTACGAGCCGTTCGAGAGTCCAAGTGGAACGTTCCGTTCGACACACAACATATCACCTATACGTTTGCCTGAGGGGGGCCAATCTGAAAAAGGTACATGGGCGACGGCACGCTCTCTAAGATAATGAGTGTAGTGTGACGTGGTCATCAAGTCGGCCCCGTTGACCTCCGTGACTACGGTGCAAAAAAACCGAGTGTACACTCTGTAGAACCCCGGAATGACATATCGGGGCTGTGATGGTTCAACTCGTTGGTAATATCTGCAATGAAACGCGTTGCTGCAAGTCACTGCACGACATCATGCTAATGCTTCACTTCAGGTAGCACAAACAACGCCTTTCCACTATTCTTAGGAGTTGCTCCTACCGAGGCAGGCGCTCTTACCTGGAGCGGGGGCGGCGGACGTTGGGAACACAGTTGACGGATAGGCCGGCATAGAAGGACTCTCTGTCTCCGGAGCTATCATAGAGGGGGGGCCCACTGTCGACATTGGTCCGTCAGTCGGTGGTGCTGTCGATGGAACGATGGTCATCACTGTCGACGTCGGAATAATCGCCAGAGGCATTGTCGGCAGTGATAGTGTTGGAACAAGAATCGAGTAACAGCAAGCGCGACATCCAGTCGGGGTGGTGTGGTTACGTTCGGTTCGAAAGCCCGAGTGGAACTTTCCATTGGACACACAACGCCTCGCCCTGATTTCATGGCTATTGGGCGGCATCGGGACGGGGTGGTACAAAAACGAGTTGTCCGAGAGTCCGAGTGGAACGTTCAAGTCGACGCACAACGTTTCAAGTGCTTTCATGGCTATAGAGCGACACGAAGACGGGGCGATGTACTACTACTTACGAGCCGCCCGAAAGTCCAAGTAGAACATCCCATTCGATACACAACGCTTCACGCGTCATCCAATCTCATTTCTAATGCGCCGCATCCAGACGGGGCGATGTACTTACGAGCCGTGTTCGAGACTCCGAGTTGAACGTTTCATTCGACAATCAACTTTTTGCCTAATTCATGTCTAAAGGGCGACATGAATACGGGGGAGCGATGTACTTACCAGCCGTCCGGGACTCCGGGTGGAATGTTCCGTTCGATGCATACCGTTTCACTTAATTTCATGGCTAAAGGCCGGCATCCAGACCGGGCGATGTGTTTACGATCCGTCCAGAGAGTTTAAGTGGAACGTTCCATTCGATGCAACGTCTCATGCAGCGTTCGTTATGACCTTTCCTTTATAATGCCTCCAGCATGGACGCTTTAAAATAAAAAAGATGAAGTCGGTGGAACTCAAACCCGCGACACACCCGTTCTTGGTCATATATCAATTACCCACTGAGCCACCTAGTCACGTGACTACGTGGTCTAGTGAGTGGCGCTATGGACGGAAAACTCTTCAAGGGGTCCCCTATTGGGGCGTTTTATCAGTGGCTCGGGGTCACTCGTGCGAGTGACCCCCTTGTTCGTTCACGGCCTTTAGCTATCGTGCTGGTTAGCTTTTACAATTTGATATCGCACTGGAATGGGAGGCCACGTTGCGCAAACCTATTGACGAAAACACTATTATAAAGGGTGCAGAATCGCTCGTGCGAGCCACCGAGCAGTGGTACGGTAGAGATGCACCATATTTTCTATAGATCTCCACTTCAAGAGCACTATATCTCCCCAAAAATCTTACTTTGGAGTAAGCGGAAAGCGCAACTCAACAAACAGACCAATGTCCTAGGCATAAACACATCATATCGCGAAAGATGAACGTTATTCCGACGAGTTTGGGTTTAGGAGCCCCATCTTTCACAAAACATTATTGTACAAAATGCTACCTTTCTCGTAGCATGTCTCGACCCAAACCCGGAAGTCAAGAAAGGGGTACCCCCGCGTTACCATAGCTTTGGTCTATATAACCAACAAAGGATACGACGTGAGTTTGGTCCTCACCGACTTCATATTTGTCTTTTCCAAGCGTGCAGGCTGGAGACTTTACAAATGGGTATGATAGTTTGCTCTTGAGGTACTAATGTAGTCAGTGGCGAGGGAGAGCCCCGGAGTTCCGTGTTAAAAAGTCGTTGATAGTCAGTTTACGAATTCGACAACATATATTGGGTTGTGATATCGCACGACCAACTAGACCACGAGACACATGCCTACGTCATCTAGTGGATAGCGCTATACCCTGGTGTATAATATACCTGGTAGTATATAGTGCACACGGCAGACATTATAGATGTGGTACAAAACTGCTTGAACACGACCGCAGGGGTGTTAGTTTTTCTTTGGAGGGAAGCACTGTTGTGCCGACCAGAGTTGTTACGAATCAATCGTTTAATTGGTGGAGATTCAACACCAACGGGACGGAGTAAATGTATTTCCTGCGACGTTGAACCACTCTGAACAAAGGTTGGAGGATAAAGTAAGACACGATTACAGATTTTCTAGCATACCAACAGCGTCCGAAGTTTGCTAACACACACGACCTGTTGATACCTGTTCAGTGTTTATCAACCGTAAACTACCGATTAAGTCGATTTAGGACTAACTAGTGTATTCTAAATGAACCACGATTCAACCACTCAGAGCTTGATGATCTTTCAACAGCGGCCTAAATGTGTGTTTTTCATTAGGGCCAGTTTTAGTGATAAAGGAAAACCCAATTTGGGGAAATGTTGAATCTAAATTGGATGGGATAGGCGTGGACATGGTAACCAATGTCGGGGAGATTGAAATTTGAATTAGACAAAACGATAAAAAGCCAGGCCTTGAAACGCTTTTTTTGTCGTGCAAATCCAAATCATATTTTGGAATTGGCCCAGATTCGCGTGGCATGTTCGTGGTGGGACAACACACCCGGGGCAGCCTGACGCGGTTTTGGCCGCGTCGACCACCCCGGTTGAGACGATTAAACGTGAACCTCAACGAGAGGCAACCGGGGCAAGAGCCGCGCCCACTCCTACAAACAATAGAACACGGTGCCCCGGTGGTGGCGCCCCAAAACGGTCATGGCGGCTGCTGTCCCAATATGCAACGAACTCGCTCGGTCAAGCAGCACGAACCAAATCAATGAGCCAAAACCGTGAAGTCATCGCTCACGAATTCAGTAGCTACATCGCAATCGCTGCTCTGCGCGCAGCGGTTTTACGCTCCTTCCGCCCACTCAAGTGACCCGGGGGGTGACGGCTTCCTAGTATGGGCTGCTAAAAGATTGGAGAGGCTGGCGGTGGCGCGCACGCGACACCACCAGCCGCCGCTGTCGTCCACTGTCGTCGGTATTCGTCAGGAGGGGCTTGTGTGACATGCTACATTGTTCCGAATCCCCACATATTTAAAGAACAATGCGGATTTCTTCGATGAGAAGCAAATCAGGGATGTTCGCGAAATCAAGTCAAAGTTGGATTACAGTTTCGGAAACTAAGATTCCTAGGTTAAGCCGTTGGAAGGTAACATCTTCATCTCTTACAACAAAAGTAGGTAGGTGCTCTCACGCATGAGGTACAGTGACCCCAGTCTGACAGACTCATGGGGGCGCTCGGTGGTTACCGGGCAGGTAACCGACAAGACAAGGAGATACTTAAGCCTCGGAAAGTAAGTAGAGGGACAAAGAAGAGTTTAGCAGTGACGAGCGGAGGGGGCAGTTTCACCTTGACTCGAGGGAACAGGACCCAAGATCCTCCAGTAGAGTATTCTTGGAAGCTTCGGCGGAATCCTGTGTTACATAGGGGCTGACGAGCCTGTTATGTATTCGGTAATGGTCCCGAAATACCGAAGGAACTCCCAAGGAACATTATGAGAAGAGCCGGCGGGGTTCGACTGTATTCGTAGGCATGTTGGACTAGGGCTCGTGATGTCGATACCACCCCCCAGTTATGATGGTTATCTAGAGCTTGCACGCCACCAAAACTCAAACTCAATGGGACCAGGGACAATGGGGACAATGTAACACGTCAGCATTGTGTACCTCCAACAGCGAATTGCTTAGCGCCTGGGGTGCATTTCACCGTTTTGACACGGCATAAAGGAACGTTTGATAGTCAAACAGCACGGCCGGATAAACCAGCACACAAAACCAAACGGGTTATTCTGCTGTAGTACCGTAGGTCAGCGGAGGACCAAATGCATTGGCACATATCTTATTAATAATGGGATCATCCAACGAATAGTGAGCGATGACACTCATTGGCTCTTCTAAAACCGCACACGGCTTGACACGAACGTATCGCGGACATTTTATGATCAGTTTTGGATGATATCCCAGAATTATATTTATAATGATCCTGAACAGAGTGGCGTGCGGGAGCATCGACAGATAAAAACATTGCCGGGCCTGGCAAAAAAAAACATGATGCTAAACACTCACAAAATGGACGGCTTAGTGCTTAAACTCGTCTTGAAGACAACATGGCTGACAAGGCTCGACATGGATTCAGGTTCATGTATGATCAGATGCAACATGATGACAATTCGAGCTACAACAATGTACCTGACGGAGACAATGAATAATGTGCCAAGTGTCACTGTGACACGGGCACATGATTGATTAAACTGCTCTTGGTATTTGATCGGCGTTCGAGGCCGGATCAGAATACAAACAAATCGATTTGTATTTCGAGATTGGATCAGAATTCAAATGTTGTAGTTAAACTGCCCAGCTAGAAGGCGACGAAGAAGAGATGACAAGACATACAGCTTGCAATATTTAATAGTGGGTCGCTTTCCAAAAAAAAAAGAGTAACAAGAAAAAAAGGTTTACACAAAGCGACAAATTGACTAGCATTGATCTCGCTGACGGGCACTGACAAGCCTCGAGGTACAATGAGCTAGGACCTTAAAGTGGATAATAGAATTGAGACGTTCATTGCGCGGGCATATGTACTACAAAAATGAAAATACGTTCCAGCTGTGAGATCGAGGATTTCGTCGAAGCTCATCTTTGCAAGCTGTGTGTGATACCCCGATCGCGCGTATTACGGGTTGTGTGTCCTCATTAAGGATACAGGTCGGCGACTCCCCCTGCAACTACAGTGTAGCTATCCGGGTCGACAGGGTGATGCTAGTCAGTCTGTGCGCGGAAACTATAAAACCCGTTTTTGAGGGGGACAAAATCTGACAGCTGTAGAAAGTAATGCATCCGTTCATCAAGTGAATCCTGTAAGTCGAATAACTGTGAGGAGAGGGCGGACTTTTTAAGGACGCGGGGGCCTGGGCTTGATCAATAGGCGGGGTGGGGGAGGACGGGTGGGGCAGCTCAATCTGTGCGTGGAAACTATAAATCTTATCCTGTAAGTCGCACAACCAGTGGGGAGAGGGCGGAGCATTCGGGGGGGTTAGGGGGGGGGGGGGGGGGGGGGGGGAAGAGGGGGGGGAAGAGGGCGGGGGGGGGAGGAGGAAGGGGGAGGGGGGGGCAAAAAGGGGGGGGGGCAGAAAGGGGTTTTTAACCAACATCTTTAGGCCGCATAGATGTAGGGGTTTGCTATACGCGTGGTGCTAGGTCTAAGCGACGGTGCGGGTGGTGGGGAAGGAGGGAGCGTTGGGGGGGTATGAATGAAAGCCACGTCATGGATAGCTAGATAGATATTGACGTTATATCATTTTCGTAGAAGTGTTTTTTACTCTGGCCGACTTTGATTGTAGGTGGGGCGTTTGAACAAAAGGACGGGAAAAAAAAAGAGGTGCGGGGGAGAGGGGGGGGATGAATTAGAGCTACGGTATGGATGGCTAGAAATATGTTGAGGTGATATCAGCTGCCTGGTGGTGTTTACTACTGTCAGGCAGGTGTTGATTTTAGGTGAGGCGCTCGAACGAGAGGGTTCGGGGGGAAAAGGGGGGGCGGCCGGAACTCTTCAATATGTGCCCGAAAACTAAAAATCCTTAAAGGGGACAAATCTGACGATTGCAGCAAGAATGAATCCCTTTATATCATCTGCCTGGAATTGTTTAATATTCTAGGAGATTTGATGTTAGATGGACAGAACGATAAGGAGGTGATATCAGCCTATATTGCACGGTGAAAATCATGGGCGTGAAATAGTACATTTGAGCCTATAATGATGGGAAAAGAGAGTAAAGGCATATATGTGACAATTGCGGTAGACCACACTTCAACCAACCTATGACGTAGGGTATTTCGTACATACCGTTTGCATGATCGCCTCCCAACTTATGCCAAACGAAGTATGACTAACGAAGTAAAGTAATTTAGCGCGGGTACACCAAGCTTTCCTTTCTAAACACTGACGATTCGCACTTCTCCCTCTCGTGCTTAATGGTGGTGACATTGCATGACCACACCACCTCGCCTGTTGCATTTTGCAATATATTTTTCATATAATTAGCGATATATCAGAAAATAATGGTAAGTACAGGATTGTACCTATCGATTGAAATATTTTGCCTTGCAATCCATGCACAGCAACAAGTTATGAAAGTTTTAAGACGTTGTTTACCACACCCGAAGATTGTGTTACATACCACGTCTAACATCAAATCTTCTAGAATAATAAACAATACCAGGCAGGTGATATAAACAGTTCACAAGAAAACAGATTGAGTGACGACCACAAGGAGCAAGGACATCACACAAGATTGCACCGTACTATTAATAGCATCCGACAAGGCAAGTCAAAGGGCCGACAAGACCCTTAAGAGACGAAACATAGAACTTTTTCCAATAGTAGGAGTAGTCCCAAACAACTGATGATACCGGTAGTACAGGGTGTACATCACAAATGATTGCTTAGTCTGATGTGACGATAGTAAAGCGGTATAAACAGAACAAGACAAACTCAGCGGAGGCGCTACGTGGCATCAATGGCAACCGTATCAACTTTCCGTAGAGGGGTATAACGAGGCTGAGGGACCCGTCGACCACGCCGTAGCAACAAAAAACAGCCAAAACTTCTCTGCATTGACGAATGGCGTTGACTTGCCGCCATATCTGATTGTTGGTCAGATATGCTGATCCTACCCCCTCCTTATTTTCAGCACCATTCTCTACAGTGAAATCAACGATCAAAACTTTTTACAAGAAACTATCACGATCGGGCACCTCAGGGAAATTTTCGTAAGATCAAATGCCGGAGCGAATCGAGATCGGGGACAGGGAACGTATTGCTTTATCTGGCCGAGGTGTACAATCTAGTGGTCTTGGTGGAGTTGCCGTTACAGACGAAATGCGTTTTTATTTGCTTGGATAGTATGTTGTCCACGTCTAGAGGACTGTTGATTGTGGAGTGGGACCATCGGCCCTATTGTTCGGCGGTGGATTGATACTTGTTCACCAGTTTTCAAGCTGGGAAATGACAAGAATTTCGTTGAAACTTGCGTGCTTATGCGCTCAAAACGGCTGGCCAGCTCGGATGCGAATAAAAATTCGACGACAATTTGCTTAGAATGGTCGAGCTGTACTGCGGTGTGGAGGTGGGCGGAACTCCGCAGATGAGATCGACAGGCCCGGGCATGGCGGACTTAGTGTTTTACGGGAGCGTTGTACAATACGCGCTGTTATTCGGGAGTTGGACAAAAAAACACAGCTTTGCCCATTTGTAATAAAAGCAGGATGCTGCATGAGCCATAATGTAACGGACAGTGTTGTGAACACGCTCCAAGGCAAAATTAACATGATGGCGAACGACGGCTGCACGCAGTTTCGTACACCCAAAACATCATCAGACTGCAATTCCTTGGCGTGTTCATTACCTAGATTTTTTAATTTTAGTCCCCAGGGCGGAATTCGGCGGTTTTGGAGGGCCAAACACCAATAACACACATTCGATCAAAACATGACTTGTCGTGCAAATCGCTCATTTTTGACGGCAACGAAGATGACATATCGACGGAGGTTGTCAATGGCCGACAGGATGAACCGAATTTCTTCTGGCAAACCTTCATACTCGACGAGACCAACGGTAAAACATTGAAATGCGCGCGTGACAGGGCGGTGTCCCACATGTAACTTGAGCGGCTGGTCGGATGACTTCCGGCGTTGTCAATACGTGATTGTTTTGATGTGAGTACTGACATCCGTGGGCAGTTTCGGTCACTAACTTTTGCCTCGAATATAGGTAGTATCGAATGTCGCTTTGAAAACCAAGTGGCCTCCACATGCGGATAGCTCATGATACGAGTTATTGACATTTTTCGCAGGGATGTAGTAGGCACACCAGTCGATTGCGGAAAGTGTCAGGCGCTTCCTTGAGCGGCGAGCACGTTACGGCCGAAATAGTGAGCCTTTGTTTAGAATTAAGTGGCTCATCGTGAACTTAGATGTTTTAGCTAAAAAAACTACATGGGCAACCGTCATTTACCGCAAGTACCTCAAAGAAACGATTTTCCGTCTTATACGCGTATACAACATCCTAAAATAACATTCATCACACTAACGACCTATATCCTTAATAAGGACACAAAACTCGTAATACGCGCGATCGGAGTATCACACACAGCTTGCAAAGATGAGTTTCGACGAAATCTTCGATCTCACAGCTTGAGTGTATTTTCTTTTCTTATAATAACGTACAAAGAGCTGACGAAAAAATACAGTCAAAATATTCTAGGACCTCCTTCGCGCAATTCACGCGGAAGACACAAATAGCTCACCTCTTGATACCCTATTGCCCCTTCAGCTTCGTCCTCACTTCCCGTGTCAGTCTCGACTAGAGCAATTCCGACTTCACAACTTAAGAAGCCGGGTCCCATATCTTCGCTAGGTCCTCCCATGTATACTCTTATTTGTCGAATCCAACCAACTCTTCTTCCACCTCAAAGCCAGATCCTCCACACTCGTCAAATCCAAAATTGCTGCCATCTCGAACTCTCTTGCGTGAAAGCAAGTTGAAACCCTAGTTTAACTCGGCAGTGATCTCAAGAGCAGTATCCGCGTAAAACCTCATCCGAGCAACATGCACGTCTGGAACTTCCGCGGATACAATATTCTGCACGCTATACACATGAAATCGTTTACCGACCACGACACGCAACAGCCCGGTCCACGTCATTAGCAATTTCGGCGTCGAGCCGGAACGCCGCACACGAACTACCAGGACATAATCGCCAACAAAATTAATCGGCACGCTTCCCCGACTCGCGGCCGCGCACTGCTTACGGCCTTTCGCCTACACCGTATCCAAGACCTCCTTGGGTACCTGACTCTGCACCGCAACCACACTCTGCACCGTCGCCCGACGAGCCTTCTCGTCTAGCACATCCACTTGCCAATCATATTCGGTGGACGACGCCAACGTGGACAACGCTATGCGAGGCTCTCTACCGAACATGACGTGATACGGGGTAGAGCCGTACCGTTCGGGAAACGCAGTATTCTTGCTGAACCGCCGGCACTGACTTCATCAGTCCTGGGTGTTCCGCCGGTTGTCTTGAACCATGGCATTCAAAGTACCCACCACCTCATGCATCATCTGTTCGCATGTACCGTTAGACCAAGGAGATTTTACGACTGAAAACTTTGTCAATGCTAAGCGATTTCTCGCTAACGCGGCCATTAGTTTATCCTTAAAATGGGAAGCAGTGTCACTCACCCACACCTCCTGAACCCCAAAAATATCACAAAACGTCAAGAAATGCTGCGCGATGTAAATGGGCAGTGCATTCTTCCGTAGGCTCCGTACGAACCCAGGTGCTCGTATCGTCCATTATAGCGAGGATGTATCTGTACCCCTCGTCCTCATCCAGGCCATCGTCTCCCAACGGTCCGTTTGCTTCAACATGGATGTATTCGAAGTGGACAACTTCGCCCGTCCTGATGCCTTGCACTTTCTACCCAAGCGGACGAGGCGCTTTCTCCCGTTCTTTGAAATCGATGCATTGGCGACACTGCTCGACAAATTCGGCTACGTGCTCCTCCATGCAAAGTCAACAGCAGTATTCCGACAGCCCGTGCAAGGTAGCCACGGCACAACGGTGGCCAACCTCGTTCTTGTGAGCACACACCACTACCCGTACCTTAGGCTGCGTAGCTTCTACCGGAATCTACAAGACCGTGCGCCCATTAACCGCGAGCCGAAAAGGTCCCTCGGCACCCAAGTTGACTTCACCAGCGATCATCACGAACGACGTAGCATCCTAACCGAGCGTGCCCAGATTGGCCCGTGACGTTTGGTGCGCGTTCCGGATTACCTTCTTGGGGGAAATAGATTCATCGGGCGCACTATCTGCATACCGCAGCAGCGCGAACTCCCACCGAAGGGACAGTCACCCACCGCGAGAGCAAATCCCCGCAGCAGTTACGGTTTCCGGCGTTGTGCACGATGATATACACGTACTGTCCCAGTATCGCGTTCCGTTGGTCCAAACGCTGCGCCGTCATCCTTGCAACGGACAACACGAAAGCTTTTGAGTAAAACCTGAACGCCACATTCTTGTGGCCAATACAAATATGGACGACGTTCCACAAACGGTCCTCCAACCGCTTCAGAGTACTCACCAAGGCGAAAATTTCGTTGTCCATCGTCAACCAGCGTCGCTGTGACCCTTTGAAGGTCCCACTCAGGAACCAAAAAGGCTCGTGAGTCATGTCCTCGAATGAAACGCCGCGGTCGAGCTCTTCCTTAGGCACCTGCATGAGAAACCTCCCCCAGTACGCATCGGAGGCACCGGGAAACATGAGCACCGCCCCTCCCAGGTTCGGGCGAGACAAAGCCACAGCGTGAGCGACAAGATCCTGCGACGCCTCCTAGGCCCCGATCAGCCCCGAGGTCTATTTCCCGGCCGTGATCGCCCGGTTAGATGCCACACGTTTAGTGCGACGCTTGGCGCCCGGCAGGTGCTCCTCCAGGAACACGCGAAGAGACCAAGTCACCCCTCCTATTCGCGGCAAAGACGGACGCAGCAAATTATCAGCCTGCAAGAAGTGCATCAACTCGCCCGCAGCCTCGGGGCGCCTCATGGTGGCCAAGCCCGTCAACCGCTCAGCTTGACTTGCCCTAATAGTACGCGTTCACACACCAAATGATGATAGTCTCGAAAAAGACGCATTGTGAGCCGCAGCGTACAACCCGACCACTTCCAAGCGCTCTAAGACCAGCTCCAACGTGTTGAGCAAGTCAGTTGCGCCCTGACCCCAGTAAATCACATCGTCATCTATATCATTCAATTCAGGCCCTCCAGCACGCGTGCAAGCGCCGCTTGGAAGTAGGGGATTGCGTTCAAAATTCCTCGTGGTACGCGCGTAGGCATATACAACCCTCCCGGCGTGGCTATCGTAAATATCTCTTGCGCGTCTCGTGCCAGCGGGCATTCCCATTAAACTAAGTTCAAGGCCTCCGTAAACCTTAGCCTTACTCAGCTTGGCCATGCTTGCTACCTGATTTGGCATCAACCCCGGCACCTTCTCGACGCGCTGGTTTGCAGCCTGAAGATGGCTCACCAGGCGAAAGCCTCCTTTTTTCGAGATAGCCATAGCTGCACTGGCCCAGACCGCCTGCATATTAAGGAAACCAAGCCCCAGAGCCGTCAACGAAGCGTACGTGCTGCCAACCAGGCGGTCTTATAGGGGTTGGAGAGGCACCGCTGAGCCTTGACTGGCCGAGCGCCCAGCTTAAGGGTGACGTGCAGGGGCTCGACACGCGTATGCCGGTCACCCCTGCGCAACCCACGCGGAAACGCGTTTTAGTGCCTCTCAATCACGTTACTAAGACGCTCCATATGCAACAAATCTAACCCAGCATCCGCCGACGCCAGAACGGCTTCCGCCAGAGCCTCAGACTTGGCCCGTATTCGCTTTTCCAGACGCATGTCGATGTCCACCCCCCGCGCCACGAGGCGCTCCCCACGGCCTCATCCGGCTCCTCCGGCGTCCCGCGCTGCTGCTGATGCAAAGCACCGAGCTCACGATGACGCGGCGGCATTTCCTGTACGCTGCGGCATCGACACCGGTGACAGCGGCACGTTCCCGCGCGCGCACCCCTAAGCTGTCATCGACATCGATGCGCAGCAGCTTCAAAGTTGGGTTGCCGAGAAGAACAACATCGTCATGACTGGAACATATAACAGATCCATGGTGACCAAACCCCAGCTGGTGTTCAGAGCAATCCCCACCGGCCTTTGTCTTTCCTGGACAACGAGTACACGGCCATCCGACACCTTGTGCTTCCCCAGGTGCACGATGCTCCCCACAACTTGTATATCAGGAAAGGCCGCTTGCAGCTTGTTCACAAACTTAGCGGGCATGGCCGATATCAGATCCCGAGTCGATTATGCCAACAATACCAACAGCCGTCACATTAGCCGCCCCGGGCACTGACAAGCTGAGTTGACATCCTTTTCGCGCTCATCGACGTCCATGCCTTCGGCACTCAACCCAGACATAGCTCCGGGTAGCACGCCCCTGAACGTCGGTGCGTACGACCCTGAGTCGCCGGACCCGTCGGCCGCCGGCGCATTGACCAACGCCGGGGCAGAAGCCGAAGACGGGATCGTGTGCGGGGGCGAAACCTCGGTCGCTGCGCCTGTTCCCGCTTGCTCGATGCCTCCAGAAAAAAGCCCACGACCGCAAACGTGGCCCAGATGGAAAACAGTGGAAGATGCCCCCCGCGACCTGTCTCCGCTCTCGAAGAGGCACCGAGCCGGGTTGATGCGCCAACAAGCGCTGCTGCGGCTGCGGCTGGTGCTGTGGTTGTCGTTGCTGCTACCGCTGCTGCTGTGGTCGCTGCTGCTGCTGCTGCGCCTGCTGCGGCAACCGTCCACGCCCCGTGGACGACCCGCGTTTCCCCGCCCCCCCGCGGGCTGCGAGGAGGCGTTTGGGGGAAAGGTGTTCAGAGGGCAGTTACGAACTAGGTAGCCGGGCTTATGACATTCAAACCACGTAGCCACCCCGCGGTGGAGGCCTTGTCGGCCGCCCCACCGGCCGATACCCCGGGAAACGGCTTCGCGGACGACTTTCTGCACAAATTCGCGGGACCAGTACGTGTTTGGCGCCACTGCTTGGCGGCCAGCTCCACGGTGCGCCACTCGGCGGCCACCACCCGCACCAGATCAAAACCGTTTTCGGCTTTTCCTTCCAAGCGCCTCTCATTTTGAGCTAATGCTCGACTGTTTGCCTTGAACGCGGGGGGTTGCAACCTAGCCACCAACGATTTACGAACGACGGCTGCGGGACTTTGTTTGAAAGGCCCAGGCGTGACACGCAAAACTCGTTCAGCACTTGTATTTTCAAAGTATTGTTCATAGTGGCTATGGACGGCGTCAATTCGATATACAGCAGTAGCTTCGGATCGCATGATCGCCCGACGGCTCACCTCATCCGCGAAAATAGATGGGTCTATCGAATCGTCGGTCCAGCATTCTGCCTGCTAATGATTTCTCTTCCTGTAAGTCAGCCCCATCAAAATAGGTTCGCGACAGGCACGAACGGATGGACTAACGCAAAAGCTGAGCAACCGATAAAAAAGGCCGCAAGATAAACTGTGCATTGTTGCTGAGTTCCATCGCCTGTTGGTACTCATCGTATTGTCTATGAACGCGGGGCAGCGCTGCCTGCGAAAACGCCCATCCATACCCCGGAGCGCCGGGACCACTTCCCAAGACCAGGTCATTCAACCCGACTTGAAACTCATCAGCAGCAGATGTGGACGACCGGGTACACCGTTGATACCTCTGCTCGCAAGCTCGCCTACGGCTCGGTTACGTGAGCACAGGGAAAGGGTTACCATTTTGAGGGGATAGCCCTGCGAACCCCCGCCTGCTACTGCTCCTGCTGCACTCTGGAAGCGTCGTGGGGACATATCCACCAGCGGTCCATCATTCAGCTTTAGACCCCTCGGTTCTTCTCCCAGGATTGTATTGCCGAAACGCGGCTTTTTTCCGTTTTTTTCACAGTTGCTGTTTCTATCCGCACCGAAGAAAGTCTCCCAACTTCAGTGTATCCGCCACAAGTATCGATAACTGTAGACACGCCTGCGTCAGGCAAGTCTATTAACTAGATATTGCACCCCCTTGGGGCTGGTCCACACCATTCAGGTGCCAAAAGAGAGGGATATGTGGTATATTTTGTTCAAACACAAGAACACAAAGCGGTCTTACACTTCATCCCCGCATCCCGATGGAATAATCCGGGAGACGATAACTAGAAACCCCTCAATTAACGCTCACATCTCACATCGGATTATCAGCAATCAATCACCACCAAGAAGAACAGCCGTCACCTCTTATCATCACCAACACTACACATTATCTGGTGCTCCACTGTCCACAGCCTTGACCCCGCGATGCTGTCAGCTGGCACGCACACGCAGGTTTTGGTCAGCGGGGCGGGGCGCGGGGTGGGCAGTCCCACCCCGTTCCCCGCCGCCCCGTATGATTCTGTGCTGTTTGATTATATGATGGCTACTTTATCGATCTCGGCCTTTCCGCGTTGCGACGTCTTGAGAAATGAAAGCTGGTTCTGAACATTGTGACCGCCTGATGTTGCTTACGATGTGAAAATTTAAATTCGATTTAGACCATGTTCCGGCATTGAAACGTGAAAAATAACTATTAATATGGGACTACAATAAATGTTATTTCCTCCTTTTACTATTATATATTATCGCAGCACTAAAACATGGTAGAAACAATGAATCACTAGTTGGAACAGCGTTCATTGCACAAGTGTTTCGTTGTACTGAGACATAACTTCAAAATTATTGCTGTCTCTTTCCCGGGGGGTTCGGGAATTTGTTCAGAGAACAAATCTGAGCAGCGACCTCTGTCATCGCTTCTTTTCGGAGGGGCTCCTCTATTTTTTCTATGGCTTGCGGCATCTTTTAGTGCGTGAAAATAGTCAAGTCATCAACGTCATGACCCGTGGTCCCTACATCAGTTTCTTTCTTTTGACGACACTGCTGCGCAGTGGTATAAATAGTATCATCGTAGCCGTATGGAAAGTGTTTGCTTTGAGCGATAGGGTTTTGCGTCTTTGCCTCAGGTAGTGGGACAGTACTATGTTTGTTGCTTTCTTTACGTAATGTATTTGTCCTTAATAGCTTCACTGCTGCTTCAGTGTGTAGATTGACTTTAATTACATGTCGTGTGGCGGACAAGACAACAAGTCTCTTGGGGATATATCTACTTATCCCGCAAAATATGTATTACCGTTTTGCGTTAGACAGCAGTACAACGAGTTCTTTCTTCACGCTGTGTTCTATTATGTTTGTTCAGGGCTATTTCGTTCATGGTTTTGGCTATACTCGCTTCGTTGCTGGAGATCGTAGATAACTTCTCACCCTGTTGCGCAGTCGTATTGACAGTAGCAGCGTATTCGTGTGAAAAGTGATTGGTTTGGATGGCAGTGGTTTGATTTTTTCTTCACGTAGCAGTAGAGTGTTATGCGTTTGGCTCTCTGTGCGTAGAGGATTTGCCTTTTTTAGCATCACGGCTGGAGTGTGTGTTGAGATGGAAATTCAATTACATTTCGTGCGGTGGAGAAGAAAAATCGATTGGGCATGTCTGCCTTCCCCAGGAATTGTATATAAAAATAATGGGAACAAAGAGCGTGACCTACGCCGGCAATTGGTAAAAATCCCAACTGCATAAAGCTACTGCGCTGGCGCTCGTTGTATTTTTTTAGCCATGCATGTACGTTTCCGTGCTCACCCTGATACATACAGCTGCGATAAACGTAGTAGTACAGCATGTATTAGTTCAGTTTTGGAATCATTGTCATGTAGTCGTAGCACGTCAGCGATGAAGCATTGCATTAATTGGTCTTGGTTCATCGTACGACGGACCTTGCGGTTTTGTTTGTTTGTTTTATCTTCACCCTATTTTCTCAATATCCGTGCACTACTCTCGCGCTCCCTCCCAGTAGCACCTCAGATCCGGGGAGGCATAACACGGATAGGTCGGAGAGTTCAGGATGTGAAGTGCTCTTCCTTTACTGCACTACTACCAGGCTGGTGAGGTTTGTCTAAATATCGTAGCTGGTATCGGATGAGAAGATTTTAATAGGATAAGTGCCAACTACAACGTACAACAACGACGGACCACCTACAAAAGAGAATAAAACAAAAAGAATACCGCGTGGGCGATGAGGTGCTTTTCGCAAACGAATGTGCATAGTACGACAACTGCGAAAGGTTCCCTACGGCCGGCAACGAAGGTGGGGATACAACTTTATTAAGAAGCAAAATTAGGCGGACACCCTTCACAAACGAATGAAAAATCCCTAGATAACGCAAACATGATGCACATGACCAGCCGAATTGCGACCGCGTAAATAATTGCGATCTTAGAGTTTGTAGGATTTGACCCAATAGGCCAAGGTTTTTTGCGCGACCTATCATGCAACGTAACTATCCAAATTGCGGTTGTTTTGCTTCATGTCCGCAGGGCTTGAACCAATAAAATACGGGAAAGTGCGAGTAGGTGTGAAGGATACGATGCACGAAGATAAGAAAGGCTGCAAGACGGCCCTCATACGTCCAGAAGAACACGGGTTATACCAGCTTTAATTCCCTAATTATTATGTCATTGCGGTTGGTGCTGTTGATTCAGAAGTGGCTCAGTGCGAAGAGGACACGCAGCGGACATGGTCAGTCACCTTACTGGCCCCGGATGCTTGATTGGGGTAAAATATCATAACCAATGCACTAGACACGTTTCGTCGCCACACTAAAGGGTCAGGTGGCGTGTGGTCTGATTAATCCGATCGAAATGTGATGAATGAAGCTCGGAATCGGAATCACTAAAAACACGGTAGCTATTGATAGTAGTACATTGCTACTACTAATTGTCTCTATCGAACTCTTGGCATTACCTTACATACTGTACGTGCAGACCATGATTGTGTGTGGTGACTTTTTTACTTTACCAAGAATTGAATCGAACATTTCGAAGTGCTGCCATGCCCTACCCGAAGCATGGGTGCCGGCGAATGCCGACACCCATGCGGAGCCCTTGTGTAAATTTTATAAAGAACAACCCTCTCAGATAAAAAAAAACTCACCTACATAGTGTACTACAAGTACCAACAACGCAGCTGGCGAATATGATTATTGATCTGAAATTCGTTGAACTCACGGCTGACGTCCTTGAAAATATTTTGATAAAATGGATACCACAGCTACTGTACAGGGTACTCTGTCGGTGAACAGCTTTCCTAGTTCACAGGCCGATGCTCGACTGATTACTGAATCATTTTTATCGACGGTTCTAGTTTCGACGGTGTTTCTGTGATAACAATCGGAATTCGACACGAAATTTGCGGTCAATATAGATGTGTGGTGCCTTCACGAGAAAATGTGCCGCCCGCGTCGAATTCTACGATAGAGGTGCACCACTTTTTTTCTAATACTACCCCTCAATTTGGGAGCTGAAGACCTCTCCCAAAACGTGATTTGAAAAGAACAAAACTGCACCCGGATGCAAAAACGTATGGTCTAGGTACGCAACGAGAATCATGCAAAACAAAAATACCGTATTTCCGACGATTTTGGGTTAAGGAGCATGCCACCCGTCATTCAGAAAACCAAAAAGCACGAAACTGCTGCCTCTATCGTAGCATGCGTCCCACATCGCAAACCTTACACTCCTGAACTCGGCAGGAGCTCATGGCTAGCGTTGCTGAAACACCCGGCCCCGTAGGAGTACGCGGATTGACGAACCACGCCAGCAAACAAGGTGAGTTATTATGCCTTTATCTTCGATGCAGCTGCCAAACGGTCGGCTACATGTTACAGTAGGTGAGAACCGACACGCTTACGCACAAAATGGCAAACCCATGGATGTCAGTGCGCGTCTTTCCCCAAACGCGACAACACGCCCCCAACGTAACCGACAAGCTCGGAGGGACTTGGGAAAAGATGACAAACTATGAAGAAAAGGACGGGCACATTGTCCACGGCCAGGATGGAACGAGAAATTCGTCGATCATATCACCACAAATGAACGACCGAAGCAGCGAATGACCTGACAAGTGTGCAGCCAAAGATACACGCAATAAAACCTCTCTCTTAATGCAATTCCCAAAACATATATGTTTCTCCTGTACTACGAAACAGATACAGCGTCGAGACAAAAGCCTACGACGAAAGCACGCAGTGCGCAACCGCAAGACATCTGAATATTTTGCGCCATATGAAGGCGCAAATATTGTTGCGAATATTTCGACAGTCGCTCTCGCAGCCAGCGAACTGACCAGGGCCGCTTGAAAAAGCCGGGAATTATACGATCACAATAAGGCGGAATAAAAAAAGATTGAGGTATGCTCCGTTTAGACTACATGTAACCTACTGAACAGGTTGTCTGACAGATTCACAAACCTGCCCAAAACAGTACACACAAAATGTCTCACAACAAACACGATATATCATTGGCCACCTTGAGAGCAACTATAACGGCATCTCAAGCGCATACATCCAAACGATGAAAAAAACCTCTAGGGCACGTGCTATCCACCTCAAGACCATTGTCATGACGAAATGCCCGCGTACAGCAGCTTACTATCAGCAGGCAACAATCGGATTCAGTGTCAGGAACGCCCATGCGAATCTATTTGAAACATCTTATCACTATGTTGTGACCGTGCAAAGAACAGCATACCGATCTCAAACGAGTTCAGACGGGTCTCAGTACGGAAACACGATATATTCAAAACTATGAAACAAAGCTACCAATACTACGGCGACGGAGTGATATCTTGGGAACGATCTAGTAAGATGTGGTCTACCCGTTCCATTTTACGCTACCCAGTTTAACCGTTACCCGTAACGGGAAATCAATGTCCCCTAGCTGTGGCAATACCTATTATTTTGCTCACCCCATTCAAGCCCCACATAGGGACTCCCGTATCAGTTTCAGCACGCCAATCCAGCCTGACAGCCGCCGCCATTTTCCTACGTTTATTCGAGTTTCTCCTGCTATTAATATTAATAGTGAATATTCTCTTACCACCAGCCCTCATATTAGCCAGTACAAATAACCCTAACCCTCATATTAATAGCCGGAATCCGATTCTGTTGTTCGTCGCTTCTGGCGTCGGCATGATCCCATTTACGGCCTGCGTTCAATCCAAGTGTCGCCAGATACGAATATATGGTTGACGAAGATGTCAGCACAATCGCTGTCGTGGGTTTGGGTTTGTCAATCCGACCCAAATCAAAAACCGCGCCTCGTCCTTGTTATGGCAATACATCAGTACCAACCAGTACGGATGAAGCCGCGGCCAGGTCAAGTACCCGATACCCAGGTCGCACCGCTGACAGGCGTTCCCTGCCGTTACTATGGTATTGGGATTTCTGCCGCGTTCGTCAATTAACCCGTTCGCCACAGCAAAAACTAGATTCTTTCTTCTTGATCGACTGAAGAGCTAACGCAGTCGGTAGGTGCAGCGTATTTGATAGTGTAATTGTTTCCCTCGAACACCTCACGCACTATCATCTCCGATGATCTGGCGGAATCACTCTCCACTATGGTAATACTGCGCTATCGTTTTTATCTCCTGCCACGGCCCTCCCTCCCTCAACCGTAAGTTCCGCGTGGTCACAACGCTCTCTACAGATGACTCCAGCAACACAGGCGAGGCAAAAACCTTTGTTTCCTTCGTAACAGCACATTCCGCACGTGAAACAGGGACATCCTTGGATCGGGCTCGAACCGGAATCTCAGGAGGTATTGCACTTTGGCCGGATGTTTTGCTCACTCCGACAGAACATACACCAAGGTCACAGCCAGTAAATCTCTCAGGCCTTTACACCTGAGTGTACCTTGGTCCCATCGCTCGAATTTTCGTGAAATTCCTCGATCACTTCACGTTGGTAATACTGTTTTCGCGTGACACTTGCGGAAATGGCCACGTCACGTCCATGATGGTTCCGTACATTGCCAGCGACGCAACCCATTCGTTCGCGACAGCTCCGAGGACGACGGTTCGCCTCACGCGCCCACTGCATGTCTGTCCAGCGGAATGCTGGAGCCCTGGTGAGCTTCATAACAGCGCTCGGGTCCTTCGGTGTTGACGTATTGCCTACGAACAGTGATGGACAACATTCGCGAAACGCGACTGGCTGCAGCGCTTCTAGCCTGATGCGGCCATCCGTCTTAGCCATGGATGGTCTCCACGTGCCGAACATGTCTCCGTCTACCTTGACGTGGCCGCAACTCCAAGTCTCGTTCAAGACTTCGCGCATAGCCTTGTTCATGTTGAAGACATGCTGGTGGACTTGGTTGGCGCCCACTAGCGGAGGTACAACACGGGCAGTTGGTTGCAGCCGTGCAATGACGGGCACTCCAACGATACTTCCTGATGGTTAAGCCGCGTGCTGTAAACAGACTGGTCAACCGCATGCGGTGGTCGGGAAGTTGTTTCCATGAGACGAACACCTTCCAACACCGTCAACGTCACGCAACATCGTACTGTGACGCCGACATCGCCTGCTTTGATGCTGTACCCTTGAAATTTTGTACGAATTCACCGCATGGTTCTGGATCCGGACTGGTTAGTTGTGGAAAGAGGGCGTGGACATTGCTCCGTTGCAGCCCTCAAAGAACCGCAACCAGATCTTCTGAACGTATCGCTCATTTCCCACCAGCGTGATGTTTCCTTCTAGCAGCAGGGTGCTAGTACGGTCGATATGTGTGCATGGTCTACCGTCAAGGTATGCACGCCTTATTGTTGTTGGTCGTGTCCTTGTTCCTGCTTACCGTGGTGCCCCCTGGGCGTCGACTGAATTCTCACAGCAGCAGGGTCCAGGCTGACATCGCTTGTAGATGCAGTCGTCATCGAGGCTGAGGCTACGTCCTCTGTTCGACGCTACGCATACGCTGCGCGTGCGATCACCGGCACATTGGTTCGACCATCGCAATGTAGTTACGACGATTTCGTCCATGTACTGACGTGCGGTGCGAAAAAAACAATGCTTTACAAATAAAATGTCCTCACCGCTGTTTGAACATTTCCTCAGGATACCTCGTTCACCCTTTGCAAGTCGTTTCCACATATCTAACTGTCGGCGCTCCACGCTCGCGCCCAGTTATCGCCCCGTTTGTGGTCTCCAAGCTCGTACTTACTCCTCTATTTCTTGTACTCTCCCCCTCTCCATGAAAAGGCTAGATTTGTTTTTCAACCGTTCTCGGCTTGGTTTTTCACTTTCGCATCGCTTCAAATAAGCTCGAGTTTCGTCACGGGCCGCAAAATATTCGATCGAATTATGGTGCCTTCGCGAGAAAGAATCCCTCCGTGAGAACATGGGCCACCCATATCACAACACCTACACCCCTGAACTCAGCAGGAGCCCGAAGCTAGCATCTCTGCAACCCTCGGCTCGGTAGAAGGGCCAGGATGGACGGACCACACCAGAAAATAGAGTGAAATATTATGTCTGCATCGTTGATGCAGCTCCGAAGGGGTGGTTACACGTTACGGTTCGTGATATATTTCATGCTTACGCATATGATGGCACACCCATGCATGCCGATGTGTCTGCCGCCAGACGCCACATATATTGCTTTGGATTTTGGTGCTCGGTGTTTAGGCGTTGGTACTTACATTGCGTTTCGTTTGGTCTTGGGCAGTATATGAAATTGAAAGCATAATCTGACAGAAACGACCTTTTTTTGATTGAAGAACTAGAGTGATAAATTGGAGGTATAGAGTTGTTTCGGGACCCGTCAAGTGTTGACATATCGCCAATGAAGAGTTTACTGGCGTAAGCACTAATACAACGGTGCTGGCATTTTCACCCAAAAGGATTTTTCTGAGCGATGCCCGTTTGATCACTGTGCTCCATTACGTTGGGCGTCGACTACTGATTACTAGACTGTTGAGTTCGAGGCAGTAATGTTTAGAATTATGTTTAATATTTGAATCATGTACTCTAGTTCAGTGAACATGCTTTGGATGGTTCGCTTTAGATGAATTTGATCATGGCTGTTCACACAGTCAGGGGCTATGTTGGTTTAATATTTCATACAAGTATTATAACATCCGGTGGTCGGTGTGTGTAACCGTAATATCTGCGGAGATGCCGTGGATCTCGTTGTTTCCCGAACGGGTACAATAATTCGGTATGTGGTCGTGACTCGGGGGTCACGCATGTGACAGAAGACAACGCCCTTACGTCAGTGTTGTTTGATATACTCTTGCGGCACTTTACCAAGTACCGATGTTGTGTACACAATATATATTTGCAGATTTTCCCCTCTTCTCCCAGCCATGATGGCGGTCCGGGTATCGAGAATCCACCCCCCCTGAGGCAGCCTGCACCGTGCAACTTTCTATCGATTACTCCCGTATGGGAACTGTGTATGCCAACACGAAGGAACTTTGTTCGGCGGTGTTTTGTTGCGTAGACATATATCTAGCTAGGTGCGGCATATCGTTGTGCGTCCTATGCGGTGACACAAATGACACGTTGGACGGGCACGAGTATGCGCCGTAGATGTCGGAGAAGTCGGGGATAACACAGTGCGAGCGCGTGGGACCACAAACAACTACTTACAGTCATCAAAGACCAAGAAACAAAAATACGCCCATACCTCTCGTACACCTACACCATGGTCGTGTCGGCAGATAAGAAAAGAGCGGGAGGTAAATCGATCGTCAAATGCATGGCTCGGGGGGTACAATTTAGACCTAATTTTAGAGTGAACCCGTTCTAAAGAGAAAAAGAACCGGGTGTGCCCGTTTTTTGTTTTTTTTGCCCTTTGTACTATGTAGCCCACTGAAACTGCGAGGTGTTCGGAAAATGTGAGCAGGAACACACGCTGTTCGAATTATTTTTTTTTCGCAAAGGGTTGGCAATTAGAAACTCGCCGGTGGTGTCCGCCAGGATGCGCAACCCGCAGTGAAAAGTGTACGTTTTCAGACGCCACTATTATTTGAGAAGCCACGCTCGGAAGCAAAACAAAATCCCCCATGAAACCGAAAAATGCTAGTTCAGCGCGCGATATTACCTATGGTGGGACCCGTCGTTGAGAGAAGCATAGTTGGAGCATCCGATTGGTAGGTTGGAGATTCAGTCGGCGCCAGAGAAAATATTATCCCGTGAGGTGTGGGAACCGTGGTAGGTGATGTCGTTGGCCCTGCCACAGGCGTTTGGAGAGAGTGGTTCGACCGGAGCGAACGGATGCGAGGCCGACGGGGATGGGAATGAGTTGCACGCGCCACGTAATACACACGTTGCCATCTCCCCGAAGACCTACAGAGGCGGTTAGTCTGGACAACATTGTGAAGTAGTGGGGGCAGTCCCAGTCCCTTCACGTTGAAGCGCGTGGATCAGAGAAGTACACAACATTTGAAACTCTTCAACAGGGGTATTCCTACGACGCAGTCTGTCCGGTTAAATTCTTCAACACATCAGTATCTACAAACGTTATAGGCGCGGATACTGTCCGTTTGGACTTTAAGGCTTTCAAAGAACAAATGTCGCTAGCGACTCCCCACGTAGCGTAACTACGAACTTTTCAGACATCTCTACCGGAGGCACCACGCGTGCTAGCAAAACAAAGTGTGACCACTACCCTTAGACTGTGCTTCTCCTACAGCACACTCAAATACCTGCACTGGGAGCTTCGGAGCGTGGGTACACTGTTGAAGGCTCGGGAGAGGGAACGCCTGTCGGCACTGAAATAGCAGCCGGTTGCCCTGTTGGAGATGCAGTCGGTCTCCGTGTATAAAACCAAGTCGATGTATATGTGGGATGGATCGTTGGGGATGCTGTCGGCCCTGGAATCGGTTGTTGGGGAATCGGAATCAAGAGGAGGCGTTTCAATCCGAAGCCGTCAGCGACTACACTCAAAATAGTTCCATGTCCCACACCATGCGTTTACCCCACACCATGCGAAGTTTCATAGTAGTTTATCCGGACATCGCTGTGACACATGGAGGGGCAGGTCCTCATCGTTGGGACGTTTGTTCGAGCGGTGACCATTTCGTTGACACTGCGACGCGGATATTTATTTCGAGGGCGATTGCCCTGCAGTGCACTAGAACACAGAATAAACAGGTACAAATGCCGGTTGGACGCATAGCCCTCACCAAGCATTGTTTCTTAGCGTGTCTGCACGCGTACGTACCTGGGCTTGGACCCTCCGAGCGTGGGTTTACAGTTGAAGGCCCGGGAGAAGGACCAGTTGTCGAAATTGGAACACCGGCCGGTTGCTCGCTTGGAAATGCATACGGACTCAATGTTGAAAAGAAATTTGGCGGAGATGTGGGAACGTTCGTTGGTGATGCGGTTGGCCCTGTAATCGGTTGTTGGGAAGAGAAACGCCCACCCGGGGCATACTGGTTAAGAGCTGTCAGGGGTTACAGCGAGTTCCACGTGCCTCAAGAATATGCACATAATCCCACGTACGCGAAGTTCTTGGAGGCGGTTAGTCCGGACAACGAGGAGCAAACTTCGTGGACAGTCCACGCTCTTCGAGACGTGTGGCTCCGAGCGGTAAACATTCCGATGACCTGTGCGTAGGTGAGGGAACGCTAAAGAGCTACTGCCCTGTAACATACTAGAACTATGGTGTGTACAAATCGTGTGAACAGGAATATCTCCCGTTTTGACTCAAGGTCTTTCCACAGCACTCTAACGCCTTGATCCTCGCTTCAAGCATTCGCGATGAAAAGCGTAACGAGGTGTAACTGTTGTTTTTGTCAGAAATCGCTTACCAAAGAATCACGCAAGAGACTCTCCTTGTGCAAACATTGCGCCTGCTGCTGTACGCGCAAAAAATATCAAGTTGGACCCTTCATGTTTGGTGACATTGAACGATTCACGGCCCGGCAGCACTCGTGAACACGGCAGTATCAATGAACGATTTAGACAGTAAAACGCGCCGTTTATGCACCTAGACCTTCAATGAACCCATGTGTCAAGCAAACCGCTAAATAGTAACTGCTGACTCTCAGGGATTGCCACCAGATGCATCCCGCGTACCAGCACAATAAAATGTGCACAATATTCTTAGACTGTGCTTCGCCGACTGCACGCGCACAAACCTGCACTTGGACCTTTGGAGGGTGTGTACGCAGTTGAAGGCCCGGAAGAGGCAACCCTTGTCGGCCATGGAGTATCAGGCGGTTGTGCTGTTGGAGATGCAGTCGGTGCCGATGTATAAAGGGGGGTCGGAGTATTTGTAGCAAGCATCGTTGGGGATGTTGTTGGCCCTGGAATCGATTGTTGGGGAATCAGGATCAAGAGGATGTGTTAGAATCAGAAGTCGTCATCGACTTTACTCAAATTAGTTCCATGTCCCACACCACACCTGTATCCTACCCACGCAAAGCCTTACAGTGACAAATCTGGACAGAGCGCTGTGACTAGTGTTGGATATCGTACGCAAAGGTTTGATACATTGTTCAACAAAAATTATATTTTTGAATCGAAAAATGTTTAGTATTTCGAAACGATTTATATACCCCCCCCCACTACTCTCTCGAACACTCCGCCCTATCCGCGTCGGTTGTATGACTTACAGGATATACATGATAAACTGGTGCATTCTGTCCGAAACCGTTAGATATATCCCCGTAAAAGTTTTATTGTTTCCACGCATAGATTGAGTTGCCCTGCCCGTTCCCGTCCCCCCCCCCCCCCCCCCCCCCCCGCTCCCCCCCGCTCCCTGTTGTTCAAACCCAGGCCCCACGCCCTTAAAAACTCACCGGTTTTACGACTTACAGGATACACTTGATAAACTGATGCATTTCCTTCAGCAACTGTCAGAATTTGTCCCCCTCAAAAACGGGTTTTATAGTTTACGCGCACAGACTGACTTACATCACCCTGTTGACCCTGATAGCTACACTGAAGTTCCAAGGGGAGTCACGGACCTGTATCCTTAATGAGGACACACAACCCGTAATACGCGCGATCGGAGTATCACACACAGCTTGAAAATATGAGCTACGACAAAATCTTCGATCTCACCGCTGGACTGTATTTTCATTTTCAAAATATAATTTGATAAACGATAACGTTTTGATAAAAGGATAAAATGCCGACGTTGCCCGGGGGCCGGGGGGGGCAGTAGTTCAGGACTTCCCATGTGAAGCCGGACACCCTATGGGATCATCCCTATGTAGGACTTCCCGTAAGGTGTTTATTGGACATCCCGTGGCATGTCCATGGGGTGTCGCATGGGATATCCCATGTGGCACGCCATGGGCAGTACCGAAGGAAATCCCATAGGATCCCGTGGGACATCCATCCCGTACCAAGCTCCATGGAAAAGCAACCCCCTGGGATGTCGCATAGGATGACCGATGGGAATCTTCATCTCGAGGAATGTCCCGTCCCACGATATGAACGACACCCCATGGGTCATATCATTTTTCATCCCCGACCATCCCATAATGTACCCCATGGGACATCCCACGGGATCAACGGCTTCCCATGGGCATCGGACGTAATGTTCCATGAGGTATCCCATGGCATGAACAACCTCTCATGAGCGATCCCATGGGACATCGCGTGTGTTCTATGAGGTCCGATGGGATGAACGATCGTTCACGAGCTTGAGATGCACTGCCTCATAGGATATCCCCTGGAATGCGCGGCCTCCTATGGGCAGCACATACGATGTGATGTGGGATAATCCCATTGCGTGATGAATGCCCCAATGAAAGATGTTCATAGGATGCCCGCCATCCGATTGACGTATTATAGATCATTCCGTCGATCTTCCTGTGGGACAGACCATAGGATCCCCTATGGGACAGCCCATAGGATGCTTGGGATCCCCATGATTTATCCTATGGTAAGGATTGAAAGACTACGGGACGTCCCGTGGGACTGCCGATGGGAAGGGTCACTGGACAACACATTGAATGCTCGCCATCCCATGGTACGTCTAATACGATGCTTGATATGCCATAGTATATTCTATACGTTGTCCTACGAGTATACAAATAGGACGTCCCATAGGTTATCAAATGGGATGTCCCAGAGATTCATCCATGGTACTATATATCCCATGGGATCTCCCATGGCAGATTCCTACCAGGTGTGATATGCCCCACATTAATGACTAGACGGATGTTGTATGTCCCATCGGGCGCCCTATAAAGCTTCCTATGCACTATCACGAAGTACACGATGGAAATTATCCATGGGATGACCCATAGGATGCCATAGGATATGCCCATAAAATGGCAAGGGCAATGGGACACTAAAACTTACACGGGACGTCCCATGAGACGTCAACAGCCGATACAACCAACGAATCCATTGGGATATCGCACAGGATCCTATTGAACAACCCATGCGAGGATAGTTGCTACTGTGCGACGTCCCATGCCGTCGTTGGATACCTACGGGACGTCCAATTAGACGCCCTTTCAAAATTCCCACAGGAGTCGAAGCAATTACAGTAGAGATTCCTGACGTTCATATCAATATATGGCCGGAATGAATAACCATTTGTACTGGGTAGTCGTGTCATCAGATTGGGACATGGTGTCCGGTGCCATGTCAAAAATGTAAGTGCCGACGCATCATACCACTGAGGTAGAATTGTGTGGTTTTATTTTCATTGTAAATGAAAATACCCTTATGATGTGAGATCGAAGGTTTCGTCTAAACTCACATTTTCAAGCTGTGCGTGATACTCCGAATGCTCGTATTACCGAGGGTGTGTGTTCACTAAGGATATAGGTCAGCGACTCCCTTTGGAACTACAGTGTAGCTTGTACCGGTCAGCAAGGTGATGGTAACAAGTCCGTGCGCGGGAACTATAAGTCGCCTTTTCGAGGGGGACAAAATCTGACAGGATGCATCAGTTTATGACGTACATCATGTAATTCGTATGACGGGTGAGGTGAGTGCGGAGTTTTCCGGGGGGGCCGGGGGGGGTGAAAAGGATGGGAGGGGGGGGGAATCAATCTGTGCGCGGAAACGTTCAACTGGTTTTTGACTGGTGACAAAATCTGGCGGCCGTGGAAGGAATGCATGAGTATATCATGTACATCTTGCAAGTCGTATAACTTGTGTGGCGAGAGGGAGGAGGTTTTATGGGGGGAAATGTGCGAAAAGGAAGGGAGTGGGGTGGGGCGGGGGGCAGGCATTACATACCGTTGTATTGATTTGTGGCGATCCTCCCGCCCTGGAACTTTTTGAGGAACAGTAGTGTGGAACTTAGAGATGAACAGTGAAGTATCTTTCAGTGCAGCAGTAAAATACACCTGCTAAGGTCCACTGATTGTTTTTCATGTACGCAATACACAGTATACCTGGTAGCCCATTCATTCTCGAATGCTGTGTAAATATTATCATACTAGATAACTAGTATTACTCTGTATTCGTACTCCTCCCGATATTAAAGCGGGGGAAAAACAAAATAAACCATCTACCACACATATGATCGAGCTGTAGTCTATTGTGGCAACTACAGCAATAAGTTTAAAGAAAGGATATGATATTAGGTCCAGCTCAAAATTTCCCGCCAATACCAGCACTACCCCATTAAAATAGAGAAAGGCAAACCATATAGACTATATATATTTTAAAATAAATAGACAAATAGGACCCCTCCCAGTAAGAAACCCACCCATACAAAATATTACAAGTACCAACAATGTAGCTTGCAAAGATGAGTATTTATCCGAAATTCGTCGAACTCACGGCTCATGTCCTCAAACTTTTTCTTTGTATAATACCTTGAACACCTCTGGAAACCTTCTGCTGATGTGGAACTATTAGTCGTTTATCACGCCCAAAGTAACTTTCTAAAAGCTTGCTAGTATGAGAAAACAAGTTGGCAACACTTTCCGAAAAAGACAGCAAAACCTTCTATCGCATAACACTGCACATTTGGCAAGTGTTTGGAAATATTCATCAAGTTTGTTCGCCATAACGCCCCCAGATTTTATACAAACTCCTCACAACAGCGATTGGTGCCAACGGCAAGACGACACTCTCTATTGGGAAAAATTCTGGCGTAGGAAGCACTCTAGGCACAACCGATGTACCTCAAAGATTGGGAGTCGGTCAAATTCGCTCATGAAAAACTAGGGCGGCTGATGTTTGTGATGACTGTTCGGCACCCGCTCAAAACGACGCTCATTATGTGGCATCCACATGGGGCGCACGGCCAGTGTCACCAGTCCCATCATAGCTCCTGCCAATGACACCGTGTATCCTCCGTACCTGCCGCTTTTGCAGGAGAAACAGCATATCTCAAACCCAGACTACGATAGGGGGGTTTCTTTTTGGGCCTTGAATTTCAGTGGCTAGGGGTTACTCGCGCGAGTAACCCTTTTGTTCTTGTTGCGATATTACGTTTTCTTCATGTATGTATGTTTTATATTGACGCAATCAATCCAGAATGCCAAGGTAATCTAAGCTGCTCCAGAATAACTGCCTAAGCCCTTTTCATCCGTGAGGTACAGAGTCACTCGTGCGAGTGGCTCAAACACACCAGTAAAAACGGGGGTACCCCCCCTACCGTAGCCTTGGTATAGGGTAGGTTCTCGTGTGGTGGCCTGGTTTTTGCAGACATGCGTTGGCGTTCTTGGCCTGAATTGGCAATATTAATGTAAAATCTAATTTTCCAAAAACTTACCACCGAAGCGGAACGGGAATACCCAAGAAATCGTTTCGCCTGTTTTTTTATATTTTGGCAAGTCCAAATTTCCAAAACTTGCCCAATTTACAGGAACCTTGGCGAAAACGTACCGTTAGAAAAGCCTGTATTTACGGGTTTCCGTGGTGACGACGCAGCCCCAAAATGATGAACATGGTCACTTGGTGCCAGTTTTCGACTCCATTACCGTTATCGTTATCGTTATCGTTACCGGTGTTTTGGGCTTTTCGGTGCGTTAACGAAAATTATCGTCCTCGTCATCGTTATCGAATACATTTTGGCCTAATAGTGCCAAACACTTTGTGGATTCGATATCCAATACCACTAGCTGTGACGCATGGCAGGGCAGGTCCTCATCGTTGGGGCGTTTGTCGGGGCAGTGCCCATTTCGTTGACTCTGCGACGCTGAGATTCATTTACTCTACGACGATGACATTTATTTCGAGGGCAATGGATCTGTAGCACACTAAACCGACGGTGGGTACGCACAGTACAATCAGGATCACATGCCGGTTGGACTTAATAGTCGTTTTCAAGCATTCTTTCAAAGCGTGTCTGCTCGCGTACATACCTGGGCTTGGACCCTCCGAGCGTGGGTTTACAGCTGAAGGCCCGGAAGAAGGAACGGGTGTCGGAATTGGAACACCGGCCGGTTGCTCGGTGGCAAACGGACTCGTTGTAAAAAACAAGTTCGGAGGAGATGTGGGCACGTTCGTTGGTGATGCCGTTGGCCCTGGAATCGATTGTTGGGGAGAGAAATGTCCACCCGAGGCATACGAATTATAAGCTGTCAGGGGTTACATCGAGTTCCACGTGCCTCAATATTATCCACATAATCCCACGTTCGCGAAGTTCTCGGGGGCGGTTAGTCCGGACAAGGAGGACCAAACTTCGTGGACAGTCCATACTCGTCGAGACGTGTGCCTCCGAGCGGTAAACCATCGGATGACCTCTGTATTGGGGAGGAAACATTCAAGGGCCACTGCCCTGTAACATACTACAACTGTGGTGTGTATAAACCGTGTAAACAGGAACATCTCCGGTTTGGACTCAAAGTCTTTCCACATACTTGAACCTCGCTGCAAGTATTCGATCGATGAAGAGCGTAACAGGATATAACATATTTTTTGTCAGAATTCGCTTAACGAGGAATTTGACTGGCTAGCAAGAGACTCTCTTTGTACAAAAATTGCGCCTGCTGCTGCACGCGCATATACTTGAAGTCTGTTGTGCCCTCCATGAATGGAGCCAAGGTTGAAGGCCGGAGTGACATAGAACGACGCACGGTACGGTAGCACTCGTGAACACGGCAGTATCCACGAACGGTATAGGCAGCAATTCACGCTGTTTGGACAGCTGGACCTTCAAGGAACAAATGTGGTTAAAGATCCGCTACATAGTAACTGCTGATTATCCAAGCGTTGCCACCAGACACATCCCGCGTGCTAGCTCAAAAAAGGGTGAACAACATTCTTAGTCTGTGCTTCTCCGACTGCACGCGCACAAACCTGCACTTGGACGTTTGGAGGGTGTGTACGAAGATGAAGGCCTGGGAGAGGCAACCCCTGTCGGCCCTGGAGTATCGGTCGGTTGTGCTGTTGGAGATGCAGTCGGTGCCGGTGTATTAAAGGGAGTCGGAGTATATGTGGGAAGCATCGTTGGGGATGCTGTTGGCCCTGAAATCGATTGTTGGGGCATCGGGATCGAGAGGAGGCGTACGAGTCAGACGTCGTCAGAGACTTTACTCAAAGTAGTTCCATATCCCACACCATACTTATATCCCACCCACGCGAAGCCTTATATTGGCCAACGTGCACAGAGCGCTGTGACTAGTGTTGGACATGGTTCCAAAAGTTTCGATATATTGTTCGATAGAATAAGTATAAAAAAAAAAAATCGTTAACGATTTGTTAATTCGATAAGCGAATAGTTTAACGATACGATAAAACGATCAAAAATGCTGAATGGGGAGCAGGTGATACTGCAACAAAACGCAGTAGTTCAGGACCTCCTATGTGAAGCCGAACACCCCATGGCATGACCCCTATGTAGCACATCGCGAAGGACTTTAATTGGATTTCCATATATCGTTAGATCTAATAAGTATGTTTCAGAAACAATATTTCGACAACCACTTGATAATTCGATAAACGAATAACGATACGATAAAACGACCAAAAATGCTGAACGTCATCCGGGGGGCAGGTGGCAGAGCAACAAACGCAGTAGTTCAGGTTGTAACGAAGACCACTGATAGGGACAGCTTACGCTATACCTACAAGAAGACCCGAAGGGTGCGCCAGCTAGCGTTGGGCTGCGAAAGCAACTGAGTTAAATCGACACACGACGCGTATGAAAATACTTGGAAGTGTGGTGAGCTAAAGATTTATTTTTCCCCATCCGCCGGAGGTTAAAAAAAAAAAATCAGGACTTCCCATGTGAGGCCGGACACCCTACGGGATGACCCCTTTGTAGCACATCGGAAAGATTTTTTTTGGATTACGCATGATGTGTCCCATGGGGTGTCGAATGGGATATGTCGTATATGACATCCCCTATGACATCCCATATGATATCCCATATCATACCCCATATGATATCCCATATGATATCCAATATGATATCCCATATGATTCTCCATTGTTGTTGTTGTTGTTGTTCTCACATTAACTCGCAAAATCAAGTCCATGGTCACAGGACAGGCTCCAGTCACTCTTGAGCTAAGGAATACCCAAGTGAAAATACACAATCCAAAAATGGTACACGCATATGTCAGAGCTGGCGCATCTCACGCCTCCGCCAGAAACATAGACTATACAGAGTGAAATCGGGAGTTAGCCTACGATGTGTCAAGTCCATACTGGTGCATAGGCCTCTACTCGCGCCTGGAAAAGCCGACTATACCGCTTGCTACCCACGAAAGACCACCACGTATATCTTACACGTCGTATGTATCACTGCATATACGCTCATCAAACGCAAGTCAATTGGATAAAATAAACAAAGAAAAGGAAATAATAGAAAGGAAAGGAAACAAAATATAAGAAAGCGAAAAACGAAAGGAAAGAAAAGAAAAGACACGAAGATAAATCGAAGAAAGGAAAAGAGGGGAAACGCCATACTAGCAGACCCTAGGAACTGACTGAAGACGCCATTGGGTGTATGGGGGGTACATCAATGGCACTGGGGAGAGAACGCAACATAGCAAATAAGACAGGGCGGCCTTACGCTAACTTGTGACGGCCATTCGAAGGCCCACAAATTTCAATACCATGATGGCCAGACCCAGACTTCAGTCTCTTTGGCAGGACGTGCCCCCCCCTCCCCCCCCGTCCCCCCCCCCCGTCCCCACGTCCCCCCTCCCCCCGGTCGCTTAGATATGCTGACGGTGGATGATGCAGCCGCGTCCTTTGCGCGTCGCGCTGGAGCTCTGCGTCTCTCGCTCTCATGCCAGTTTCGCATGACCAACTCGGCTCCCTCCTCTACTTGTCGAAAATATCTGCCGGCCTTCTGAACAGCCTTCGAAATATAATCTAAAGCCCGACATATCCTCCTTCAGATGCACCAATCAGTCCTTCTCTTGCCCCCTTGTAAAGCTCTAACCCCCAACAAGCTCCCCAAACATGACACTCTGTGGCAGACGCTCCTCCCCCACACGTGCTACTAATCCCGCAAACAGCATCAAATTCGTCGAAATCACGGCTGACGTCCCTTGAATATTTTTCATAAACTATCCTCCGTTTGCGCAATATCGCCTCTATGCTCTTGGAAGATGTCTTGGTAAGCGCGTCGGCGTACGATAGGGTGTGGTCGTCGCGCTCTCGTTTCCGCCATCCGAGGCATCGGAGGGGCATAGACTGGTGAACCCATCGTATCCTGTTATGGTCAGGCTTGTTCGGGCTCCAAGTCATCCAACCGTAGAGTATTGTCTCGACCATCTCGGCTTTGAGCGACCGCACCTTCAACCGTGAGCGCACACCCGGTAGATCATAGATTTCCATCTTGTACAGCTGGAAGCACTCCGAGGCCCTCTGAAAACGTCGCGTTATGACAATGCTAATTTAGCTGTCTGCGGTGACAGCTCCGCCCAAGTACACAAACTCCCTCGATTATTTGTATATCTGGCCGGCTGCATTGATGGTGAGCAACACCTTCCCCCCGCCTTTGATTTGCAGGCACATGATATATGTTTTCGCCTCGGGGACAGCACGCCCGAACGTCGAGCACGCAGTCACGATCACTGTCGTCATCCTCTCCAGCCCTTGTGATGATCGCGACACTATGCCCGCATCGTCAGCGTACAGCACTCTCGATACTCTCTGCACCTCCTCCTCCTTCCCCCTCCGCCCGCCGACTTTGCCTGTGCGTGAAGTGCCGTTCCTCTCACCTTTCTCTTTCTTTCGGTGGAGCTGCAACATGTTGTCCGAGATAGCTGCATCAACGAGGGAGCGTTTCTCTGCCACACGCAGTACCGCCGTGAAAAACATGTTGAACAGCAGTGGTGCGAGCACGCATCCTTGCCTAAGACCTTAGTCAACGTCAAACTTATACGAACAAATTCCATCATCCAACCGCACGCATGCTTCCATGCCGTCGAGGAAATTGCGGATGATGGCCACCATTCTCTCGGTGACACGCACGAGCAAGGACATCCCATACAGAAGGATTCGGTCGTCGGAGTTATATGCTTGGGCAAGATCGATCAAGCACAATTACAAGGGAGTTTCCGTCTTCCGCGCCATTTCCTGCAGTCGTCGTACTACGAACATCATGCCAACCGTGGAGCGTTAGGGTCTGAACTTACACGGTTCCTCCGGCAGAATTTTCTCGCGTTCGCAATAATCACTTAGGCGATCCGCGATAACTTTGAGGAGTACATTGCCGGCGTGATCCACGAAAGAGATGCCACGATAATTGCCACACTCAGTCCGGTCTTTCTTCTGGTGAAGCACCTTAGTCGTTGCATATTTCCATTGTTGCGGCACGCCACCTCCCCTCCACACAGTGACGATGACATCGTCGAACGTTCCAAGAGCGTCCAATTCTCGTTTGTCGTCCAAACCTCCGAGAGCTCGGCCTGGAGACCATCGGGCCCTACCGCTGTTCGGTTCGCCAACGCACGGAACGCCTCCTCTACTTCGTACCTAGACCGGACATCGTCCAGCGGTCTGCATGGAGGCCACTGCGTAAGCTCGTCCACAATGCTCAGGTCAAGGGTCGGCGACAGTAGTCCCGAAGGAAACCCCATAGGATCCCGTGGGACATCCATCCCATACCAAGCTCCGTAGAACGGCGATCCTATGGGACGTCCCATAGGATGACCCATGGGAATCTTCATCTCGTGGAATGTCTGATGTCACTTCCCACGGCATGGACGACACCACTCGGATCATCCCAAAATTCATTCGAGACCATTCCATCATTCATCTCATGGGACATCCCACGGGATAAACGGCTCCCCGTGGGCATGGGACGTAATGTCCCATGGGGGTATCCCGCGACATGAACAACCTCTCATGAGCAATCCCATGAGACATCGAGTGGGTCCTTTGCGATCCCATGTGATGAACGACCTTTCACGAGCTTGATTGAGACCCATTGTCCCATGGGATATCCCCTTGAGTAAATGACCTCCCATGGGCATCTCATTCGATGCGATATGGGATATATCTCCTTGCATGATAGACAACCTAATGGAAGTACCAATGGAGTTATGGGCCATCCTAGTGGATGCATCGTGAGACGTCCATAGGATGCCCGCCACCCGATTGACGTATCATGGATCATTCCGTCGATCTTCCTATGGGACAGCCCATAGGATCCTATGGGACAGCCCATAGCATCCTATAGGACAGCCCATAGGATGCTTGGAATCCCCATGATTCATCCTATGGTAAGGATTGAAAGACTACGGAACGTCCTGTGGGACTGCCGATGGGAAGGATCACTGGACAAGACATTGAATGCTCTACATCCCATGGTAAATCCCATGTGAAGCTTAATATGCCATAGTATATTCTATACGTTGTCCTGTGGATATACAAAACGGACGTCCCATAGGTTCTCAAATGGGATATCCAGAGATTTACCCATGGTACTATATATCCCATGGGATCTCCCATGGCAGATTGCTACCAGGTATGAGATGCCCCACAATAATGACCAGACGACCAAATGGACGTTGCATTTCCCATCAGGCGTCCTATGCATTTTTCCATGCACTATCGCGCAGTACACGATGGAAATCATCCATGGATGACCCATAGGATGCTAAAGGATATGCCCATAAAATGGCAAGGACAATGGGACACTCACACTTACACGGGACGTCCCATGAGACGCCGTCAACAGCCGATGCAACCAACGAATTCATTGGGATATCGCACAGGATCCTATTCAACAATCCATGCGAGGATCGTTGCTACTATTCGACGTCCCATGCTTATCGTCGGACACCTACGGAAGATCACATTAGACGCCCAATCGAACGTCCCACAGTAGTCGAAGCAATTACAGCAGAGATTCCTGACGTTCATATCAATATATGGCCGGAATAAATAACCATTTGTACTGGATAGTCGTGTCATCAGATTGGGACTTGGTGTCCGGTGCCATGTAAGAAATATAAGTGCCGACGCATCATACCATTAACGTAGAATTGTGTGATATGTTTTTCATTATGAATAAAAGTACCCTCCAGCTGCGAGATCGAAGATTTCGTCTAAACTCACATTTTCAAGCTGTGCGTGATACTCCGATTGCTCGTATTACCGAGGGTATGTGTTTATTAAGGATTTACGTCGGGGACTCCGCTTTGAACCAAAGTGTAACATGTGCACCAGGTTCAACAGGGTGTTTTGGTAATCAATAACTGGAGCAAAAAAAAGAATCCGTTTTTGAGGGGGACAGAAAATGACGGTTGTGGAATGGAGGCATCAGCTTATCATGTATATCCTGTGAGACTTACGTATAACAGGTGAGTGGAGGGTGGAGTTTCTAGACGGGGGTGTTGAAAGGTTGGGGGGGGAAATTCGTGCGTGGAAAATCTAAACCCGCTTTTTAGGGTGACATAATCTAGCGGCCGTGGAAGGAATACATCATTATATCGTGAACATCTTGTAAGTCGTATCGCCGGTGAGCGGAGGGCGAGGGGGGGAAGGGTAAAAGGGAGGGGAGTGGGGCGGGACAAGGGGGGGCGGGGGGTGGTCATTACCTTCCTTTGTGGTGAGTTGTGGTCATCCTTGCACCCTGGAACTATTGGCAGAGGGGTCACGTTTTGAAACTTCTTTTTCAGTGAGTGGCTAGAGGCCACTCGCGGAAGTGCCCCCCCCAGTTCGTTTGGGGTGCTTTTTTTTTCGGCGACAAGAATCCGCAATGGAAGCGTAAGCTGCGTTGCGCCTACCAAATCTCGCCTGGAGTATACCTTCGCCCATGAGGTAGAGTGTCACTCGTCGAGTGACTCTAAGACAGCCATGAAAAAGGGGTTTCCCTACCTAGAGTGGCCTTGTTCTATACCTCGTATCTTCCAGTACAGCAGTACTATATGGCAGATAAGGTGTACAGTATATTTTCCATGTACGCATTACACAGCATACCTGGTAGCCAATACGTTGACCATGTACAGTAGAATACACCTCTGGAAACCTTCTGGAGTGGATGTATTAGAGCCGTTTATAACGACCAAAATAAGAATCTAAAAGCTTGCCATTATGAGAAGAACAGGTTCGCAACACCCTCCAAACAATACTTCAAAACCTTCGATCGCAAAACACTGCACATTTGGCAAGTGTTTGGAAATATTCACCAAGTTGTCTCGCCATCGCGCCCTCAGATTTTATACAAACCCCTCACAACGGCGGTTTGACCCAACGGCAAGACGACACTCTCTATAGGGAAAAGTTCTGGCATGGGAAGGACTCCAGGCACAACCGGTGTACCTCAGAGGTAGGGAGTCGGTCAAATTCGCCCATGAAAAACAAGGGCGGCTGCTCTTTGTGATGATTGGTCCGCACCCGCTCAAAACGACGCTCATCATGTGGCATCCAAATGGGGCGAACAGCCAGTGTCACCAGTCCTATCATAGCTCCTGCCAATGACACCGTGTATCCTCCGTACCCCCCGCTATTGCAGACGTTACAGCATATCTAGGGTAGGGTCTCGTGTGGTGGTCTGGTTGTTGCAACCATGCGTTGGCGTTCTTGGCCTAAATTGGCAATTTGAACGTCAAATCTAACTTTCGAAAAACTTGCCAACGAAGGGGAACGGAAATGCCAAAAGAAACGTTTGACGAGTTTTTTGTTATTTTAGCAAGCCCAAATTTCGAAAACTTGATCAATTTACAGGAAACTTGGCAAAAACGTGTCGTGAGAAAAGCCTTTATTTACGGGTTTTCGTGGTGACGACGCAGCTCCAAAAAGATGAACATGGTCACTTCGTGCCAGTTTTCGCCTCCATTACCGTTATCATTATCATTATCGCCGTTTTGGGTTTTTCGGTACTGTAACAAACAAAAAATCGTCCTTGTTACCTTTATGGAAGGCATTTTAGCCTGATGGTACCGGACACTTTGTGGATTCGATATCCAGCACTACTAGCTGCGACTCATGGCGAGGCAGGTCCTCATTGTTGGGGCGTTTGTCGGAGCGGTGACTAACTCGTTGACTCGAGACGCGGAAATATATTTCAAGGACGATTGACATGTACAGTACAGCACTAAAACGACTGTGGGTACGCACAGTATAATCAGGATCACATGCCGGTTGGACTTATAGTTGTTTTCAAGCATTCTTTCAAAGCGTGTTTGCTCGCGTACATACCTGGGCTTGGACCCTCCGAGCGTGGGTTTACAGCTGAAGGCCCGGAAGAAGGAACGGGTGTCGGAATTGGAACACCGGCCGGTTGCTCGGTGGCAAACGGACTCGTTGTAAAAAACAAGTTCGGAGGAGATGTGGGAACGTTCGTTGGTGATGCCGTTGGCCCAGGAATCGATTGTTGGGGAGAGAAACGTCCACCCGAGGCATACGAATTATAAGCTGTCAGGGGATACAACGAGTTCCACGTGCCTCAATATTATCCACATAATCCCACGTTCGCGAAGTTCTCGGGGGCGGTTAGTCCGGACAAGGAGGAGACCAAACTTCGTGGACAGTCCATACTCGTCGAGACGTGTGCCTCCGAGCGGTAAACCATCGGATGACCTCTGTATCGGGAAGGAAACATTCAAGGGCCACTGCCCTGTAACATACTACAACTGTGGTGTGTATAAACCGTGTAAACAGGAACATCTCCGGTTTGGACTCAAAGTCTTTCCACATCCTTGAACCTCGCTGCAAGTATTCGATCGATGAAGAGCGTAACAGGGTGTAACATATTTTTGTCAGAATTCGCTTAACGAGGAATTTGACTGGCTAGCAAGAGACTCTCTTTGTACAAAAATTGCGCCTGCTGCTGCACGCGCATATGTATACTTGAAGTCTGTTGTGCCCTCCATGAATGGAGCCAAGGTTGAAGGCCGGAGTGACATAGAACGACTCACGATGCGGTAGCACTTGTGAACACGGCAGTATCAACGAACGGTATAGGCACCAATTCACGCTGTTTGGACAGCTGGACCTTCAAGGAACAAATGTGGTTAACGATCCGCTACATAGTAACTGCTGATTATCCAAGCGTTGCCACCAGACACATCCCGCGTGCTAGCTCAAAAACGGGTGAACAATATTCTTAGTCTGTGCTTCTCCGACTGCACGCGCACAAACCTGCGCTTGGACCTTTGGAGGGTGTGTACGCAGATGAAGGCCCGGGAGAGGCAACCCCTGTCGGCCCTGGAGTATCGGTCGGTTGTGCTGTTGGAGATGCAGTCGGTGCCGGTGTATTAAAGGGAGTCGGAGTATACGTGGGAAGCATCGTTGGGGATGCTGTTGGCCCTGAAATCGATTGTTGGGGCATCGGGATCGAGAGGAGGCGTACGAGTCAGACGTCGTCAGCGACTTTACTCAAAGTAGTTCCATGTCCCACACCATACTTATATCCCACCCACGCGAAGCCTTCTATTGGCCAACGTGGACAGAGCGCTGTGACTAGTATTGGACATGGTTCCAAAAGTTTCGATATATTGTTCGATAGAATAAGTATAAAAAAAAAAAATCGGTAACGACTTGTTAATTCGATAAGCGAATAGTCTAATGATACGATAAAACGACCAGAAATGCTGAATGGGGAGCAGGTGATACTGCAACAAAACGCAGTAGTTCAGGACCTCCTATGTGAAGCCGAACACCCCATGGCATGACCCCTATGTAGCACATCGCGAAGGACTTTAATTGGATTTCCATATATCGTTAGATCTAATAAGTATGTTTCAGAAACAATATTTCGACAACCACTTGATAATTCGATAAACGAATAACGATACGATAAAACGACCAAAAATGCTGAACGTCATCCGGGGGCAGGTGGCAGAGCAACAAACGCAGTAGTTCAGGTTGTAACGAAGACCACTGATAGGGACAGCTTACGCTATACCTACAATAAGACCCGAAGGGTGCGCCAGCTAGCGTTGGGCTGCGAAAGCAACTGAGTTAAATCGACACACGGCGCGTATGAAAATACTTGGAAGTGTGGTGAGCTAAAGCTTTATTTTTCCCCATCCGCCGGAGGATAAAAAAAAAAAAATCAGGACTTCCCATGTGAGGCCGGACACCCTACGGGATGACCCCTTTGTAGCACATCGGAAAGATTTTTTTTGGATTACGCATGATGTGTCCCATGGGGTGTCGAATGGGATATGTCGTATATGACATCCCCTATGACATCCCATATGATATCCCATATCATACCCCATATGATATCCCATATGATATCCTATATGATATCCCATATGATTCTCCATTGTTGTTGTTGTTGTTCTCACATTAACTCGCAAAATCAAGTCCATGGTCACAGGACAGGCTCCAGTCACTCTTGAGCTAAGGAATACCCAAGTGAAAATACACAATCCAAAGATGGTACATGCATATGTCAGAGCTGGCGCAACTCACGCCTCCGCCAGAAACATAGACTATACAGAGTGAAATCGGGAGTTAGCCTACGATGTGTCAAGTCCATACTGGTGCATAGGCCTCTACTCGCGCCTGGAAAAGCCGACTATACCGCTTGCTACCCACGAAAGACCACCACGTATATCTTACACGTCGTATGTATCACTGCACATACGCTCATCAAACGCAAGTCAACAGGATAAAAAAAACAAAGAAAAGGAAATAACAGAAAGGAAAGGAAACAAAATTTAAGAGAGCGAAAAACGAAAGGAAAGAAAAGAAAAGACACGAAGATAAATCGAAGAAAGGAAAAGAGGGGAAACGCCATACTAGCAGACCCTAGGAACTGACTGAAGACGGCATTGGGTGTTTGGGGGGTACATCAATGGCACTGGGGAGAGAACGCAACATAGCAAATAAGACAGGGCGGCCTTACGCTAACTTGTGACGGCCATTCGAAGGCCCACAAATTTCAATACCATGATGGCCAGACCCAGACTTCAGTCTCTTGGGCAGGACGTGCCCCCCCCTCCCCCCCCGTCCCCCCCCCCCCCCCCCCCCCCCCCCCTCCCCACATCCCCCCTCCCCCCGGTCGCTTAGAGATGCTGACGGTGGATGATGCAGCCGCGTCCTTTGCGCGTCGCGCTGGAGCTCTGCGTCTCTCGCTCTCATGCCAGTTTCGCATGACCAACTCGGCTCCCTCCTCTACTTGTCGAAAATATCTGCCGGCCTTCTGAGCAGCCTTCGAAATATAATCTAAAGCCCGACATATCCTCCTTCAGATGCACCAATCAGTCCTTCTCTTGCCCCCTTGAAAAGCTCTAACCCCCAACAAGCTCCCCAAACATGACACTCTGTGGCAGACGCTCCTGCCCCACACGTGCTACTAATCCCGCAAACAGCATCAAATTCGTCGAAATCACGGCTGACGTCCCTTGAATATGTTTCATAAAATATCCTCCGTTTGCGCAATATCGCCTCTATGCTCTTGGAAGATGTCTTGGTAAGCGCGTCGGCGTACGATAGGGTGTGGTCGTCTCGTTTCCGCCATCCGAGGCATCGGAGGGGCATAGCCTGGTGAACCCATCGTATCCTGTTATGGTCAGGCTTGTTCGGGCTCCAAGTCATCCAACCGTAGAGTATTGTCTCGACCGTCTCGGCTTTGAGCGACCGCACCTTCAACCGTAAGCGCACACCCGGTAGATCATAGATTTCCATCTTGTACAGCTGGAAGCACTCCGAGGCCCTCTGAAAACGTCGCGTTATGACAATGATAATTTAGCTGTCTGCGGTGACAGCTCCGCCCAAGTACACAGACTCCATCGATTGTTTGTATAACTGGCCGGCTGCATTGATGGTGAGCAACACCTTCCCCCCGCCTTTGATTTGCAGGCACATGATATATGTTTTCGCCTCGGGGACAGCACGCCCAAACGTCGAGCACGCAGTCACGATCACTGTCGTCATCCTCTCCAGCCCTTGTGATGATCGCGACACTACGCCCGCATCGTCAGCGTACAGCACTCTCGATACTCTCTGCACCTCCTCCTCCTTCCCCCTCCGCCCGCCGACTTTGCCTGTGCGTGAAGTGCCGTTCCTCTCACCTTTCTGCTTCTTTCGGTGGAGCTGCACCATACCGTCCGAGGTTGCTGCATCAGCGAGTAAGCGTTTCTCGGCCACACGCAGTACCGCCGTAAAAAACATATTGAACAGCAGTGATGCGAGCACGCATCCTTGCCTGAGACCTTAGTCCACGTCGAACTTATACGAACAAATTCCATCATCCAACCGCACGCATGCTTCCATGCCGTCGAGGAAACTGCGGATGATGGCCACCATTCTCTCGGTGACACGCACGAGCAAGGACATCCCATACAAAAGGATTCGGTCGTCGGAGTTATATGCTTGGGCAAGATCGATCAAGCACAATTACAAGGGAGTTTCCGTCTTCCGCGCCAGTTCCTGCAGTCGTCGTACTACGAACATCATGCCAACCGTGAAGCGTTAGGGTCTGAACTTACACGGTTCCTCCGGCAGAATTTTTTCGCGTTCGCAATAATCACTCAGGCGATCCGCGATGACTTTGAGGAGTACATTGCCGGCGTGATCCACGAGAGAGATGACACGATAATTGCCAAACTCAGTCCGGTCTTTCTTCTTGTGAAGCACCTTAGTCGTTGCATATTTCCATTGTTGCGGCACGCCACCTCCTCTCCACACAGTGACGATGACATCGTCCAACGTTCCAAGAGTGAACAATTCTCGTTTGTCGTCCAAACCTCCGAGAGCTCGGCCTGGAGACCATCGGGCCCTACCGCTGTTCGGTTCGCCAACGCACGGAACGCCTCCTCTACTTCGTACCTAGACCGGACATCGTCCAGCGGTCTGCATGGAGGCCACTGCGTAAGCTTGTCCACAATGCTCGGGTCGAGGGTCGGCGACAGTAGTCCCGAAGGAAATCCCATAGGATCCCGTGGGACATCCATCCCATACCAAGCTCCGTAGAACGGCAGTCCCATGGGACGTCCCATAGGATGACCCATGGGAATCTTCATCTCGTGGAATGTCTGATATCACCTCCCACGGCATGGACGACACCACTCGGATCATCCCAAACTTCATTCGAGACCATCCCATCATTCATCTCATGGGACATCCCACGGGATCAACGGCTCCCCGTGGGCATGGGACGTAATATCCCATGGGGGTATCCCGCGACATGAAAACCTCTCATGAGCAATCCCATGAGACATCGAGTGGGTCCTATGCGATCCCATGTGATGGACGACCTTTCACGAGCTTGATTGAGACCCGTTGTCCCATGGGATATCTCCTGAATAAATGACCTCCCATGGGCATCACATTCGATGCGATATGGGATATATCTCCTTGCATGATAGACATCCTAATGGAAGTACCAATTGAGTTAAGGGGCATCCTAGTCGATGCATCGTGAGACGTTCATAGGATGCTCGATATCCGATTGAAGTAATATGGATCATTCTGTGGATCTTCCTATGGGACAGCCCATAGGATGCTTGGAATCCCCATGATTCATCCTATGGTAAGTATTGAAAGACTACGGGACGTCCTGTGGGACTGATGATGGGAAGGATCACTGGACATTTCCTTGAATGCTGTCCATCCCATGGTTCATCCCATGTGAAGCTTAATATGCCATAGTATATTCTATACGTTGTCCTATGGATATACAAAACGGACGTCCCATAGGCTCTCAAATGGGATATCCCAGAGATTTACCCATGGTACTATATATCCCATGGGATCTCCCATGGCGGCTTCCGACCAGGTATGAGATGCCCCACAATAATGACCAGACGACCCATGGGATGTTGCATTTCCCATCGGGCGTCCTATGGAGCTTCCTATGCACTATCGCGCAGTACACGATGGAAATTATCCATGGATGACCCATAGGATGCTAAAGGATATGCCCATGAAATGGCAAGGACAATGGGACACTCACACTTACACGGGACGTCCCATGAGACGCCGTGAACAGCCGATGCAACAAACGAATTCATTGGGATATCGCACAGGATCCTATTGAACAATCCATGCGAGGATCGTTGCTACTGTGCGAGGTCCCATGCTTGTCGTCGGACACCTACGGAACATCACATTAGACGCCCAATCGAACGTCCCACAGGAGTCGAAGCAATTACGATAGAGATTCCTGACGTTCATATCAATATATGGCAGGAATGAATAATCGTTTGTACTGGGTAGTCGTGTCATCAGATTGGGACATGGTGTCCGGTGCCATGTCAAAAATATAAGTGCCGACGCATCATACCACTCAGGTAGAATTGTGTGATATATTTTTCATCATGAATAAAAGTACCCTCCAGCTAGCTGTGAGATCGAAGATTTCGTCTAAACTCACATTTTCAAGCTGTGCGTGATACTCCGATTGCTCGTATTACCGAGGGTGTGTGTTTATTTAGGATTTACGTCGGGGACTCCGCTTTGAACCCAAGTGTAACATGTGCACCAGGTTCAACAGGGTATTGGCAATCAACATGTGGAGGAAATAAATAATATCCGTTTTTGAGGGGGACAGAAAATGACGGTTGTGGAATGGAGGCATCAGCTTATCATGTATATCCTGTGAGACTTACGTATAACAGGTGAGTGGAGGGTGGAGTTTCTAGACGGGGGTGTTGAAAAGGTTTGGGGGGGGGGAATTCGTGCGTGGAAAACCTAAACCCGCTTTTTAGGGTGACAAAATCTAGCGGCCGTGGAAGGAATACATCATTATATCGTGTACGTCTTGTAAGTCGTATCGCCGGTGAGCGGAGGGCGGGGAGGGGAAGGGTAAAAGGGAGGGGAGTGGGGCGGGACAAGGGGGGGCGGGGGGTGGTCATTACCTTCCTTTGTGGTGAGTTGTGGTCATCCTTGCACCCTGGAACTATTGGCAGAGGGGTCACGTTTTGAGACTTCTTTTTCAGTGAGTGGCTAGAGGCCACTCGCGGAAGTGCCCCCCCCAGTTCGTTTGGGGTGCTTTTTTTTCCGGCGATAAGAATCCGCAATGGAAGCGTAAGCTGCGCTGCGCCTACCAAATCTCGCCTGGAGTATACCTTCGCCCATGAGGTAGAGTGTCACTCGTCGAGTGACTCTAAGACAGCCATGAAAAAGGGGTTTCCCTACCTAGAGTGGCCTTGTTCTATACCTCGTATCTTCCAGTACAGCAGTACTATATGGCAGATAAGGTGTACAGTATATTTTCCATGTACGCATTACACAGTATACCTGGTAGCCAATACGTTGACCATGTACAGTAGAATACACCTCTGGAAACCTTCTGGAGTGGATGTATTAGAGCCGTTTATAACGACCAAAATAAGAATCTAAAAGCTTGCCATTATGAGAAGAACAGGTTCGCAACACCCTCCAAACAATACTTCAAAACCTTCGATCGCGAAACACTGCACATTTGACAAGTGTTTGGAAATATTCATCAAGTTGTCTCGCCATCGCGTTCTCAGATTTTATACAAACCCCTCACAACGGCGGTTTGACCCAACAGCAAGACGACACTCTCTGTAGGGAAAAGTTCTGGCATGGGAAGGACTCCAGGCACAACCGGTGTACCTCAGAGGTTGGGAGTCGGCAAAATTCGCCCATGAAAAACAAGGGCGGCTGCTCTTTGTGATGATTGGTCCGCACCCGCTCAAAACGACGCTCATCATGTGGCATCCAAATGGGGCGAACAGCCAGTGTCACCAGTCCTATCATAGCTCCTGCCAATGACACCGTATATCCTCCGTACCCCCCGCTATTGCAGACGTTACAGCATATCTAGGGTAGGGTCTCGTGTGGTGGTCTGGTTGTTGCAACCATGCGTTGGCGTTCTTGGCCTAAATTGGCAATTTGAACGTCTAATCTAACTTTCGAAAAACTTGCCAACGAAGGGGAACGGAAATGCCAAAAGAAACGTTTGACGAGTTTTTTGTTATTTCAGCAAGCCCAAATGTCAACAACTTGATCAATTTACAGGAAACTTGGCAAAAACGTGTCGTGAGAAAAGCCTGTATTTACGGGTTTTCGTGGTGACGACGCAGCTCCAAAAAGATGAACATGGTCACTTCGTGCCAGTTTTCGCCTCCATTACCGTTATCATTATCATTATCGCCGTTTTGGGTTTTTCATACTTGTAACTAACAAAAAATCGTCCTTGTTACCTTTATGGAAGGCATTTTAGCCTGATGGTACCGGACACTTTGTGGATTCGATATCCAGCACTACTAGCTGCGACTCATGGCGAGGCAGGTCCTCATTGTTGGGGCGTTTGTCGGAGCGGTGACTAACTCGTTGACTCGAGACGCGGAAATATATTTCAAGGACGATTGACATGTACAGTACAGCACTAAAACGACGGTGGGTACGCACAGTATAATCAGGATCACATGCCGGTTAAACTTATAGTCGTTTTCAAGCATTCTTTCAAAGCGTGTTTGCTCGCGTACATACCTGGGCTTGGACCCTCCGAGCGTGGGTTTACAGCTGAAGGCCCGGAAGAAGGAACGGGTGTCGGAATTGGAACACCGGCCGGTTGCTCGGGGGTAGACGGACTCGTTGTAAAAAACAAGTTCGGAGGAGATGCGGGCACGTTCGTTGGTGATGCCGTTGGCCCTGGAATCGATTGTCGGGGAGAGAAACGTCCACCCGAGGCATACGAATTATAAGCTGTCAGGGGTTACATCGAGTTCCACGTGCCTCAATATTATCCACATAATCCCACGTTCGCGAAGTTTTCGGAGGCGGTTAGTCCGGACAAGGAGGACCAAACTTCGAGGACAGTCCATACTCGTCGAGACGTGTGCCTCCGAGCGGTAAACAATCGGATGACCTCTGTATTGGGGAGGAAACATTCAAGGGCCACTGCCCTGTAACGTACTATAACTGTGATGTGTACAATTTTTGAAATCAGGAACATCTCCCGTTTGAACCAAAAGTCTTTCCACAGCACTCCAATGCCTTGAACCTCGCCGTAAGTATTCGCGATGAACAGCGTCACGGGGCAAGACTGATATTTTGTCTGAAATCTCTTTCCGATAGCATAAATGAGCTCCCTAGCGAGTGACTCTTTCTGTTCAACAATGAGCTCGCTTCTGCTCGCGCATATACCTGAAGTTGGACCCTCCATGTGTGGGGCCATGGTTCAAGGTCCGAGTAACGAAGAACGATTCAACGTCCAACAACATTCGTGAACATGACAGTATTCTCGAACGGTATAGCCAACAATACGGGCCGTTTGGACACCTAGATCAACAGCGAACCCATGTGGCTATCGACCTGCTACATAGCAACTGCTGAATATTCAGGCATTGCTACCGGGGGCATCCCGCGTACTAGCGCAAAAGAGTGTGAATAATGTTCTTAGTCTGTTCTTCCCGGACTACACGCGCACCAACCTGCACTTGGACCTTTGGAGGGTGTGTCCGCAGTTGAAGGCCCGGGAGAGGCAACTTCCGTCGGTCTTGGAATATCAGTCGGCTGCGCTGTTGGAGATGCAGTTGGTGCCGATGTACTAAACGGAGTCGGAGTATATGTGGGAAGCACCGTTGGGGATGCTGTTGGCCCTGGAATCGATTGTTGGGGAATCGGGATCGAGGGGAGGCGTGCAAATCAGGCGTCGTAAGCGACTTTACTCAAACGAATTACATGTCCCACACCCTACCTATATCCACAACTCGAAACCAAACAATGGCGAAACTGGTGCGCGCTGACACACGGAGGAGCAGGTCCTCATCATTGGGATATGTGTCGGGGCGGTGACGTTTCGTTGACTCTGCCACTCGAAAATTGGCCGGATGCATCCCGCGTACCAGCACAATAAAGTGTGAACAATATTCCTAGCCTGTGCTTCTTCGACTTTCCGCGCACAAACCTGCACTTGGACCTTTGGAGGGCGTGTCCGCAGTTAAAGGCTCGGGAGAGGCAACCCTTGTCGGCCCTGGAGTATCCGTCAGTTGTGCTGTTGGAGATGCAGTTGGTGCCGATGTATTAAAGGGAGTCGGAGTATATGTGGGAAGAAGCGTTGGGGATGCTGTTGGCCCTGGAATCGATTGTTGGGGAATAGGGATCAAATCAAAGGAAGGCGTACGAATCAGCCGTCGTAAGCGACTTTACTCAAACGAATTACATGTCCCACACCCTACCTATATCCTCAACACTCGAAACTAAAAAGTTGTAAATCAGGTGCGCGCTGACACACGGAGGGGCAGGTCCTCATCATTGGGACATGTGTCGGAGGGATGACAATTTTGTTGACTCTGCGATGCGGTGATTGGCTAGTGGCATCCTGCGTACCGGGACAATAAAGTGTAAACAGTATTCCTAGGCCGTGCTTCCCCGACTGCACGCGCACAAACCTGCACTTGGACCTTTGGAGGGCGTGTCCGCAGTTGAAGGCCCGGGAAAGGCAACCCCTGTCGGCCCTGGAGTACCCGTCGGTTGTGCTGTTGGAGATGCAGTCGGTGCCGATCTATTAAAGGAAGTCGGAGTATATGTGGGAGGCATCGTTGGGGATGCTGTTGGCCCTGCAATCGATTGTTGGGGAAGTGGGGATCAAAAGGAGGCATACGAATCAGCCGTCGTCAGAGACTTTACTCAAACAAATTCCATGTCCCACACCCTACCTATATCCCAACCACTCGGGCCCCCTGAACCATCTGCATTTTTGGTGGAAGATCCTAGAAGCTTCTATGGAAGCTTTCATCGCTTCCATGGAAGCTTCCATCCTCTCCATGAAAGCATGAAATCTTTCATAGAAGCTGCCATGCCGTAGAGGCGTCCGCGGAAGCTTCCACGGAGTCAACTGCCATGGAAGCTTCCACGGAGGCGACTTCCACGGAATTTTCCATTCAAGCATCCGCGGAAGCAATTTTCACGGAATCTCCCATAAAAGCTTCTACGGGGGCAACTTCCACGGAAGCTTCCACGGAAGCAACTTCCACGGAAGCTTCCACCGAAGCAACTTCCACGGAAGCTTCCACCGAAGCAACTTCCACGGAAGCATCCTGCGCGGAAGCTTCCATGAAAGCTTTCACGGAAGCAACTTTCACAGAATCGTCCAGAGACGCTTTCGCGGAAGCAACTTCCACGGAAGCTTTCACGGAAGCAACCTGACCTCAACCCTGAACCTAAATCTAACACGAACCCTTACCCCAACCTTACATGGAAGTTACTTTCATTACCTCCATGCAAGCCTTCATTACTTCCACGTAAGCTTCCATAACTTCCATGAAAGCTTCCATGGGAGATTTGTGGAAGTTTCTTCCATGGAATCTTCCGTGGAAGCTTTCGTCGAAGCTCCCGTGGAAGTTACTTCCGTGGAAGCTTCAATAACTTCCGCGAAAGCTTCCATTATTTCCACGAAAGCTTCCATGGACGAGGTTTGGAAGTTGCTTGTATGGAAGCTTTTGTGGAAGCTTTTGTCACAGTTCCCGTGGAAGTAACTTCTGTAGATTCTTAAATATATTCCATAATTTCCATGGAAGCTTTCATGGAAGCTTTCGTGGAAGCTCCCGTGGAATGTACTTTCACGGAAGCTTTCATATATTTCATATCTTCAATGGAAGCTTCTACGAAAGCTTGCGGAAGCTCCCATAAAAGCTTCCGCGGACGATGTTTCTGTGGAAGCTTTCATATATTCCATATCTTCTATAAAAGCGTCCACGGAAGCTTCCGTAAAGACTTCCGTGGACGTTGCTTCCATGAAAGCTTCCATAACTTCCGCGAAATATTCCATTGCTTCCATGAAAGCTTCCATGGAAGATTTGTGGAAGTTTCATTAAATGGAATCTTCCGTGGAAGCTTTCGTCGAAGCTCCCGTGAAAGTTACTTTCATGAAGGCTTTCCATATCTTCCATGGAAGCTTCTATGGAAGATTCAATGAAAGCTTCCGCGGACGTTACTCCCCAAAGCTTCCAAAACTTCCGCGAAAGCTTCAATTACTTTTATGAAAGCTTCCATGAAAGATTAGTGGAAGTTACTTCCATGGAAGCTTTCGTGGAAGCTTTCGTCGACGATCCCGTGGAAGATACCTTTGTGATTCATATCTTCCATATCTTCCATGAAAGCTTCCGCTGAATTTTCCACGGAAGCAACTTCCACGGCTGCTTCCACGGAAGCAACGTCCATGGAAGCCTCCACGGACGCAACTGCCGCGGGAGCTTCCACGGAAGAAACTACCACGGAATCTTCATTTAAGCTTTCACGGAAGCAATTTCCACAGAAGCTCCGATGAAAGCTTCCACGGCAGCAACTTTCGCAAAAGCTTCCACGAAAGCATCCGCGGAAACAACTTCCACGGAAGCTTCCACGAAAGCAGCTTCGACGGAAACAACCTTCACGAATGCTTCCATGAAAGCTTTTCACGGAAGCAACTTCCATGGAAGCTTTCCCGGAACCAATTACCACGGAAACACCTTCGGTGAAAGCCTCCAAGAAATCTTTCACGGAAGCTTCCACGGAACCAACCTGACCCTAACCCTAACCCTAAATCTAACCTCAACCTTAACCCTAAGCCTAACCCTAAGCTTCCATGGAAGTTACTTCCATTACTTCCATGGAAACTTCCACTGCTCCCGGGGAAGCTTTCATTACTTCCATGAAAGCTTTGGTGGAAACTTTCGTGGAAGCTCCCCTCCACGGAAACTTTCATATCTTCCATATCTTCAATGGGAGCTACGGAGGCTCCTATGAAAGCTTCCGTGGAAGTTACTCCCACGAAAGCTTCCATTACTTCCTGAAATCTTCAATGGAAGGTTTCGTGGAAGTTACTTCCATGGAAGCTTTCTTGGACGATTTCGTAAAAGCTCCCGTAGACGTAAGGTCGGTGCAAGCTTTCAGTTCTTGAATATATTTCATGGAGGCTTCTGTGGAAGTCGCTTACATTACCGCTTCCAAAACGTCCGCGAACGCTTCCATTACTTCCATACAAAGTTGAATGAAACCTTTTGTGGGAGTTTTTTTTATGAAAGCTTTCGTGAAAGCTCCCGCGGAAGTTACTTCCGTGAAAGCATTAATATTTTCCGCATCTTCCGTGGAAGCTTACATGAAAGCTTTCATGGAGGCTTCTATGAACGCGGTTGCATGTTTCACGCACGAGAGCTTTCATGAGCATCCACGCGAAATTCAAGTATTGCCCGAGCCCGAACCACTCAAAACTTAAAAGTTGTAAATCAGGTGCGCGCTGACACACGGAGGGGCAGGTCCTCATCATTGGGACATGTGTCAGACGCATGACAGTTTTGTTGACTCTGCGACGCGGTGATTGGCTAGTGGCATCCTGCGTACCAGCACAATAAAGTGTAAACAGTATTCCTAGGCCGTGCTTCTCCGACTGCACGCGCACAAACCTGCACTTGGACCTTTGGAGGGCGTGTCCGCAGTTGAAGGCCCGGGAAAGGCAACCCCTGTCGGCCCTGGAGTATCCGTCGGTTGTGCTGTAGGAGATGCAGTCGGTGCCGATCGATTAAAGGAAGTCGGAGTATATGTGGGAGGCATCGTTGGGGATGCTGTTGGCCCTGCAATCGATTGTTGGGGAAAAGGGGATCAAAAGGAGGCATACGAATCAGCCGTCGTCAGAGACTTTACTCAAACAAATTCCATGTCCCACACCCTACCTATATCCCAACCACTTGGGCCCCCTGAACTATCTGCATTTTTGGTGGAAGATCCTAGAAGCTTCTATGGAAGCTTTCATCGCTTCCATGGAAGCTTCCATCCTCTCCATGAAAGCATGAAACCTTTCATAGAAGCTGCCATGCCGTAGAGGCGTCCGCGGAAGCTTCCACGGAAGCAACTTTCACGGAAGCTTCCACGGAAGCAACTGCCACGGAAGATTCCACGGAAGCGACTTCCACGCATTATTCCATTAAAGCATCCGCGGAAGCAATTTCCACGGAAGCTCCCATGAAAGCTTCTGCGGGGGCAACTTCCACGGAAGCTTCTGCGGAAGCAACTTCCACGGAAGCTTCCACCGAAGCAACTGCCACGGTAGCAACGTGACGGAAGCTTCCATGAAAGATTGCACGGGAGCAACTTTCACGAAAGCTTCAACAGAAGCTTTCGCGGAAGCAACTTCCACGGAAGCTTTCACGGATGCAACCTGACCTTAACCCTTACCCTAACCTTACATGACAGTTACTTCCATTATTTCCATGGAAACTTCCATTGCTTTCGCGAAAGCAATCATTACGTCCGTGGAAACGTTCGTGGAAGCTTTCGTGGAAGCTTTCGTGGAAGCTTCCATGGAATGTACTTCCACGGAAGCTTTCATATATTCCAAGGAAGCTTCTACGGAGGATCGCGGAAGCCCCCATGAAAGCTTCTGTTAGAGTTTCTCCTGTGGGAGCATTTATGTATTCCATATCTTCCACGGAAGCTTCAGCGGAAGCTTCCATTAAGACTTCCGTGGAAGTTGCTTCCATGAAAGCTTCTATAACTTCCGCGAAAGCTTCCATTACTTCCATGAAAACTTCCATAGAAGATTTGAGGAAGTTACTTCCATTGAAGCTTTTGTGGAAGTTTTCGTCGAAGCTCCCGTGGGAGTTACTTCCGTTGAATCTTTCAAATCTTTCATATCTTCCATGGAAGCTTTCACAGAAGCTTCTATGAAAGCTTTCGTGGAAGCTACATCCATGAAAGCTTCCATTACGTTCGCGAGAGCTTCCATTTTTTCTTGAACGCCTCCATGGAAGCTTTTGTGGAAGTTACTTCCATGGATGCTTCCTTGGAAGCTTTCGTAGAAGCTCCCGTGGAAGTTACGTCGGTGCAAGCGTTCAGTTCTTCCATGCCTTCCGTGGAACCTTCCGTGAAAGTCACTTCCATGAAAGCTTCAATAACTTCTGCGAAAGATTCCATTACTTTCATGAAAACTTGAATGGAAGGTTTCGTGGAAGTTACTTTCATGGAAGGTTTGGTGGAAGCTCCCGCGGAAGTTACTTCCGTGAAAACATTCATATCTTCCAAATTTTCCATGAAAGCTTCCATGAAAGCTTTCATGGAAGCTTTCATGAAAACGCTTGAACGTTCCACGCACAGGAGCTTTCATGAGCATTCACGCAAATTGCAAGTAGTGCCGGAGACCGACCCACTCGAAGCCTTATAGTAGCAAATCTGGTGCGCGCAGACACACGGAGGGGCAGGTCCTCATCATCGATTGGGACATGTGTGAGAGCGGTGACAATTTCGTTGACTCTGCGACGCTGAGACTGTTTCCGGGGGAGGTTGACCTGTAGCATACTAGAACGACGGTGGGTACGCACAGTACATGCAGGAACACACGCCGGTTGGACTCATAGTCATTTTCGAGCATATTTTCATAACGTGTCTGCACGTGTACCTACCTGGGCTTGGACTATTCGAGCGTTTGTTTACAGCTGAAGGCCCGTGAGAAGTAACTGGTGTCGGAATCGGGACACCGGTTGGTTGCTCGGGTGGAGATGCAGACGGCTTCGTCAAAATATCCAGGTAAGGAGGATATGTGGGAACGTTCGTTGGGGATGCGGTTAGCCCTGGAATCGGTTTTTGCCGAGAGAAACGTCCACCCATGGCATACGAATTACAAGCTGTCAGAGGTTACAACGAGTTCCACGTGCCTAAAAAAAACACGTAATCCGTACGCAAAGTTCGCGGAGGCGGTTAATACGGACAGCGAGGAGCAAAACTGGTGGACAACCAATGCTGAATGAGAAGTGTGGCTCCGGGCGGTAAACGTTCCGAAGACTTCTAAGTTGGGGAGGAAACGCTCAAAGGATGCTGCCCTGTAACATACTACAACCATGTTGTGTACAAATCGTGTAATAAGGAACAGCTCCCCTTTGAACTAAACGTCTTTCCAGAGCACTCTAACGCCTTTAACCTCGCCGCAAGTATTGGCGATGAACAGCGCCACAACGGCAAAACAGATACTTTGTCATAAATCCCTTACCGATAAAGTAAGTTTGCCAGCAAGAGACTCTTTGTTTAACAGTGCGCCTGCTGCTGCGCGCGCAAATACCTAAAGTTGGACCCTCCATGTATGGGGCCATAGCTGAAGGTCCGGATAACACAGAAAGATCCACCGTCCGACAGCATTCGTGAACATGTCAGTATTCCCCAACGGTATAGCCAGCGATACGGGCCGTTTAGACGCCTAGACCATTACTGAACCCATGTGGGTATCGGCCCGCTAAATAGTAACTGCGGACGTTTCAGGCATCGCCACCGGGGGCATCCCGCGTACCAGCACAATAAAGTGTGAACAACGTTCTTAGCCTGTGCTTCGCTAACTGCACGCCCACAAACCTGCACTTGGACCTTTGGACGGTGTGTACGCAGTTGAAGGCCCGGGAGAGGCAACCCCTGTCGGCCCTGGAATATCGGTCGGCTGCGCTGTTGGAGATGCAGTTGGTGCCGATGTATTAAAGGAAGTCGGAGTATATGTAGGAAACACCGTTGGGGATGCTGTTGGCCCTGGAATCGATTGTTGGGGAATCAGGATCAAAAGGAGGCGTACGAATCACACGTCGTCAGAACGAATCCCGTGTCCCACACACTACCTATATCCCAACCACTAGAAGTCTCGTAGTGGCAAATCTGGTGCGCGCTGACACACGGAGGGGCCGGTCCTTGGGACATGTGCCGGAGCGGTGACCATTTTGTAAATTCTTTGACGCGGAGATAGTTTTCGAGGTAGATTGACCTGTAGCATACTAGAACGACGGCGGATACGCACAGTTTATGCAGGAACACATGCCGGTTGGACTCATAGTCATTTCCATACATCGTTTCATGGCGTGTTTGCACGTGAATGTACCTCGGTTTGGACCCTCCGAGCGTAAGTTCACAGCTGAAGGCCCTGAAGAAGGAGCTGGTGTCGAAATCTGGACACCGGTCGGTTGCTCGGTCGGAGATGCGGACGGCTTCGTTGAAACATCCAGGTAAGGAGGATATGTGGGAACGTTCGTTGGGGATGTGGTTGGCCCTGGAACCGGTTGTTGGGGAGAGAAACGTCCACCCGGCGCATACGAATCATAAGCTGTCAGGGGTTACAGCGAGTTCCACGTCCTTCAATAATTTACATGCTGGTTGAGACGTGAGGCTCCGAGCGGCAAACGTTCCGATGACCTCTGCGTCGGGGAGGAAACGCTTAAGAGCTACTGCCTCGTAACATACTAGGTGTGTGGTGTGTACAAATTGTGTAAGCAGGAACATCTCCCGTATTGACACAAAGTCGTTCCACCGCACTCCAACGCCTTGAACCTCGCTGCAGTTGTTTGCGATGAACAGCGTAACAGGGTGTACCTGATACGTTGTCAGAACTCGCTTACCTAGGAGTTTCACTGGCTAGCAGAACGACTTGTTGAGACAGTGCGTCTGCTACTGCACGCACGTATTCCTGACGTTGGACCCTCCATGTATGGAGCCATGGTCGGAGGTCCGGGTGACACCGAACGATTCACGATCCTTTGGCACCCTTGAACACGGCAGTTCCACGAAGGGTAAATGCGGCAATACACGCCATTTGGTCTCAAGCACTTTCAAACAACCCATTAGGCTAGCTACTCGCAACACAGAGTGTAACTGCTAACTCGTCAGACATGACTACGGGGGCATCGCGCGTGCTAGCACAACAAGGTGTCAGCACTAATCTTAGACTGTCCTTCTCCGACTGCACGCGCACAAACCTGCAATGGGACCTTCCGAGCGTAGGTACGCAGTTGAAGGCCCGATGGAGGAAAACCCTGTCGGAACTGGAATATCAGTCGGTTGCGCTCTTGGAGATATATTCGGTCCCGTTGTACTGAACCCAGTCGGTGTATACGTGGGAACCATAATTGGGGATGGTCTTGGCCCTGGAATGGGTTGTTGGGGAATTGAAATCGAGAGGAGGCGGACTAATCAGAAGCCGTTACCGATCTTACTAAGAAAATAGTGCCATGTCCCACACCATACCCATATCCTACCCAAGCGATGCCATATAGTGATAGATCTGGACATCGCTGGAAATAGTGTTGCATATCGTGCCCAGAGCGTCAATATGTCGTTCGATCAAAACAATGTTGATTTTGAAAAGAAATTTAGATAACGACTTCGATAATTCGACAAACGACAACCGCGGCAGGATAAAACAACAAAAAAAGCTGAGCGTCACCGGGGGGGCAGGTGACACAGCAACAAATTCCAATAGTTCAAGACTTCCCATGTGAATACGGACACCCTATGGGATGATCCCTATATAGGACCTCCCGACTAATGTTTACTTGATCTCTCGTGGCATGTCCCATGGGGTGTCGCATAGGATATCCCATATGACATCTCATATGTAGTCCCGAAGGAAATGCCATAGGATCCCGTGGGACATCCATCCCATACCAAGCTCCGTAGAACGGCAATCTCATGGGATGTCCCATAGGATGACCGATGGGAATGTTCATCTTTAGGAATGTCCGATGCCACCTCCCACGGCATGGACGACACCCCACGGGTCATCTCAAAATTCATTCTAGACCATCCCATCATTCATCTCATGGGACATTCCACGGGATCAACGGCTCTCTGTGGGCATGGGACGTAAATGTCCCATGGGGTGTCCCACGGCATAAACAACCTCTCATGAGCGGTCCCATGGGACATCGAGTGGGTCATATGCGATCCCATGTGATGGACGACCTTTCACGAGCTTGATTGAGACCCATTGTCCCATGGGATATCCCCTTGAATAAATGACCTCCCAAGGGCATCACATTCGATGCGATATGGGATATATCTCCTTGCATGATGGACATCATAATGGAAGTACCAATGGAGTTATGGACCATCCTAGTGAATGCACCGTGAGACGTCCATAGGATGCCCGCCATCCGATTGACGCATCATGGATCATTCCGTCGATCTTCCTATGGGACAGCCCATAGGATCCTATGGGACAACCCATAGAATGCTTGGAATCCCCATGATTCATCCTATGGTAAGGATTGAAAGACTACGGGACGTCCTGTGGGACTGCCGATGGGAAGGATCACTGGACAACACATTGAATGCTCTACATCCCATGGTACATCCCATGTGAAGCTTAATATGCCATAGTATATTCTATACGTTGTCCTATGAGTGTACAAATAGGACGTCCCATAGGTTATCAAATGGGATGTCCCAGATATTTACCCACGGTACTATATATCCCATGGGATCTCCCATGGCAGATTGCTACCAGGTGTGATATGCCCCACAATAATGACCAGACGACCCATGGGATGTTGCATTTCCCATCGGGCGTCCTATGGAGTTTCCTATGCACTATCGCGCAGTACACGATGGAAATTATCCATGAATGACCCATAGGATGCTAAAGGATATGCCCATGAAATGGCAAGGACAATGGGACACTCACACTTACACGGGACGTCCCATGAGACGCCGTGAACAGCCGATGCAACCAACGAATTCATTGGGATGTCGCACAGGATCCTATTGAACAATCCATGCGAGGATCGTTGCTACTGTGCGACGTCCCATGCTTGTCGTCGGACACCTACGGAACATCACATTAGACGCCCAATCGAACGCCCCACAGGAGTCGAAGCAATTACATTAGACATCCCTGACGTTCATATCAATATATGGCCGGAGTAAATAACCATTTGTACTGGAGAGTCGTGTCATCAGATTGGGACATGGTGTCCGGTGCCATGTGAAAAATATAAGTGCCGACGCATCATACCACTAAGGTAGAATTGTGTGGTACATTTTTCATTATGAATAAAAATACCCTCCAGCTGTGAGATCGAAGATTTCGTCTAAACTCACATTTTCAAGCTGTGCGTGATACTCCGATTGCTCGTATTACCGAGGATGTGTGTTTATTAAGGATTTACGTCGGGGACTCCGCTTTGAACCAAAGTGTAACATGTGCACCAGGTTCAACAGCGTGTTTTGGTAATCAATATGTGGGCGGGGTAGAAAACATGATGTTTTAGAGGGGGGCATAATCTGACGGCCGTGGATACATCAGTTTATTATGTATGTCCTGTACGTCGACGTATAACCGGTGAGGGGAGAGAGGAGTTTTGTAGGGCGGAGTTGAAAAGGTGGGGAGAGGGGGGGGGGGCGTCGACTTGTGCGGAGACTCTATAAAACCCGTCCTCGAGAGGGAGATAATCTGGTGTCTGTGGAAGGAATGAATCTCCGTCAATCATGAATATCTTGTAAGTCGGTGAGGAGAGGGCGGATGTTTTAGCGGGGGGGGGGGGGGGATATTGAAAAGGAGGGGAGTGCGGCGTGGTGAACGGGAAGGGGGGGGGGCGGCTTATTATACCTTATATTCATCTGTGGCGATCATTGCGCCCTGGCACTTGAAGAAAAACAGGTATGTATCGCACTGTACCGCATTATATATACCTGATAAAATGTACTGTATATTTTTCATGTACACAATATACACAGTATACCTGGTAGACAATACCTTAAACACGTATCGCACATCCCTGAGATCCTTCTCCTGGTGTGGAATCATTAGTAATTTGTTGTTAGTATTTACGGGTTACCGTGGTGATGACGCAGCCCAAGAAAGTTGAACATGGGCTTTTTGCGCAGGTTTTGGACTCCACTACCGTTATCGCCATGGTTATCGTTATCGTTATCGACGTTTTGGTTTTTTTCGCTATAGTAACGATAGTTATCAATATCGTTATCGTTATTGAAGATATTTTGGCCTCACCGTACCGAGCCGCTTGTAGGTTAGACATCCAACACTAGCTGTGGCGTATGAAGGGAAAGGTCCTCATCGTTGGGACGTATGTCGGAGCGGGGACCGCTTTTTTTACCCTGTGGCGGGGAGGTTTACTTTGAGGGCGTATGTCGGAGCGGCGACCGCTTTGTTGACCCTGCGGCGGGGAGGTTTACTTTGAGGGCGATTGACATGCAGCACACTAGAACGACGGTGGTACGCACTGAATACACAGGAACACAGCATGTATGACGGTTGGACTCATAGCCGTTTTCAAGCATTCATTCATCGCGTGTACGCTACATACCAGGGCTTGGACCCTCCGAGCGTGGGTTCACAGCTGAAGGCCCGGGAGAGGGAACAGTTGTTGGAATCGGAACACCGGTCGGCTGCTCGGTAGCAGACGGCCTCGGTGTAACAGCCAGGTTCGAAAGAGATGTGGGCACGTTCGTTGGTGATGCCGTTGGCCCAGGAATCGTTTACTGGGGAGAGAAACGTCCACCGGAGGCATACGAATTATAAGCTGTCAGGGGATACAACGAGTTCCACGTGCCTCAATATTATCCACATAATCCCACGTTCGCGAAGTTCTCAAAGGCGGATAGTCCGGACGACGTGGAGCAAGATTCGCGGGCAGTGCGTCCTCGTTGGTACGTGTGGCTTCGAACGGTAAACATTCCGATGACCTCTGTGACGGGGTGGAAACGTTCAAGAGTTACTGTCCTGTAGAATACTAAACGTATATGGTGTGCGCAACTAGCGGAAAACAGGAACATCTCCCGTTGGGACTCAAACGTCGTTCCGCAACAAAACTCTTACTACGCCTTGAACCTCGCTACATACAGGTGTTCGCGATGCGCGTAACACGGTGTAACTGATATTTTGGCAGAAATCGCTCAACCAGTAGTCACGCTGGCTGGCTATATGTATTGATAATCTCTTTGGACAGTGCGTCTAGCACGTGCATATCCCCGGAGTTGGACCCTCCATGTTTTGGAGCCATGGCCGAAGGTCCGGGTGACATAGAAAGGTGTACAGTCTCCGGTATCGTATAATCGACCCCTGTCGGCACTGGATTACCTGGCTCGGGTGGAACCAGAGGGGCAGCCGACGGATAAACAGTCGGTGTCAATGTTGTTGTTGGGCCTGGAACCGGCGGAATGTAGAGTTTGGGGGCCCGTTATATATCTATTAATGTGCCATTTTTCAGCTACGTCGCACAAGAACGCCGGCTCTTCCGGTTTAGGATTTAGACACGTGTGAGTTGCGGCGAGATACGACAACCGTGCGTTATCCACACTATGGTACTGTCGGCACCCATGCATCGGGCCGTTGGTATTGTTTTACAGCATCTAGCCTCCCCGCAAGGGGGACGAGCATGAATATTGACCGCCCGAAGCCACACATCTAAAGCTGAAGTCGTCGTCCTTGCCATATCCACATTGACTTCCAAATTGTCAGTCGTTGAGCATGAATGAATGAATCGGTACGCGTGTTGAGAATATATTTCATAATAAACAATGAAAAGGTGTCGTGGAGTCCTACGAAGTACATTGTAATAAAAATAGTACATGTATGTACTGAATGAGTAATTATGAATAAGTGTTAAAGCGAACAAGGAAAGAGAGAAGAGATATGGATAAAATATTCAATATATGGGACAAGAAGCAAGGCGTGGTGGAAGTTGCCGTGGACGTCACGTTATCGTTACGCGACAGTGTCCACCTCACGTGCAGATGTAATATTTGAGCTCTTGTAACAGCCGGGGGGCAACCATGCAACAAATTCTTCGACACGTCGGGTGGCAGGATTTCCCGCGATGTCCGTTTGATATAGCAAGCTGCATGGGCGAGGTGCACCACCACCTCAAACAAGAACAGACTTTGCGTGAATAATTAAAGTACGCAATACTCGTTGACGCCACGATTAGGGCTGATATGACCTGTCAGGATTCGCGTCAAAGGAATCCGCTTGCACTTTTCTCGAAAGCATTTACCGACCATCCACGCTGCCCGTGGGGCCGATGTCGTACGTACGCTAGTCTTAGGCCGTTCATTACCGGTAAGCGGTCATACCTTCATCGCCAATCGCTGAGGATGGGCCCAAATTGAAAAATGTAGACGGAAGAGAAGAACGCATGGTCTCAGAAGATGTAGTTGAAACAACTACCGTTGGTTGGGTTGGAATCCCAGGCTCGGGGTGTATAGAAGGAATCGTCGATCTCCCTGTAGAAGTCGAACTCCCCGACGGCCATGTGGTCGATGGTGATGTTGTTGGTCCTGGTGTATTTTGTTAAGACGCACGCCACCAAAGAGGGCTAGTGTAGTGCGTAGATTTGGAGTTGAACATTTGACACGATAGCGAACGTTGCACCTACTCAGTTGACTAAACGGCAGTGAAGCTGGCAGCCACCTCAGTTGCAATGTTAAGAACAATCACTTCGTATTTCGGCGTATGTCTTCATGCGGCGATGCGTCGGTTCATCTCTGCGGACGTCAAATGTCCTGCGAGGTCGGCTCCATTTAATACAAGTGCACTGAACAGTGAGAGCGCACGATCAACACCAACAGGAACGAACGCCGCTTGCGTGTATCTGAAACAAAATTTCACTCCAATGAACTAAGCCGGTAGCGCCAGAAACGGCATGCGCCAAGGAGTCCAAGTTGACGTCGTTAAACACTGCTCCCGGACGACTCACGCTGGCTAGTACCAATAACGTGTTTTTCTCATTCCTAATCAGTTCCTCCCCGGGACCCGGTCGTACCTGCGACGAGGGCCGCGGAGGATGGAGCCACATAATAAACTGTAGATGGACTAGAAGGACTGGTGAGCTGCGGTGTTGTCGCCGTAAGGACTGGCATTGTCAGCGCTGGAGTACCACCTGAAGATTGGATTGAAGGATTTAGCGATTCCACCGAAGCAGTCAGAGTCAACGATTGGGACACGTGGAGTTGGTGTTGGTGCTGGCACTGGCACCGGTAGTGGTTGGACTAGCGTCAAGGAAGAATCAACGTGGCGTTGTTTCGGTACGTCCCACGTCATATCTCATGCGGCTACATACATACACTCAGGAGTTTGTGACCCAGTGGCTGACGCTTGCTGCTGTAGGGGTAGGGTCTAACGTTCATGATGCTTTCCCTTTGAGATGGTATTTACGACACCCCCAAAGGCCACTAAGAGAAAAGCGAATGGACCAGCGGATGGACCATTTATCCCACGGATCAAGTATACAAAGAATGACATGGTGAAGCTCCAGAAACATTGGGCATCTTCTCAGTGAGGAAGCCCCGTCAGCTGCATAATAATAGTTTCGGCAAGAGGTGCTAATCCTATGATCGTAGCACGCTTCGGATTTGCATTTTTCTGCAACTCGTGTTGTCGTCGTACACGATCTGCGCAGGATAGTCCTGCCATGAATGTGTTTCTCACCACCACAGCAGATGTCAATGGTACATTGGGGAACCCCTTCGGCTTCTTGGAATGTACACCCGGTAAGCACCTTGTCGATCCCGTCCGGACAGTCAAAAGGGTATCCGCGGCAGCTGTAGAGGTCGGTTTCTTCGGCGGCGAAAAAAGAAACATTGGCGGCGAGGAACGGTGTTGATGAGCACCTGGCGTTGGGTCATGAAATATGTCAATGAAGGCTTTAGGTCACCGTGTACGGTTCTCGCTAACAATGAAACCGTACGCACGACCCTGGGGAAAGCCTCTCCGGTATGAGCGGAGTCTGACTTGTCTAGCAAATTTCTCATGGTTTTTGTTCGACGTGTTCATTTCGATGTGCCATAATCGGAATCGGTGCAGGTACAGCGTCGCGAGGTCACTATATCTGGCTGATTTGGGACCTCTGTCAAGAGAACCGACCAGATTCAGACATAAAAACAATCGCGACGGCAATTGTATTGTCGCCTAGTGATTAATGGCGTTGTTACATTGATACGGGCTATTTCCTGGAGTGACAATGTTGCACTCGTGAGTATGCCCAGGATCGCCGCTCCCTGTGCCGTATCCGACGGTGTGCGGTTCGCACCTAATGGCTCAGGGTGCATATAGACGGACACAGGTGTGTACTCGCTACCTCACAACATCCCCGTCACCGTGTAGGTACGCTCCTGAATGATAACCCCAGGGAATCACATAAACAAAATAGGAGGGAAAGGGAATGCCTTTTTTCCACGTCAAGTACTGTAATGCATTCCTTGTATTTGGCAACAGACTGGCTATTCACAGTAAGGTTTTGTGCAAAAACACGTACTGTTGTACTCGGCCACAGTCCGCTACAGTTCGCTACGTACGAGGGCAGACAATGTATTCAACATTTGTTCAGCGATCATACTCTCGTGTAGTTGTCGAGCAACACATCCTGAAAACACCAGGGACCTTACTACACACACCTTCGTATGTGTACGTTAACCGGGTTTTGCAGAAGCTACTAGTGGCCTAGAATCAAAGTACCGTTAAAAAAGGAAAAACGTGTGTTTTTCCTGAAACTCAAGTGGCAGTCCTACAAAAGAGACACACACTTTGCATAAACTGAAACAAACAATTCTTACCTGTGCTTGAACAACACGTTTGGTCACTGCACTCTTTGAGGTCGCCTGCCTCGGCCAGAGAACCGTCTGACTGGGCTTCAGAAGTGTCATAGCAGTCTGGAACGGATAACGAAAAGTAGCCCGGAATGCAGCCCCAGAGCAAGCATGACTGTTTCCCGCCTGTCGTCGTTGTCGTCCTCCATCCATGTAGCTGAACATGGCCGTGTTGGCAAGACAGCAGTTACACGATGTTAGGTGTGTTCCCTTGTTAAAACAGTGGACGCGCGTAAGACAATATGGAGCCCATGTCTCAACAATTCAGTATGACTGGGGGTTTTGTTCGATGCTGACGGAGGAAGTATGCCTGTTGTGGGTACAAGCGGTACCTGGCAGTGCACGTATTCGTCGTAATCGCCGACCGACTATATGCGTTCTAATTCTCGCCAAGCGGTGAAAATTGGCCCTCTCTACGAACGTCGCCGGTCACGGTCGCTTCTATAGTACGTGTGCAACACTAGACACGTACTGCCGCATTGTAGGTGTTAAGCAATAAGCGAGAATGTCGGCAGGCAGAGGGTTGATAGAGTCGTGCATTGGGGAGCCCATTTAGCAGAAGAAGTAATTCCGTATTTGGGAGCGCTGTTTCAATGGAAGACATTGCAAAATTGCACAAGCAACGTGCGGAGGACACAGGCTTGCGAGGCCCCGAGTTATGGTCCAGGACCAATACCGCAGGAGACGGTGCATATCACCCGGTACATCCAATTACACATCCCTGGAGCATACAACCCGGGTGGTAATACCTTAAATCCCAATCCAATCCCCCGATCTATCGTCAGGGCATGTTGCTACGCCGATGTTTTTTAGTTGTTATACGTTTTTGTCCTGCGGCAGATGTGGAAAAACAAAGTGCAAATTCACCACACTTCCACGTGTTTTCATGCATGTCGTGTCAGTTTTACTGAGTTACATTCGCAGTCCAGCGCTACCTCTGTGTCCTTTAGTTCCTGTGATAGCGACATACCATTGTCCATCCTGTTTGTTACGAGCACAGCACCCCCACCGAGCAGCACGTATCCATGACCGCCCGTAATAGTAGGGTATGTCTTCTGGTTGTCCCATTCCGATTGACAAGAACCAAATTCTTCTGCCATATCCGTATTTTTTCGTGCTAATTATTTGTTTAGTTTGGTTTGATTCCCGTCCCATAATTGTTTGGAGATGAACGATCCCAGCTACTCGCATCTCCTACCGGATGCTCCGTTAGTGGTTTGTTCGGGTTGCTGGGCGGTAACGTGTAGCCGTCCTCAATGTACTCGCTGTTCAGGGTGTAAGAACTGGTCAAAAGGAGGATGGCTTTCGGTCATAAGGTGGTCAGCAGAGGGTAGAAGACACAGGTAGTACATAATTTTGAGGGGTATACCCACCCGCGTTGTAGTGAAAAGAGGGGATTATTGTGCTCCCTCTTCGGCCACGGCCTTGGTAGCCCCAACGTCGTGCCCGGAAGAGAGGGCAAAAACCGTGTGCGACCTCAGACTTGGCCGCGGGTATCTTGGCAGTGCATCATCATTGAATTTCAAGCAGCTTGGGGCAAGCGCAGGCACATTCCAACGGCAAGTTTTCCCTGAGCCCCCAATAATCGAAAACCCAGAAGGCGTTCCTTTCTTTCATCGAGCTCACTTTTACAGTACTCTTGGTAAAATTTAGTTCATTACACATTTCATTGGGCTGGCCCTTGTTCGACATAGATAGAAACTACGCGCCAATTATCACCAAAGACATGCTCGATTTCTTACATTAGGAAAGCAGTTGCATGTCCCACTATTTCTCGTCTCTGGCCGACCCCTGGCCGCAACAGCCTGGCCTACCGAGTGGGTGATGTCTTTACGCGCCGGGGGGTCGCAACGGCATGATGATCGTTCACAACGCAGCGCTAGCCTGGCCGTTACACGCTGCAGCACCCGGTCCACCGTGGGCAGATGACAGCCTGGGGCTGATCCCGCGTATCAGCATACAGAATACGTATACATTCTGTGTCTCCGCGTGAAGCGAGATAGTCGTTAGCTATGGTAAGCTGTGTGATGGAATGATTGATGGAATGGCGCGTGCTTCGATAGAGGTATTAAGGTATACCTCTTCTTCGCTGAAATGGTTTCTGACTGATGGGGCTCCTTAATCAAAAATCGTCGCGAAAATTTGAAAATTTGTTTCGCATGATTCTCGTTTTATGCCTAGGCCATGAGATTTTCCTTCGGTGTGACACTTTTATTTTTCTCCAAATCACGAACAATATGGTGCACGTCTACCTTAGCACGCGGCGAACAGCAACAACTAACTTCGTTAAAGCTTGACAGTGCCGACGTGCATGCTCGGACGTGGTGCCATGGTGACGGCGGGCAGGCGTTATTCTATGTCCTTCTGCGGGAGAGTTTTGGGGTATCGCGCAACCTCATACAATAAACGCGCTCATACTGACTAACACCACCCTGTTGACCCTGATAGCTACGCTGTAGTTGCAAGGGGAGTGGCCGACCTATATCCTTAATGAGGACACACAACCTGTAATACGCGCGATCGGAGGATCACACACAGCTTGCAAATACGAGTTTCGACAAAATATTCGATCTCACAGCTGGAGTGTATTTTTATTTTTATCATAAACGCAGAGGAGACATCTGTCCGTGGGATAGGGGAGAAGGAAAAGTACGATTGGCATTCGCTAGAAGGCAACGCACTTACGTCGCGCATGCCAAGGCGGTGTGTTCGCCCAGCCAGGCGAACGGCATGCTCGCCCCGTTCGGCCTCCACGCTAAAATCGACTGCGCATTGACAAACATGACACCAGTGAAAAGGTCGAGTCTATCCGTGTGATAGCAATGTGTATCTCGTCCTCGTAGTTGGGGGCCACAGAGCTGGTCTGTCTATGAAAAGCACTAGCACGGACACTGGATGCGTTGGATGTACATGCATGGGTGCAAATATCGGTCTCATGTATGTGAAGAACACACGCAAGTGATACATATGTATGAATCGAACATGATCAAGTGTGTTGCGATATCATGGCGAATGGCGCGTTTGTATGACTCCAATACATAGAATGCTTTCCTCCCATGGAAGCAACAGGGGCAGAGAGCACGAAGGTGATAAGCAAGTAGGACGAAACCGATTTTGGAGTTATCTATGTAAAAACAAAACAAAAACAACTTATCATCTGTGAGATAGACCAAAAAGGAAATCAATCAAAGTTCACGTCAGATATTTGCAAGCTACGTGTGGTACTTCGATCGCGCTTGATATATCATATATAAAATCAAAATACACGCCAGCTGTGAGATCAAAGAAAGTGGTCGAAGCTCATCTGTGCAAGCTGTATGAACGTGACACTCCGATTGCGCGTATTGCTGGGGGGGTGTCTTCTCTAAGGATATAGGTCGGGAACCCACATCAGACCTAGCTTGGATCAGGGTCAACAGGGTGATGTAATCAATCTGTGCAAGGAAACAATAACAATACCCGTTTTCTAACGACAACATCTTAAGGCTGTGGAATTCACCACCAGTTCATTATGAATGTCCTGTGGTCATATCACCGGTGAGGGGAGGGGGGTGGGTAAAGAGGATACAAGTCACATATGAAACGAAAAGGAAAGCTTACTGCACGTCGAATGCTAGTAGGCGATAGTGGGCGCGGGGGGGGCAATTAAAAATTGACACATACAAAAAAATTAATGGAGCTGGCTCGAAATGTAAAGAGATGGTATGACCTGTCGGATAGTCTATATAACTCTCTGGCAGTTTTCTATTTTTGGTGGGGCGGAGATGAAGTTTCCTTTTGTAGGGAGAGGGTAGGGAGGGAGGTGGATGGGAGAAAAGTATTCTACCTACATGCTTAACGCAGATGCATGCCCAATATAAAAACAAAAAAAGTGATGGCGTGGATGGCAAAAAAATATGCGTCGTGTTGGTTTTACGTTGATATTGTTATCAATGACAGTAGATGATCCAACGCCAACACTACCGCCATCCGCTTCTCGTAGCCGACGTGCTCGTATCGTTGATGATGCAGTCACATGCGTTTGCCTAATTTGTCTGTAATGGTGCCCAGCTCGCCGGCACATACAGTACAGGTTACACACTGTAAAGGTGCACCACTTTATCTCCCCATGGCTACTCATTCGAAGAGGTCTACGATTACCTCACACAAGAGCTGAAAGCAGTTTGTAGCAAACTGAAGATGAAACGCGCTGACCAAACGCTTATTATCCTACCTGGTACGTACAATGTTCTAGTTATTTGTTTTGCGAAAACGTTCTTATTCCGGAACAATAATGAAATTTCAATAATTTTGGGAGAAGGAGCCCATCGTTCAGAAACTGCGTTTGTTCGGCAAAAATTGCAGGGTAGTCCTCGGTACCTTTTTTTTTTACGGTACCAGATCGGACGGTATTGCGAAATGACGGTACTTTTCAAACGGTTGACGGTATTTCGATTTCTCACGGTACCACTCTTGGCGGTACACGGTATCGCCGAATTTGACGGTACTTTTTCGGCGGTATCGAAAAGTGACGGTATTTTCTAGACGGTAGACGGTTTTTCGATATTTGACGGTACTTTTTTGGCGGTACTGCAAAACGACGGTACCGGTCCCGGTACTGCCAAATTTGACGGTACGTTTTTGAGGGTACTGAAATATGACGGTTCCGCCACTGAGAAGTACAGAATTACGAATGACGAAATACTTGACAGTACCTGCCGGGCGGCGATCAAGCATGCCGGCACCACCCCGCTGATGTTCCTGCATACCTATATAGAACGGACGAATAGAGTCTAGACTAATCGTCGAACCGTCAAGCTGACAAACTCACCAGCCTCACGCGAAACAACATTTAGACATTTAGCACCAAAATAAGACAATAAAACAATACTACTGTAAACAATGAAACAATAAAACCTAAAACATGAAAACATTCAATGAAAACACTCACCCTACAATCTTTGACGGTTCTGACTATGACGGTTTTTCTAAACGGGAAACGGTACTTCGCTTATTTGACGGTACGTTTATGGCGGTGCTGCAAAATGACGGTACTTTTTAAACGGTTGACGGTTTTTCGATTTTTGACGGTACCGCCTTCGGCGGTACACGGTTTGCCCAAATACGACGGTATTCCGCCGAGTACCAGGACCGACGTACAGCACGGGAAAATTACCTCGGGAATTTTCCCGAGGACTACCCTGAAAAATTGCCACGTGTATCGTTCAACATTGATAAGTAGCACCAAACGTCATCCATGTTTTAATGGCGCCAACACGGACATTTTGAAGGTTTAAATCGACACATGACGTGTATGAAAATTCGCGGAAGTACAGTGAGCTTAAGCTTCATTTTTTTCCATCGGCCGGGGGAAAAATATAAATATAAAGGTCATGTTCTGTAGGGCTTGTGGATTCTGGGTAAGGGTATGGGAGACGGATTCTACGACAGCCCCCCCCAAAACCAGCGATATCCTTTAACGGACGTTTCAGGGCTGCTCGACACAAGAGAGGAAACTAATGAGAAAACGGTCTAACGACCGACGACGTCGAGGTGTCGAGGGACTCCGTGTTTCGGAGATACGGCCGGGAGCTGGTTTTAAAACCGGCGATTTCGCTAAAGGAAAGTTGGGGGGGCTACAGTAGAACGACTCGGGAGCTTTGCTCATCTTATAGAAGTTTCAGGTACGGGTATGGAAGTGTTACAGAACTCGCAGAAGTTACGGGCATTGTGGCGCGGGCGTACAGAACTCACAGGAGGTCCGGGCACGTGTATGAAAGTCTTGTAGAACCTCCAGAAATTCCGGGTGGGAATGATAATGTTGTACCCGTACCTCGAGTATTTGTGCCACTGCGTACAGAACTTACAGAAGTTCCGGGTACGGGTATGCATGTCCTACAGAGCTTGTAGAAGCTCCGGGTACGGGTAATACCCCGGAAATACACGGCCTCGGAGTAGGAGTTTGATTTTAAGAGGAAGATTTCATCGAACTCGCATGGCATTGCACCCACTCACTCGACCGCGGGCCCGGGGGTGTCAGCTCCGAGGAATTTCCCTCGTAGGCTCGGAGTGCGTTTGTCCACAATGCAATTGTTCGATTACAATCACACGGGGAAGTGCAATGCCATCTGCCATGTGCCTTCCCGTCCATCTCCCAAGAGCTCACAAGAAACGCCAACAGCGACAGTAGAAATCCCTGAGAAAATAGATCCAGCCGTTGTATGCACGGTAGAATGCCCAATGATGCGACCACTGCGGTGCAGCACCCTCCAAATGCCCATCTCGGACTACCCACCAAACGTTGGCTCAGAACGAGAAGCTTTGATAAATGTTGCTATCCGTACCTTGGGCAATGATCAAGTCTTACAAATCGTGGCCAGTTTCATCACGACCCAAGATCTACCACGTCTACTGCCCGTGAACAATCATTACTCAACAGCTGCGTCGTCATCGACGTATCTTCAAAAAACCAACACCACGCATCATACCTCCAATTGCGCACGCAACCTTGCCGAAAACCAGACAACAAACGGAATGTGTATTCCAGAACTATATCGTAGCCGCCCGAACAATGTCAGCATTAACCCCGACCATACTCTGTCGACGCACAGCCTCGGCATTAGACCACCAGCCGTGGCTGCGTCGGGCACTTTCAGCGCCCTACGCAGAAACTCGAAGTCGGAAAAAGTAGAAAATCAAAACTCAGGGAAACAAAAAATCAGTAACTCAGAATATGGTACCGTCGACCCAGGCTACGGTAGGGGGGTCCCCTTTTGAGCCTTTTATTTCAGTGGCTAGGGGTCACTCGCGCGAGTTACCCCTTTGTTCGTATGCGATATCACGTTTTCTTCATGTTTTACATTGACGAAATTAATCCGCAATGCAAAGGTGATCTAAGCTGCGCCAAAACAAGTGCCTAAAATATCTTCATCCGTGGGGTACAGAGCCACTCGTGCGACTGGCTCAAACACATCAGTGAAAATTGGGGTACCCCCCCTACCGTAGCCTTGGTCCGGTCCCAAACTGCAACATGGTCACAAACGCAGCCCACACCGCTATACAAGCGCCCGCTTCTGCTCCGTCTTACGCCGCAGCGCCTTGATCTCTTTTCGCAGCACGGCCGGCGCATCATGAAAGACGCGCGCTACCAGCTCCCAGGTGCTCTCAGCCGCCTCTAATCCTTCCCAGGCCACCTCGATGCCGATCGTCGTCATCACCGAGCGGCAGTCGCGGCAAGACTGCCGCACTTCATGGTGGGCGATTACGTTCTGGTGGGGGCTACACCCGCGCACCACCCATGCAACTGGCCGACACCGTACCGCCATAGGCTCCATGCATGTCGGTGGGTCCACCGAAAATTCCCGACGAAAATCGTCAACATGTTTGCGAAAATTGATATCTCGTAGCGCTTGGCACATTTCGGCGGGAAGCCATGGTCAAAAGCTTCATCAACTGCCGTCCCCGACACGCCCACACGGTCCCGCATCTCCACCTCAAATTGCAAGAATATCATGGATCGTTGAGATGACAGCATCAGTGTGACGATACTATCCACGCCACCTAGAAAATCGCCGCCCGGCCCGAACGCCGTGACAAATATCACCACCCACAGCACGGCACCAGCGTTGGGCTCGCCCACAGCACCAGCTGTAAGCTCCACCCCAGCGCCTTCTTGACGCCTGCATGTCTTCAGCACAGATGCCTTGAGCTGCGCCATGACATCGATACCGAGTCCCTCTTTCAGCATCTTCTGCCCGATGAGAACCACATCGCTTCCTCCAGAGAGCACGGTACACGCCATGGTAAACCGAACTGGCCCCCATTGAGTTTCCATCATAAGGTGAAGCGGACATGATTGCGTCCCAGTATCGCACTCCTGGCGCAACGACGTCATCACACTCGCATTCTCATCAAACGCCTGCCTTACCTCGGTATGCGTCATTCACGGCTGTCCCCTCAGGGTCTCTATGTGCTTCTCCGACATTGCTGTAATGCGTGAATCAGCATCCACGAGCATATTGACCTCCGCAGTCGCCGAAGCACCGGGAACCGCAAGACGACCCGGCGAGATGCCCCGAAAATGCGGTTCGGTCCCTACCAACACCACGCTCGTGTCACTACATCTGCCAGGCTGCAAGGCCGAGACACGCGCGCATGAAATGTAGCTAGATTCCCCACGCCAATGCTGTGACACGGGTGCCGGCGGCTGCACCGGAACGGAGTGAAAAACTCGTGCTGCATCCTGTGGCCCAGCGCTCTGGGAAACCTGGTGCTGCACCGTCTCGGCGTGCCCGTTATCCACTGGCGTCATCTTCTCCGACCGCACTCTAATGTACACGTTGTCGTCGTCATTCTGCGCCCGCGTCGTTCTGAGTACACGCCTCAGGCGCAGCAGGTTCGGTATCCGTAACGACCGCTTTTGACGCGGTCTTGTACCCACTAGATCGGGGGGTGGCAGACGCAGCGGCCATCCCGGTTGCCTTGCTCCGAGCATGCTGATAGGGACCGCTTGTAGACTGCGGCTGCTGTGTGGGGGTCTGGCCGTGACTCTGGCAAAGGGTCTGGGAATGGGCGCCTTCCCCCGGCCTTACCCTACTGGCTTTGGGGGCGGTCCCGCGGCTTGTGGCCTTGCTTGCCGCACACAAAACATTTTATGTTGTCGTACCGACGGTTCCACTCTGCTTCCACACCAGCAGCCCTGGCACTCTCGCGCGAGTCGTGCTCGTCAGCAGCACTTCCCTGCGGCTTGGTCCCCGCAGCAGCCACTGACCAAGCGCCACGTCGTTTTGCCGTTTGCAGGCGTTGAGCACTGTTGTCTCATCCCACGGTAGATGTTGCCAATTTTGTGCCAAAAACAGGTATACCTGTACGGTTGAGCTCCTAAAGTAAGGAACTACCTGTAGGCCTACTAATTTTTCGACTACAATTTGCTTTAGGGCTAGGGCGTAGAAGCTTGGCCGGATTGCGCGAACTAACGCATTACAAGTCATTTTTGGTGATCTTTGTAGATGTTGAGCTCCTCATGTTAGGAGCTCAGAAAATAGTTAGAATCTGCTGCACCCCCTTTCGTGGGGTGACTGTGTTGGCCTCAATCAAGTACAGCCTGGTCCTGTTGCTGCTCGGGGATTGCGTTGATCAATGCGTCAATATAGTTCATCTAGAGATCGAATCGCATCTTCTTTTTCACCTTGCGGCGGAACTCGAGTGGCTCGATTCCCGCCGCTATCTTCTCAAGCAGCAAATTGCCATACTTTAACGGGTACTGCGCCGAAGATCGGGCTCCACCGCCTCCGTGAGCCCGCTGTCAGCACGGTATTTCCGCAGGGCACATTGTTTAATGATAACCCTGCGATCTACCGTTACGCTTGCATCCATCTTCAGCACACGTAATATCTGGCGTCAATTCCCGTCGCAATCTCCACAACCAGCCCCTCGACATACTTTAGCGTGTACTGCCGACCGTCGGGCTTCATCATCTCCATGAGCCCGCGGACAGCAAGGTATTTCTGCAGGTAACGTTTTTTTACACTCTTCTATCTACCGTCACAGTTTGAGGGCCTTGGGGGCGGGGGGGTTAAAAATGGGACAGGGGTGAGGAAAGGGGGGGGGAAGTCTGGGGCAACTAACTCAACCTGTTCGCGGAAACCATAAACAAACCTCTTAATAAGGGGTCAAATATCATTGCTGTGAAGGAATGCATCACTGTGTTTCATCGCGGAGTTTTCGACGGTCGGGGGGGCGGTTGACACTCAGGGCGGGTGGGGAGGGGGGGGAGTATTCCAATCGCTTTAGGTCACATAATAAATGTGTACCTGGTGAGAAATTACTATACGCGTGGTGCTAGGTTTTGGCGATGGTGCGGGTGGCGGGGGAAATGAGGGGGCAGGAGGGGGGGGTTGTAATACATGAATTGGAGGTACTGCATAGATGGATGGAAAGGAAATATAACTGAATGGTGGTATCGTCTGTCTCCTAGTTTTTATTACTCAGTCAGGCAGATGGTATTTTTGGTGGGGCGACGGGGGAGGGAGGGCGGTGGGGGGGGGGGGGGGGGGGGGGGGGAGTGGGTGTATTGTGGTGGTGGTGGTGGTGGTGATGATGATGGTGGCGGGGAACGGAGGTGGATGGCAGGAAAGTATTTTACCTGGATGTGGCATGCAGATGCCCAACAGTTCAAAGATTATCTATGAGGTGGTGGATGGGAGGAAAATTGCACGGTTGTTGTGTTCAGTCCCGCTACACGCGCACGACGGTCGATCCTGTTGGCCCACACGTACACGCGATGACGCCCGCCGTCCGCCTTGCGAGTTCGTACAATGCATTATGTTGAAATCCACGCAATGGGAAGATCTCACTTTTTTTACACTCAACAACCGATCTTCGTCGCCTCGGCAAAACGCTTCTAAGCCAGAGCATGAATCCTTACTTTTTGTGCCTTCGGCTAAAACAAACCTACCCGGTCAATTATCATGTCTTTGCCGGTAGACTCACTGCGTGGCTACAAGACTACATGTAAAAGGCTATGTTCAAAACTTCATAAAATATACTCCCGATATTTCAAGGTCCACATTTCAAAAGTAGTTGTCGAAAGCCGTTGTTTCGTACATCGCCAGCAGCGTACGACCACACAGATGGCGCAACCACTCAAAAACTTCTTGTTGTTTAATAGGTGTTAAGGTATGGGTAGTGTACTATAGGCTGTTTTCCGGGCATATCAAGAGTGCCCAAGGTCTTGACTACCAAGGTAGGTGTATTCATGTATGAAAGAAAATATAAGCGCGTCGTTTTATGGATGCGATATGACGTTTCGTCCATGGTTGAGATTCCTTCGGGGATTGAAGGGCAATGGGCAGTAAAGAGCCTGGACAAAGTCGGTCCGTATGGTGCATTTTGCGACAGAGAGCGTTATGGGTCGCGTCAGGAAACAGTGACGGCCAAGCTGAGAAGCCTGAAGGAACCCGAAAAATTAGAAAAAAAAAGAAAGCGCGTCGTTTAATGGAAAATACACGACATTGTGACCATGGTTGAGATTCTTTCGGAAATTAAAAGGCAATGGGCAGTGAAGAGCCTGGGGCAAAGTCGGTCCGCATGGTGTATTTTGCGACAGAAGGCGTTTTGGGTCGCGTCAGGAAACGGTGACGGCCGAGCTGAGAAGCCACGGTCGATGTACCGCAAGGTGTTGGTGTCGAAAACCGGTACCAGGCTGAGTTGACTCACCAGCATCGCGGACCGCAGTTAAAAACGTAGGTGTGTTCTGATGTACGGCACGGTGGCGCGTAATATTGGCGGTATACCGTCATCTGTCGTCTGTCCAACTATTATACAACGTGATACTTTTACTTCGATGCTATTTACACAATTCAAGTGGTTCTCTCTGATTATCGTAAAAGACAACACGAGTACTAGTTGCAGGGATTTATGGCCCAACTCTAATCCTAGCCAATACTAGAAATACCAATAAGATGAATGTGCCTCAATGACGTCACTAGCATAAAATGGTTGAAATACCACAAAAATGTGTATCTCTGGAACAACCAGGCCTGACAAATTGTGTGACTATATATACCTGCTACCAGGCAGCTGCCATCACCTCATTTTCTTCTTTCTAGTCATCCGTGCCGTAGCTCCATTTCATCCTCTTCCCCCCTTTTATTTTATTTTACTTTAATTTATTTATTTTTTGCACACTTTTACTTTCCAGCTTCTGGACAAGCCGTGGTCACAGGTTTCATCCCTTTTCCTCTCCGGGTCTTGCCTTCAATTTTTATCGCGCATAGGGTTTAGCGATCCCACTGCTCGTCGATTTTTCATCGAACGTTACTAACTCACGCTCTCGCGCTTTCCGCAAGTCAATTTGTCCACAAGAAAAAGTCCCAACGAATTTATACGAGTATACGTACACTCGGCGGGGCTCGAACTCACGAAACTGACCTATACCAGGCTCGAGGATAACCTGATACGCCACCGGGGCGACCGGTACTTTTATATTTTACCCTCGCTCCCTCTTGTTTTAACAACCCACCTAAAAACAAAATATGCCAGAGTAATAAACACTACCAGGCAGTTGATATTCGCCTCATTACCTTTTTTCTAGCCATCCACGCCGTAGCTCCAAAATATGCCAGAGTAATAAACACTACCAGGCAGTTGATATTCACCTCATTACCTTTCTTTCTAGCCATCCACGCCGTAGCTCCAATTCATCCTCCCCCCCCAAAACGTCCCCTCCTTTCTCACCACTCGAACCATCGCCTAGACCTAGCACGACATCTATGCGACTTAAAGCTGTGGGAAATCCCTTCCCCCCCCGCCGCTCCCCCCTTCCCCGAAACAACCCCCCCCAACCCTACGAACACTCCGCCCTCTCCTCACAGGTTGTACGACTCACAGCATACTTCTTGATAAACTGATGCATTTACTTCCACAGCTGTCAGATTTTGTCCCCCTCAAAAACGAGTTATATAGTTTCCGCGAACAGACTGACTAATATTACCCTGTTGACCCTGGTACAAGCTACCCTGTATTTTCAAGGGTGGATTCGCCGACCTATATCCTTAATGAGGACACACACCCAGTAATACGCGCGATCGGAGTATGGCACGCGGCTTGCAAAGAAGAGTTTCTAAAAAATCTTTGATATCATACGTAGCTGGAGTGTGTTTTTTTTTTCATACTATACCTAACTTATCACCTCCGCCTGATGCCCCCTCGTTGGGTACCGAGCGCAGCCTCACCGTCAGTCATGCTACCCTCCCAGGCATTCACAAACTCAATCAATTTGGCCACATCATGTTCCTTTTGTTTTTCCTATTGTTTTGCCATCGAGGTTATTTTTGGTACGAAGTAGTTGATCGCCCCGGAGATGGTCATCTTCGTCTACTACTTACTAGCGTTGGTCCTTGATTGAGAGCGATTGCCAGCGATTCAAGGTTTTTAATTTACTTGCAGAAAAAGTTTTTTGCTGGTGCGAAGTAGCCGATCGCCCCGGTCGTTTGTCTAGCGGTTACCCTCAAATGCTTCTGCTAGCGTGTTGGTCGTTGAGCTCGATTCCCACCGTGATGAGGAATTGAATTGTTTGCATAGATATAAAAGAGAAATGGGGTCAGCTGTTTAAAGCGCCTAGCAGCGTGGGTAGGCACAACTCGACGCCAGTCCACGAGAGAAGAAACTGCTGAGATATTCTCGCGATAAAAGTGAAGACACGCTCCTTAGCGGGGAGGGGGAAGAAGGCCCCGCTATGTAAACCCGGATCTGAATTGCTACTGGGAGGAAGCGCGAGAGCAGTGCGAGGAAATAAATGAAGTAGTTAGAAAAAAAAAGTAGTCAGACATTCGAATAGGCTAGGCAGACGGACGTGTTTTGGGGGAAAGGTAAAAAGTGTGCACATACACAGAGGAAACGTGCTCTATCAACGCGTGCATGACATTGCGTTGTCGAATGCATTACGATGCATTATCTCTGTGTCGTGGCTTGTGACCACAGAGCTGATCTTTCTAGGGTGAAGAATCAGTACGGACAATGGGTGTGCTGGATGTCGACGAGTAGAAAAACGGTTTAATGTGAAGAACACACACACACACACACACACACATGATGCATTTGGGTGGACACAGGAACCTGTGCTAAAATTAAAGGCACGCACGTTATCGGAGAGAGGGGAGAAGTGCCCTCTATGTGACCCCAGATCTGAGTTGCTACTGGGAGGGAGCGCGAGAACAACGCGAGCATAAAATAAAGTTACTAGAAAAAAAAGAAAAGTAGTCAGACATCCAAATAGACTACGAAGGCAGACGGGCGTGTTTTGGGGGAAGGGTAAAAAGTGTGCACATAGACAAACAGAAGGAACGTGCCATATCGACGCATACATGATGCACTTTGGTGGACACCGTAACAACCTGTACACTAATTTCGTTTCGATCGTACACCACAGAGAGAGGAGGAGGACGGCGCTGTTGAGGTGGTTGCGTATGTGCTACCTGCAGACGGGCGCCAAGAGGGACTGAGGAAGGTCGGTGTGATCGTCCAGTTCGCCGCAACGCCGAGCGTTCAGGTTATGCACTATTTTCGCTGCTGAACATGATGAGCGTGCCCGATATGGTATATGGATCTCACAGCTGGAGGGTATTACTATTTCTGTTATATCATATGCACATCTTCATCCAGTATTGATGTTGATATTTGGTTCAGTTCAGTTTAGTTCAGTTCAGGTTTTTTTTTCTTCAGCCTGGATAATTAGTGAATTATTGAGATTTTGGTAATTACTCTCCACGAACACACCAGAGGGGGCGTCTGACCATTGTTTCTGGAAAAATAGTGTACATATTCTTACTTTTTTCGGTGATATACACGCTAACCCTGACCCTAACCTAATGAAATGCAACCAACCTTTGTAAGGTGAAAACGCCCCTTTTGTCGTATACAGCGTGCGTCGATGATTGCCTCAAATAAGTGGTGGGCTTTACAACGACACAGGAAAATAGCCAAACGGACACAGGAAGAGTGAAAATATCTTCCTGTCGTTTAGCTTCCTGACACCACCCATCAGCACACCCAAAGTGACGACAGCAACGAATCTCCTCTGCTGCGCGTGTCCGTAAGGGTCGTTCTTAACCAAAGTAATATTTAGGTTGTTGCTAAGAGTTTTTCTTTTTTCCCGAATAATTTCGGGAGCATCCTGAACTTTTCACCCCCGGAAAAACTGGCCTTTAATTTTTCAGCAGAATAAAAGTTAGGTACAAGGGTGTAAAGGATCCGGCAGCGGCACCGCTCGAGCTGTGCTACCATTCGCGAGCTCAGAAGACTGAGCAGGGTCATTCCCAAAGCCAATGGCAGGTCATGGCTGATCACAGAAGGCTCAGTGAGCTTCTGAGCTCTCGTCGTCGAGTTGACAAAATGACCGCACCGAGGCGGCCGATCAAACGAGTTCGCTGGCGACAATAATAGCTGAGACGTTTGGCACGTCGGGCGTTGTAGCGCGACGAGTTGGCGATGGATTTCAATCCCCAACGCACCGACACGTGCCTACGAGTGGGGTCGTCTCCAAGACGATAACCACGTGGGTATCTTCCGCGAGCGTTGCTTCTGTAGTGACGGTTCTGTGCCGGGCGGGCGATTGTTTTGCGAGCCAACTGAGGCTTGTGCTCGTGAAGATTCAACCTTTCTTTACAGATTTCGGTAAAATGCCGAAATTTCATTATTAACCCAAGCGCTGTGCGTATCTTCATGACCGACTCTTTTTTATTTTTTTTCCTCACACTTCTCTTTTCCAGCTTCTGGACAGGCCGTGGTCACAGGTGTCGTCCCTTCTTCCCCCCGGTTCTTGCCTTCAATTTTTATCGCGCATAGGGTGCAGCTATCCCACTGCTCGTCGATTTTTCATAGAGTGTTGCTAACTCACGCTCTTGTGCTTTCCTCAAGTCAACTTGTCCACAAGAAAAAGCCCCAACGAATTTATACGAGTATGCATTCGGCGGGGCTCGATCTCACGAAACTGACCAACACCAGGCTCGAGGATAACCTGATACGCCACCGGGGCGACCGGTACACGACTCTAACGACAGCTGGCTACTACACTTTGTTACACATCAGTAGTGATACGTGCATCGACATGGCTGCCGAGTGGAGAGATTCATAGGGTACCATAATTGTATGACAGGACGACCGCCCCGCTTAGTCTGAAAGTCCGCATGCTGAAGGCCGAGGTCATTGAGACCCTGCTGTACGGGTGTGTGACGTGGACCCTCAATGCGGACCACTTCGCCAAGCTCCGATCAGCCCACCACGAAGTCCTTTTGCGAGTCATTGGCTTCCAGCGCCGATTACGCACCGACCACACCACCCTCTCGTACGCGAAGGCCCTCAGGATGACACGATGCGAGAGCATCGAAACGACCATCCGTAAACGGCGGCTCTTCTTTGCCGGGGCCCTGGTGCGACAACACAAGGGGCGACTGCCCCGTCGGTTGATGTTCGGGACGATCGCTGGTGGGGAGAACCCGAAACCAGGCGGACAACTCAAGACTTGGCCTAGAGCCATAGCTGAGGACCTTAGGGTGTTCAAAGCCAACGAGGGATCAACGGAACACTCCCCCCTAGTTTTTGGAGTTGGGACCGCGCTGTGGCCCACTGCAGCAAAAAAGGTGGGCAAGTGGTACCGGGGGGTCCTCGAAGCAGCTGAACGGTTCATGGGCAGGTGGCACGAGGATAAGGCAAAGCTGAGTAGACAGCGCCGCGCATCCGCCGTGGGTGGTGTCGAAGGGAACGGGGGGAGGGGGGGCAGCAGGAGGGGTAGAAGGAACACCGCACAAGGGTATGGGGGCAGGGGGGGGGACAGGAGGAGTAGAAGGGAAACCGCGGTAGATGAAAGTAGGAAGGAGACCGCAGACAGGGTAGCAAGGTACCAGGCCGACTAGTAGGTGGAACCTTTCTATCCATGCCACTCGTACCGCCAACTGCTGCGGCTGCTCGGAATGTGATGTCTTGGTACTTTGATTTCTCCGTGAATTTATTTTTTTCTTTCTTTTTTTCTTTTTCTTTCCCCTTCTTATCCTTATGAAGGGAGTCTTGCATGGTGTGTGTGTGTGTGTTCTTCACATTAAACCGTTTTTCTACTTGGTGGGTAGGTGACAAGCCTGTTTTATTTGTCCCTCCCAGTCTTCCTTCTTTTACTTGTTTCTTTTTTCCGGGGTATTTTTTCCCTTTCTTTCCCCCTTGCATGTCCATTTTGGCTCATGCTCGGGGTATGTTTCTATCTCCCGTGCTTTGGCTCCCCTTTTTATTTACTCATTTATTTATTTTTTCTTGGTTTCTTTCGTTGTTTCTCTCTTTTACAAGGTATTTTGGTGTAATGAGAAGAACACAAAGGGGGGAGGGGGGGAAACAGGAGGAGTAGAAGGAAAGCCGTCCAAGGGAATGGGGGCAGGGGGGGCAACAGGAGGGATAGAAGGGAGACCGCGGTGGACGAAGGCAGGAAGGAGATGGCAGACAGGGTAGCAAGGTACCAGGCCGACTAGTAGGTACATGGCACCTTTCGTCTTTTTCTGAGGTATTTTTTTTTTTTTTTTTTTTTTTCGCCTTTGTTCCCTCCTTGCGTGGTTAGGTTTTTTGGCTCGTGTTCGGATTATCTTATTTTGGTTTTACTTTACTTTATTTTATTTCATTTTATTATGTTTCTTTTCCGAGCTTTGGCTCTCCTTTCCGGTTGGGTTGTTTCTTCGATTTCCCCTTCGTTTTGTTTGTTTCATTTTTTGTTTTATTTTCATCTTTGTTTTTATTTGTTTTCTTATTTTATTTTGTTTTTTGTTTTTGTTTTTGTTTTTGTTTATTTCGTATTTCTCTCTTCCAATGTATTTCTGTTGCTGACGTATGTATGTTGTGCCTGTCGTACCCAGTACTAGGGCATGACATTGCGTTGTCGAATGCGTTACGATGCATTATCTCTGTGTCGTGGCTTGTGACCACAGAGCTGATCTTTTTAGGGTGAAGAATCAGTACGGACACTGGGTGTGCTGGATGTCGACGAGTAGAAGAACGGTTTAATGTGAAGAACACACACACACACATAACGCCACAAGTATGGATTTTTTTTTTTTTTTTTTTTTGTCCTCCGGCGGATGGGGAAAAATAAAGCTTTAGCTCACCACACTTCCGCGTATTTTCATACGCGTCGTGTGTCGATTTACCTCAGTTGCTTTCGCAGCCCAACGCTAGCTGGCGCACCCTTCGAGTCCCATTGTAGGTATAGCGTAGGCTGTCCCTATCATTGGTCCTCGTTACAACCCCGGCAGCGCAAGCTGCCGTTGTATACGGGTGCGTGTGTATGTCGACCCGGCCTGTCCCCTGGGGGTCAGGTTCGGTGGAGATAGCCACCCGGAATGTCATCTTTCCGGGTAGTGTGGGACTTGCGCAAGCTCACCGTATGGACTATATTTTTAGTAAAGTGTATGTAGGCTGAAATAGTAGGGCTGGGCACTGACTGACTCAATCATGTTTGATTATAATATGGTGAAAGCAATCAGTATACTGGGTTGCAGCAGCTACAGGCCGAGCTACGCTCGGCCAATAGCCCCCCAACGGCTCGTGGGGGGGAGGCGATGGAGGCGCCGCCGGAGGCCCCAACATCATGCATTCTAGCTTCAACTCCCATTACAATCGGTGCTCGAAAACTGGTATTGGCCGGGGGTGGTTGCGGTCATATAAGAAAAAATCAACAAAAAGTGAACAAAAATACATGCAACCTGTGGTGATGATGTGACGTTGCCTTCATCCTGTTGTTGGTGTTAGCGAAAGTGCGTTGTGAATCGTTCTGACGTGTCGTTTTTAATATTGAATATTCTTGGTTACTCCATCGCTCCTTCACCCTTGAGTCACGGGGTAGCAGACTCTCACCAGCAATCAAAGCACAGGAAAGCACAGACAAAACAATAATACAAAAACCAACTGAAAAAACCAACTGAAAAACGAAGCAACGCTACTCGTAAATTAAATGATGTAGTAACCGGTATCAGGTATCGGGTGCTCAGCGCAGAGAATGATTTAACCATGATAACAACAGTAGAGGGAAGGAACGCGTGAAACAGCTTCACAACCAGAGGGTGGCGGAGATATTCTTGAGTACATACAGGAAACAGGCGAGAGGACGAAAAGCGTAAAAATGGGCAACAGCCTCCGGGGGATGGCGGAAATCGCGAACAGACAAGAAAAAGATTAGCTCCCAAAAATATTACTAGTGAACAACAAGGAAAGGAGGATAGAAAACAGAGCTAACAAGAAAAAGACAACACATGCTAGATGATCAGCTAAAAAGGATACACACCCCGTATAATATACCAGATATCTGCAACAACAAAACAAGGGCACGAACGCCTACAAAAAAAAGGGAGAACAGTACCCAGAGAAGGAGGAAGAGAAGGGAGGAGGGGAAGGAGGGGGAGGCCGGAGAAGTCCTGTAACTCATTCACTAGCATTGGGTGGGTTCGCGTACTAAAATGTAGCGTGTATGTTGGACGGACGTCAAAATATCTACTGGCGAACAAACCGGGGGTCAATCTGTAGATTACTACTGCCAAGGTAGGTGTCAAGCCAGTGCCCAGCCCTATAATATAGTGAATCACCCGATACGGCCCGCCAGCAAGACACGCTGTTATTTATCCAGTTTAAGGAACCATCCGCTTTCAACGCGCGGTGGACGATTATCTTGGTGAAAATGAGGCTGATATAGTGTCCAGGTGCCGAGACAGGAGAAACTACGAAATTGCTGTCCGTGCCGCCATTTAAGTTGAGAGAAAGGCACTACTCGTGTTAAAATAATACTGCTAATACCGCTGTACTACGAGTACTAGGACACTGTGTGGGCTAATCAGCGCACGCTGCAAATAATCAGCGCACACTACATATACATACTATGACTAACATCACCCTGCTGACCCTGATAGGTACACTATCAGGGTAGGTGCAAGGGGAGTCGCCGACCTATATCCTAAATGAGGACACACAACCCGCAATACGCGCGATCGGAGTATCACACACAGCGTGCAAAGATGAGTTTCGACAAAATATTCGATCTCACAGCTGGAGTGTATTTTTATTTTTATAATAATAGGCAAAATATGCGGAGCGTATTTGAATTTTCATAATATATTATGAAAATTAAAATACACTCCAGCTGTGGGATCAACTATTTTGCCGAAACTCATCTTTGCAAGCTGTGTGTGATACTCCGATCGCGTGTATTACGGGTTGTGCGTCCTCACTTGGGATATAGGTCGGCGAGTCCCCTTGCAACTACTGTGTAGCTATCAGGGTCAACAGGGTGGTGTTCGGCAGTCTGTGCGCGAAAACTACAAGACCCGTTTTTTGAGGGCGAAAAAATCTGACAGCTTTGGAAGGAAATGCATCAGTATATCACGTGAATACTGTAAGCCGAATAACCAGTGAGGGGAGGGCGGAGTTTTTAAGGACATGGGGGCCTGATTTTGATCAAAAGGGGGGCGGGAGAGGGGGAGGGGGGGGGGGTGGACGGGTGGGGCAGGTCAATTTGTGCGTGGAAACTATATATCCTTCTTGTGGGGGAGGGGGGGGTATAGAAGAATTTTGCTTTAGGCACCAAATATTCACTGCTGGTTCTGCTCCAACAAATGGATCACATTTCTAAGCAGGTCACTCAAAAATCAAGCACACAGTTCCGAAGGCTTCACTCAAAGTTGTTATTAGGCTCTCCTCGCCGCTCTACGTAGTCGCTGCCAATAGCAACGCTGGGTGATATACTAGTACCATTCTGCGGGTGTGCCGCAAGAGGCCGTCACAATTTTGAGCTGATATCGTAACTCTAACTGCTGTTTATTCTCAACCTCCCGACCTCGGCTTCAGTGGAGGGGGGGCACCTCCGTTCTCATTCTCGACTAGCAGGCATGGGCCGCTCGCGTGAGAGTGGATCTGTACATCGATTAAAGGCGGGCTCAAAACGGTTTGTTACCGTTGCACAACCAACAATGTCATGACGGCGAAGGTTCTGCCTCGAAACTAAAAAAATGTGAGATTTCACGTTAATAAGCTGCGGCTGTAGGTTAAGCACTTGCGCGAGTTCAAAATAAATGCGGCCCCGACCAGGGATGCGGTTGGGGGAGGTACCTCTTTTTTCATCGAGGGGTTGATGCACTCGCAAGAGGGACTCGGTACATACAACGAGAAAAATACTTTACGAGATTTTTGGGCGCAGCGTGTAGCTCACTATGCCGTTGCCGATTCATGCTACGAAACTAGAGCAACACGAAGGCTGTAAATATCTTGAAGAAACGAAGGCAGCGTGAGAGTGACCCCGAGTGGCCGCAAACAAAAGACCAAAAAGTGCCCCCCGCACCGTAGCCGTCGCCCACCGAGCATGCCGACCTGCTTCGTGCGTCCGAACGATTATTCGTTTGGCTCCCATGTTTGGTTTCCCACATTTCGACGCTGACTGAGGTCCAAGTCTACATCTGGTTCGTCTAAACACATTTCAATGACCAGTCAACTCATATCAACAACTTTACCAGTATTTTGTATCCTATCCGTGATCCGAAAATAGTCGCCCATGTCCAAAATATATAAAAAAAGTGTTTTCGCATTTTATACTGGTATATGGGCTCTCTGATTCAAATCTAATATAGATATATGAGCTGTCTCGACGTATCATATTGGTGCACAAATTCGAGGTCAGCGGGTAAGTCAACCGAAAACATGACTTAGATTGACAGCCGCCGCTGCTATTACAAATACCTGTGTTGGATGCCTCAGGGAGTTGGCAAAACCCTCCTTGTGGAGATCGCGGTCAGGCGTAGCTGAAGGAGTCCCTCCCAAGTCGGAGGTTAACCTAGCCGAGTCGTCGTACAACCCGAGTCCGAGACCTGGAAGCAACCCATACATCAGCAGAAGCTGCAACGTATATCGAACATAGCGCTGGAGTGATAGCACGAGCATTGGACCCGACAAAGTGCCTCGCGCACGAGGGTGCTCTGGAGGCTCGTGTACCAGGGTGCGTGGTTACGCGACTTGAAGGGTAACCAAACGGAAACCTTAGAGGGGTGCACGTGTTTGCGGGCAACATAAAGAGCGACGTTTTATACAGCTGCACAGGTGGCGCATGACGTTTCACGACCAAAGGAACATGCAGGTCGAATCTGACCTTGATCTGACTTGAATAAAACTATTGTGTTAAACGACAAAAATGAGGTAAATAAATGTCGCAGGCGTGTGTTAACTATGACTTTCTCGCAGAAGTTCGCATACATGCACCATGCAATCATTCTGCCGCTACCGACATCGGCTCAACCAAGGGAGACTAATACGTTGATATGGTCGTGGATACTTTGTTTTCTGTGTGTGTTCTTCACACAAATCTGATGTTTCCACCCATCCATCTACATCCAGGGCAACCGGTGTCCAGGTGCGGATGCCTCATGGAGAGAAGACCTCTGCGGTCGTCACAGAGACGTGGTTAGGCTATTCATTGCCAACCGCAATGAGCACGCGGGCAAAAAACAAAGCATGCACAAAAGTCTAAAAAGTTTCGGGAAAAAAAAAAAAAAAAGCGAAAATGCTCTCAGGGGCGGTTGCTCACGGTCAGAGTATGCTTCCAGGATTTTAATTTGAAAACAATAAAAACAACAAAATGCTCAGGCAGGGGCTCTTCGCCGTGCTCTACATTTTTTTTTTTCTTTTTTTTTGTCCTCCGGCAGATGGGGAAAAATAAAGCTTTAGCTCACCACACCTCCACGTATTTTTTATACGCGTCGTGTATCGATTTAACTCCGTTGCTTTCGCAGCCCAACGCTAGCTGGCGCACCCTTCGGGTCCCATTGTAGGTATAGCGTAAGCTGTCTCTATCAGTGGTCTTCGTTACAACCCCGGCAGCGCCAGCTGCCGTTGTATGTTGTTGTTGTTCTCACATTTCCTCGCATAATCAAGTCCGTGGTCACAGGACAGGCTCCAGTCACTCTGGAGCTGAGGAATACCCCAGGGAAAACACACACACAACCCAAGGTGGTACACGCATATATCACAGCTGACGCAATTCATGCCTCCACCAGAAACATATAAAAGTGAAATCGGGAGTCAGTCTACGATGTGCCAGGTCCAGGCCGGTGCATACGTCTCACTACTCACGCCTGGAGAAACCAAATATTCCGATTGCCACCCAATTAAGACTACCACGTATATATTACTCGTAGTATCTATCACTACGCATACGCACGACAGGTATAAGTCAATTGGAGAAAAAGAAACAAAGAAAAGAAAAGAGGATAAAGAAAAGGAAAGAAAAGAGAAGAAAAACGAATCAAGACGAAAAAGGCAAGCAAAGAGAAGAAAAAGACAAGAAAAGCAAGAAAAGACAAGACTAGAAAGCAAGGAAAGAAGGAAAGAAAAAAAAGAAAGAAGAAATAGAAAAAGGAAAGAAAGAAAAATGTCATACTAGCAGACCCTAGGAACTGGCTAAGGATGGCATTGGGCTAACAGAGGGTATCACGTCCATCATCAATGGCACCTGGGAGAGAACGCAACATGGCGAAGAAGTCAGGGCGGTCTTATGCTATCTTGTGACGGCCATTAGAAGGCCCACAACTTTCAATACGATGATGGCCAAACCCAGACTTCAGTCTCTTGGGCATGACGCTCCCCCTTCCGCTCCTCCCCCCTTCCTCCCTCCCCCCCTCCCCCCTTCCTCCCTCCCCCCCTCCCCCCCCCCCCCCTCCACCCCTCCCCCCTCCCCCCCTCCCCCAGTCCCCTCCCAGCCCTCCCCCCCTTCCCCCTCCCCCCGGCCGCTTAGAGATGCCAACGGTGGATGACGCTGCCGCAGCCTTTGCGCGTCGCTCTGCAGCTTTGCGTCTCTCCGTTTCATGCCAATTCCGCATGAACAACTCGGCTCCCTCCTCTACTCTTCGAAACCATCTGCCAGCCTTCTGAGCAGCCTTTCGCCATCCTTCGAAATTCATTCCAAAGACCGACATATCCTCCCTCAGATGATCTATCCAGTTTTTCTCTTGCCTCCCTGAGTAGCCCTTACCCCCAACAAACTCCCCAAACATCACCCTCTGTGGCAGACGCTCCTCCCCCATGCGTGCCACGAATCCCGCAAACAATATCCTCCGTTTGCGCACTATCACCTCAACGCTCTCAGAATCTGTCTGGGCAGGCGCGTCGGCGTACGATAGGGTGTGGTCGTCGCGCTTCCGTTTCCGCCATCCAAGGCATCGGAGGAGCATGGAGCGGTGAACCCGTCGTAGCCTGTCATAGTCAGGCTTCTTCGGGCTCCACGTCATGCAACCGTACAGCAGTGTCTCGACCGCCTCAGCTTTCAGCAACCGCACCTTCAACCGTAAACGCACACCCGGGCGATCATAGATTTCCATCTTGTACCGCTGGAAGCACGCCCAGGCCCTCTGAAGACGCCGCGTTATTTCAGTGCTAAGGTTTCTGTCTGCGTTGATAGCCCCGCCCAAGTATACAAACTGGATTGTTTGTTTGCAAACCTGGCCGGCTGCATTGATCGTGAAGGACACCTTCCCCCCGCTTTTGGTTTCCAGGCACATTATCTCTGTTTTTGCCTCGGATACTGTAAGCCCGAACGACGAGCACGCAGTCACGATCGCCGTCATCATCCTCTCCAGTCCTTCTGGTGATCGCGATACGATGCCCGCATCGTCCGCGTACAGCATACCCCACAATCTCTGCACCCCCTCCCCCTCCTTCCCCCTCCGTCCGTCGACTTTGCCTGTGCGTGAAGTGGCCTTCTTCTCGCCTTCCTTCTTTCGTTGGAGCTGCACCATGTTGTCCGTGATGGCTGCATCAGCGAGGAAGCGTTTCTCGGCCACACGCAGTAGTACCGCAGTGAAAAACATGTTGAACAGCAGTGGCGCGAGCACGCATCCTTGCCTGAGACCTTGCACCACGTCGAACTTACCCGAGGACTCTCCATCATCCAGCCGCACGCATGCTTGCATACCGTCGTGGAATTGACGGATGACGGCGAGCATTCTCGGTGGCACGCCAAAACGAGCAAGGACATCCCACAAAAGGCTTCGGTCGACGGAGTCGTATGCTTTGGTGAGGTCAATAAAGCACATGTACATAGGGGTGTCCTTCTTCCGCGCCAGTTCCTGCAGTCGTCGTACTACGAACATCATGTCAACCGTCGAGCGTTGGGGTCTAAACCCACACTGTTCCTCCGGCAGAATGTTGTCGCGTTCGCAATAGTCACTCATGCGACCCGCGATGACTTTGAGGAGTACTTTACCGGCGTGAGCCACGAGGGAGATGCCACGATAATTGCCACACTCAGTCCGATATTTCTTCTTGTGAAGCACCTTAATCGTAGCATCTTTTCATTGTTGGGGTACGCCACCCCCCCTCCACACAGCGACGATGATATCGTGGAAGTTTCCGAGAGTGTTGAATTCTCCTTCGTCGGCCAAAACCTTCAAGAGCTCGGCCGGAAGACCATCGGGCCCTACCGCCTTTCGGTTCGCCAGCGCCCGGATCGCCTCCTCCACTTCGTACCTAGACGGGACATCGTCCAGTGGTCTGCACGGGGGCCACTGCTTAAGCTCGCCCACAATGCTCGGATCAAGGGTCGGCGACTTGGTGTTGAGCAGTTTGTGAAACTACCTCACCCACCGCTCGCGGATGAGGGCGTTATCCCGCAGCAATCGACCTTCCTCGTCCTTGATGTACTGCGAGTTAAACTTTCTCTTCCCTTTCACATCCATCCCCTTGAGGTGTTTGTAGAAGCCAAACTGATCACCTTCTCGGATACGCCCTTCGAGTTGGCTAACGTAATCTTCGAAGAACCTCTGAACAGCTTCCGATCGCGTGCGTTTCAGCTGTTTGACGGTCGCCTTCCAGGGTTGCCGTAGACCGCGATCGTCTGGAGCAGAACGGACCCGTTTCCTCGCATCTTCTCTATCCTGCCATGGTGCATTCGTTGTATACGGATGCGTTTGTATGTCGACCCGGCCTGTCCCCTGAGGGTCAGTTTCGGTGGAGATAGCCACCCGGAATGCCATCTTTCCGGGTAGTGTGGGACTTGCGGAAGCTCACCCACTCACAAAACCCCAGGCCATGGGAGATGGCCTTCCGCCGGACTTGGTCCAGTTACGGTCTACCCTACCCGTTCGGGCGTTGGTCCTACAGTCTACAGAAAGCTCAAAACGTAAGACCTGCGCTTGATGTGCAACGAGCTTCGAGCTTCCTGCCGGTCTAACACAGACAGTGCTCCACCGCCTTTCGCCGCGACCTGCTCCCTCCCCAGCCTCTCTGACCCAATGTCACAATGGCTAGGTGTCGTCGCCGTCCTCTTTGCCGTCACCCAACTCGAGGTCGCGTTGCCTGCTTAGCTATTAGCGTTGCGTTGCGTTGGGAACACAACAGCATCCACTTCCTCTCCTCTCATCATCAAACCTGCCTAGATTGAACCTGCTGTGCCTCTTTCGCCGGCACACCAGTATCATTAAGCGACGACTGGTTGGAGAAGCTGACAGGCTCTAGTACTTTACGCTTAGGCAGCGAGTAGGCGTTCACCCCGGCAACCTTCTCCGCTGTGACCCAGCTTGAGAGGCCGTTTGTTGTCATACCTGTTTCTCTCCTACTCCTACTAGCCCTAAAACATATCTGCCTGCTGAGATTGATCGTGTAACACTGCTATTGATGTCGTGCCCACAGCGTCACGAAATCACTCCTGGTTCGGAAAGACGGCGGGTCCTGCCATCCTACGCATTGGTGGCGATTTAGCGTTCGTTTTCGTAGTGGTGCAGCCAACTTAATACCGTGTGTGCTCTGTTCCCTGACCTTAACTGATTGCAGATTGTTGCTCAGGGTTGGTAGCTATTTTTGAAGCCTTCACCCTGAGCAACCTGGTTGATGAGTTTTTTTTTTATCCGTCAACGTCTTTTATGACGCTAAACGTACGTAGTCAAACCCTGAGCAACGGTACCACCCCTGACCAATTAATTTTTTCACTTTTACTTTTTCCGAAACTCACTAATAAAAATGTGTTTGTATTCTTGCATATAAAGAAAACACTGGAAAAAAATCGAAGGCCGTGTCGACATACATACGCATTCGTATAGTATAACGAACGGCAGTTTGCCCTGATGGGGTTGTCATGAGGACGACTGATAGGGTCAGCTCACATATCACTACAGTGGAATTCGAAGGGTGCGTTGGGTTGCGAAAGCAACTGACTAAGGTCGACACATAGCTCGTATGTGTGTGTGTGTTCTTCACATTAAACCCGTATGAAAATACGTGGAAGTGTGGTTATTTTTCCCCATCCGCCGGGGGATAAAAATTAGAAAAATATATACTACTAAAAAAAAAAGGAAAATCAATCCACCTGGTACCAGGTACCAAGAATAATGTGAGCAGACAACAACAACCACCAGGCATATGCTCTTAGAGTTAAATTTGTCTTTTTGATACCTGGTGTTATATGAAAAATAAAAATACACTCCAGTCCAGCTGTGAGATCGAATATTTTGACGCAACTCATCTTCGCTCGTAGCTGTGTGTGATACTCCGATCGCGCGTAATACGGGTTGTGTGTGCTCATTGAGGATATAGGTCGGCGACTCCCCTTGCAGCTACAGTTAAAACAGTGTACCAGGTTGCTATCAGGGCCAACAGGGTAATTTATTTCAAAAATAAAAATACACTCCAGCTGTGAGATCGAATATTTTGTCGAAACTCATTTTTGCAAGCTGTGTGCGATTCTCCGATCGCGCGTATTACGGGTTGTGTGTCCTCATCAGACTAAGGATATAGGTCGGCGACTCCCCAGGGTATTTTGTAGTGATCATTAGAGATCACGCAGATACAAACATTGGGACTCTATAGAGTTCTACCCCCCTGCGAGTACGCGCGAAGTCGGGGAATACCCCGGGTACTTGCGAGTTTTTTTTTTTTTTTTCCGAGCATCCGGGTACTCGTTTAGAAACGAGTTCACGGGTACTCGGGATTGAGAGACGAGTTCACGCCCGTGGTACTCGGGACCTTATTCGAGCTTGTTTAGCGCCGAACATTACAATGAGCATTGGGTTGGTACTACAGCATTGGACACGATACTTGACTTGTCATGATGGTTTTCATGCTCCATATAACGACCGCGAGGTACACACAGACGGATACTACCTGTTGTTGCTGTTTGTTGTTGTTTTCACATTAACTCGCATAATCAAGGCCGTGGTAACAGGACAGGCTCCAGTCACTCTGGAGCTGCGGAATACGCCAGAGAAAAAACACAAATAAATCAAAGGTGGTGCACGCATATACCGCAGCTGACGTAATTCATGCCTCCCCCAGAAACATATAAAAGTGAAATCGGGAGTCAGCCTACGATGTGCCAGGTCCATATTCGTGCATATGTCTCACTACTACCGCAAAAAAACGACTATGACACCGCTTGCCATCCAGGAAAGCCTGCCACACGTAGCATATATTGCACGCAGTACCTATCGCCAGGCATACGCACGTCAGACTCAAGCCACATGGAAAAAGTGAAACAAAAAAGAGAAAACGACATAGGAGGAAGGAAAGGATAGAAAAGAAATGCAACAAAGCAAAAAAAAGAAGGAAATATTAGAAAAGACAAGAAAAGACAAGACGCTACTAGAAGAGAATGCAGGAAAAGGATGAGGGGAAAAAATGTAAGAATGTCGGGACAGTCTGGAGTTTGGCGGAACGAAGAGGAAATATCGGAGAACCGGGTAGCATAGGGGGGGTGGGGTGGTTCCAGGGGAAGGAATAGCGGAAAATAGGAGGACCTCAGCAGCAACAACGTAGCACACCAGCAACACACCAGCAGCGAGTATCGGACACAAAAACCGGTAGAGGAAGAAGGGAGTAGCGCCCACGCAGCAGCGACAGCAGCAGCAGTAGCAGTAGAGAGAACACGTCGGCAGGAGCATAGAGTAGAGAGGTGGCACGGGGAGACACCAATCGCAATCTACATTTCTGGGCAGGAGAGTGCGACAGATAATGCAGCTTCAATGGAAACAGCAGCAGCAACACAGGAGGGTCAGCAGATTAGAAGGAAGGTCGTACGACAGGAGCATAGGAGATCAGGGATACAGCAGGTAAAACAGTAGTAATGTCATCGATCACAAGCTACTCAAGAACAGCACACATCGTGGTGAGCGCGTGTTGTATGGACTGCTGTGGATAAGAAGAGAAGAAATAAGAAGAAGGAATGTTGTACAAGCGTGGTCGTACAGGGATGCCGAACGAGCAGGTTATCGCAAAGATTCAAGAGTAAGGACATGTTTGCGACACCATGACGCATACCGAGAACAAACAGTTAGGCGAGTCCCGAGTGTATGGGTAGCGCAGCGATCTGTTCCCTGAAGCCATGCATTACATCAAAAGCCACTAGAGAAAACCCAAAACGTAAAAGGGAGCCAAGAAAAATTCCGATTAGGGGGAGTTCGTATGAGACAGAGGCCGGGGAGGGACCCTCGGCAATTTGATATTTATCCGCAGGCTTGTGTGTTGGATTGGCTGCTATTAATATTAATAGCTAGTCGAGATCTTTATATTATTATAGACCGTGCACTACTCTGGTATATCATACTAGTAGGGTGCGGTATAGGACGGAAAACACCACGGAAAACAAATATTGGAACGTAATCATATAACATGGAAAGCCAGGCGATTGTATTTAATATTTACCGCAGCAGTGACGCGGTGACATTTACCGTCACTGGAACGAGCTCCACGATATCACCACAGCCGCTACGCGTACTAACCACTAACGGCACTAGTCTACAGTCTTAGCATAGTACTGTTAATATTCTGGCCTTGCAGTGTTAATACTACTAGGATGCTACCATCACTACTACCGCTAATACTATTACGACTACTACTACCAGTACTAGTAGTACTACTACACTACTGCTGCTGCTGATGCTGCTATACTGCACTCTACTACTAACCCTAATTGCTATTACTCGGAGATTACGATACCACTTTATATACTGTTCAGACTATTAACAGCGGCGTAAAGTGTGACTGCTACGGAACGGATGAGGCGGGTGGCACGGGCGGGGAGGAGGGGGGTCGCTGGGGGGGGGAGAGATGAATATATACATGCGTACAAGTAGACATTTTCAAAACAGGAGGTCAACGGCGCGGGGGGGGGGAGGGGTGGCGAGTTGAGGCAATGAATCTAGGAAGGACGCGGCGAGCAGGATAGAGTTTACGACCCGGCCGGGGGGGGACGGGGCAGCGGGGCCGCGAAAAGGGATAAGGGGGGGGTGTGCGGCAACGGGGCCGCACACAACCAGGTCGGGAAAGAACGCGGCGACGGAGCCGCGCAGAGAAACCACATATTGACGTAAAGCGCGCGAAGAATTTTAGGGGAACAACAGAGGGGAAAACCAGAAAGGAACAGGAACAGGAAGGTAAATACGGAAAGGAAAGGGAAAGACAGTAGGTGACGAAGGGGATAAAGGAACACGGGGGATAGGGCGCGCGAGAGGAAGGGGGGAGGGAGGGTACGGGGGAAGAAACAGGAAGGAGAAGCTAGAGGTATCGGGGCGGGAAGGCCGCGAATAAGAAGTACCGAATTGGGAAAAAGGTGGGAGCGACGGCGGCCAGGCCGCGAGCTCAAATAAACGGGGGGGTGCGCGGAGAAAGGGCCGTGAAAAGGGGGGGGGGGGGCGTGCACGGCAACGAGACCGTACACGGCCCGGCCGGGGGGAAGCACGGCAACGGGGGCCGCGCAAAGAAAACGGGGGTGTGTGTGCGGCAACGGGGCCGCACACAATCAGGTAGGGAACGAACGTGGCGACGGGGCCGCGCACAGCGACGGCGGCCAGGCCGCGGGTTTTAGCAAATGGGGGTGCGAGGCAAAGGGGCCACGCAAAACGTGTGGGGGGTGGTGTGCGGTAACGGGACCGTACACGACCCGGCCTGGGGGAATCGCGGCAACGGGGCCGCGCAAATAAAGGGGGGGTGCGTGTGCAGCAACGGGGCTGCACACGACGATCAGTCCGGGAGGGGACGCGGCAACGGGGCCGCGCACAGCGACGGCGGTGAGGCCGCGGGCTCAAACAAACGGGGGGTGCGCGACAAAGGGGTCGCGCACGTTCAAGCTAGGGGGAACGCGGCAACGGGGCCGCGCGGGACAAAAAGGGGGGGGGGCGGGGGCGGCAACGGGGCCGTTCACGACCTGGTCGGGGGGCGCGGCTACGGGGCCGCGCATGAAAGGGGGGGTGTGCGGCCACGGGGCCGTACACGACCTTGTCCAGGGTGGGATGCGGCAACGGGGCCGCTCACGACCTGGTCGGGGGGCGCGGCTACGGGGCCGCGCAAGAAAGGGGGGGTGTGCGGCAACGGGGCCGTACACGACCTTGTCGGGGGTGTGATGCGGCATCGGGGCCGTGCAAGAAAGGGGGGGTGTGCGGCAGCGGGGCCGTACACGACCTTGTCCTGGGTGGGATGCGGCAACGGGGCCGTTCACGACCTGGTCGGGGGGCGCGGCTACGGGGCCGCGCAAGAAAGGGGGGGTGTGCGGCAACGGGGCCGTACACGACCTTGTCCGGGGTGGGATGCGGCAACGGGGCCGTTCACGACCTGGTCGGGGGGCGCGGCTACGGGGCCGCGCAATAAAGGGGAGGTGTGCGGCAACGGAGCCGTACACGACCTTGTCGGGGGGCGCGGCTACGGGGCCACGCAAGAAAGGGGGGGTGTGCGGCAACGGGGCCGTACACGACCTTGTCGGGGGTGGGATGCGGCAACGGGGATTTTCACGACCTGGTCGGGGGGGCGCGGCCACGGGGCCGTGCAAGAAAGGGGGGGTGCGCGGCAACGGGGCCGTACACGACCTTGTCCGGGGTGGGATGCGGCAACGGGGCCGTTCACGACCTGGTCGGGGGGCGCGGCTACGGGGCCGCGCAAGAAAGGGGGGGTGTGCGGCAACGGGGCCGTACACGACCTAGTCGGGGGTGTGATGCGGCATCGGGGCCGTGCAAGAAAGGGGAAGGCGTGCGACAACGGGGTCACGCACGAACAGGTGGGGTGGGGACATGGCAACGAGGCCGAGCAAAAAGTGTGGGGGGGGTGTGAGCAACGGGCCGTACACGACAAAGCGGGAGAAGGAACGCGGAAACGGGGCCGCGTAAACTAGGGGTGGGGGGAAGGGGCGGCAATGGGACTGTACACGACCTGGTCGGGGTTGGGACGCGGCAGCGGGGCCGCGCAAGAAGGGGTGAAAGGTGTGCGGCAGCGTGGCCGTACTTCACCAGGATGGGGGGGGGGGGGGGGGGGGGCAACGGGGCCGCGCAAAGAAGGGGGGGGGCGGGGGGGAGGGGTAGGGGCTGCAACAGGGTCGTACACGAATAAGCCGCCCGGGGGCGTGAACGTGGCATCGTGGGGGGGAAGGAGGGTGCAACAACGGGGTCGTACACGACCAGGCACGGCAGATAATGCGGCAAGGAGGCCGCACAAATAAAGGGGGGGTGGGGGTGCGGTAACGGGGCTGTACACAACCAGGCTTGGGGGGGGGCGCGGAAAGGGGACCGCGCAAACAGGGGGGGGGGGGGGGGGGGGGAGGGGGTTAACGGGGTCGTTCACGACTTTGCCGGGGGGGGGGCGCACGACCTGATCAGGGAGGGGACGCAGCAACGGGGCCGCGCAAAAAGGAGGGAGAGGTGTGCGGCAGCGGGGCCATACACGACCATGTCGGGGGTAGGACGTGACAACGGGACCGCGCAGGAAAGGGGGGGATATATGCGGCAACGGGGCCGTGCACGACCTGGTCAACGGGCGTGGCAACGGAGACGCACAAGACGTGGGGGAGGTGCGCGGCAACGGGGCCGTACACGAGCTTGTCGGGGGTGAGATGCGGCAATGGGGCCGCGCAAGAAGGGGGGAGAGGCGTGCGACAACGGGGTCATGCACGACCAGGCGGGGGGGGGCACGGCAAAGGGACCGCGCAAACAAAGGGGGTGGGGGGGGGGGTGCGGCAACGGGCCGTACACGACCAAGCGGGGGAAGGAACGCGGAAAAGGGGCCGCGTGAACTAGAAATGGGGGGGGCGGCAGCGGGGCCGTACACGACCTGGTCGGGGGGGGGGTACGCGGCAAGGGGCCGCGCAAGGAGGGGGAAGAGGTGTGCGGCAGTGTGGCCGTACACGACCATGGGGGGGCGGGGACGCGGCAACGGGGCCGTACACGACACGGCCGGGGGGGAATGTGACAACGAACCGCGCAAGAAGGGGACAAGGGGGGGGGTGCGGAAACTGGGACGTACACGACCAGACGAGGGAGAACGCGGCAGAGGGGCCACACAGAACGGGGAACGACGAGACAAAGAAAAGGGGGCTGAGGGGCGACGAGGGAGAACGGCCAGGACGGGGAAAGGGCGGAGAAAGGGGTCGCGCAAAGAGAAACGGGGGGAGTGAGCGGCAACGGGACCGCACACGCTCATGGAAGGTGAGCCTGCGGCAACGGGGCCGAAGGGGTGAGGCGTGGAAAGGGAGCCATTTCGGAGAGAGGAGGGAAAGAGCGCAGCAACGGAACCGCGCACGAGCTGCACAAGGCAGAACGGGAGGTGCCCCTACTGTGGAGGGGCGCTATGGAGCGCCTGGGGAAGACAGGGGGAAGACGCAGATGAAAGGAGATCGACGGTTGGGGGTCGTGGCTGGTGTGGGGGGAGAGATGTGGATAAATATAGGAGTGGGCTTGAGGAAGGTGGGGTGGGCGTTGGGAAGGGTGCGGTGGCTTCTGCAGCTGAGCAAGCTGCATCTGAATTGGCGAGAAAAAGGGGGGAGAGGGGGGGACGGTTCGTGACGCGGTTGAAGACGGATCTAGCGGAGTTGGGGGAAGAGGTGGGACGCAAGCGCTGAGGATGAATCGGAGGGTGAACACGCGGCCGACGGCGGAAGAGGCCGGGCCTCTACCAGTACCGGACTTCAAAGCAACGCGGGCGTGGCTGGACGTGGCGCCCCTATACATGGATGGGGGGGTGCAAGGGAGGGCTGGGGGAGGGCGAAAGGGGGGGGGGGGGGGGGGGGGAAGAGGGCAACCGGCGGGGGCAAGCGGGGCGGGGGGGAGGGGTGTAGGAGGAGAATGCAAAGGAGTGGCGGTTAACTTTATCACGAGCAGTGGGGGGGCTGTCTCTGCCGCTGCAGCACTTTGGGATTCAGGCAGTGAAGAAAGGAATCAGGAGGGCGCATGCGGAGGCGAGGAACCAGGCACGGGTAAGGAGGCCGCTGACGTGGGAGATGATCAGAGTGTTGGAGGAGAGTATCGGCGCGTGGGGGGTAGGGGGGAGGATCGTGTGGATCGGCTTGGCACTGACGTATCAGCTGCTGCTGAAGGCCTCGAAACTATTCGCGGAGGAAGAGGAAAAGTGCATGAGGTTTACTGCTTGAGTCGGGGGGATGTGGCTTTCTTCGAGAAAGGGGTGCAGCTGGGACCGGGTGGGAAGGATGCCGCGGATACGGTGGGGGTCCGTTTCAAGGGGGGGAAGGGAGACCAGGGGAGACAAGGCGCGGTAGCCGTGAAAACTAAAGGATCTGGGGGGGGTCGGGGAGGGGTGGAAGGGAACGTAGTGGACCTGATGGCGGAGCTAGTAGGCTACTACGGGAGGACGGTTCCGGGGGGGGGGAAACGCCCCGCTGATGACATGCAGGAGCGGGGGAAGATGGAAGTTATGGACGAAAGGGCAAGCGACGATTTGCTTAAGGAGCGGGCTGGAGAGAGTGGGGAGGAAATTGAAGAAGCGAGGGAAGGGGGCAGTGGGAGAGCTGGTTCCTGAGGAATTCGCGCTGCACTCCCGAAGGATAGGGGGAGCGACAAGGTTGGCGGAGATGGGAACACAGCCGTGGGTGATCAAGATAGAAGAAAGGTTGGCGGCGCAGGCATTCATGGGGTACGTGACATCGAATATGGAAGACCCTCTTTGGGTGTCAAGGATATCGGTAGGGAGGTCAGGAGCGCCGGGCAGATAGCCGGGGCAAGGAACGAGATGGGGGGGGGGGGGCGGGGGCGAGGGTAGAATAGCGTAGGCGCGGGCGTAAAACGCGGCTTCCGAATGGGCTTCTGGTTGTTGAGGTTATCTGTCGGGAAGGGGGGCAGGTCAGCCGCGTACAATAGCCGGGAGAGGGAGCGGGGGAGGGAGAGGGGGGCAAGGAAAACCGGACGAGGGTGAGCCGTCAGTTTCCACCCCCCCCACCCTCCCCCGCGTGGCGGGGGAACACCATGATATTAATGAACACGCATATTTTTGTGAAGAGGAGACCAAAATGTAAGAATGTCGGAACAGTCTGGAGTTTGGCGGAACGAAGAGGAAATATCGGAGAACCGGGTAGCATAGGGGGGGGGGGGTGGTTCCAGGGGAAGGAATAGCGGAAAATAGGAAGACCTCAGCAGCAACAACGTAGCACACCAGCAGCACACCAGCAGCGAGTATCGGACACAACAACCGGTAGAGGAAGAAGGGAGTAGCGCCCACGCAGCAGCGACAGCAGCAGCAGTAGCAGTAGGGAGAACACGTCGGCAGGAGCATAGAGTAGAGAGGTGGCACGGGGAGACACCAATCGCAATCTCCCACCCTCCCACCCGATTGCTTCACGAGCAGGAGGGCTAAAGCGGAGGGAGGGGAAGGGGGGCGAGAGGAGGGAAGGAAGGAAGGGCAGGGATTGATTCCTCCATCTTCCGGTGTGTGCGTGCCTTCGGGGGGGGGGGGCTTCTGGTTGTTGAGGTTATCTGTCGGGAAGGGGGGCAGGTCAGCCGCGTACAATAGCCGGGAGAGGGAGCGGGGGAGGGAGAGGGGGGCAAGGAAACCCGGACGAGGGTGAGCCGTCAGTTTCCACCCCCCCCACCCTCCCCCGCGGGGCGGGGGAACACCATGATATTAATGAACACGCATATTTTCGTGAAGAGGAGACCAAACTGCAACCTACATGAGTATCAAACTATATTATCAAAAATGAAAATACACTCCAGCTGTGAGATCGAAGATTTTGTCGAAACTAATCTTTGCAAGCTGTGTGTGATACTCCGATCGCGCGTATTACGGGTTGTGTGTCCTCATTGAGGATATAGGTCGGCGACTCCCCTTACAAGTACAGTGTAGCTATCAGGGTCGACAGGGTGATGTTTGTCAGTCTGTGCGCGGGGACAAAATCTGACAGCTGTGGGAGGAAATGTACACGTTTATCAAGTGAATCCTCAAAGTCGAATGACCGGTCAGGGGAGGGCGGAGTTTTGAAGAACGTGGGGACCTGGTTTTGATTAAAAGCGAGCGGGGTTGGAGGAGGGGGGGAAGGGAGAGGGAGGGGGGGGCGGGGGCTGCGGGGGGGGGCGGACGGGCAGACAATTTGTGCGTGGAAGCTATAAATCCTTCAAGGGGATAAAACTGACGGTTTTGGGAAAAAATAAAAAGTGCACTTGTTTATCATAGGTGTTGTAGAGTGTCAGTATAGCTGGCAATAGATTCGGTAGGATAGTCCGCAGAGTCATGGTCTATTGGCCACAAGAAGGTTCTCCTAAACGGAATATTGTGAATGAAGCGGATAACCCGTATAATCTAGCTAGTTTGTACCACAAGAGCGTTCTCGGAAATGTAACCCTCCTCCTCTGGACAAGATAGATAGAAGTAAGCGCGCTAGGCGCTCATGGGAATATAGAACATCTAGGAGAACGTTCCTTGTATGTTCCATAAGTGAAGGTCCGGAAGAGAGCACAGCGGCAATGCTGGGGTGAAGCGAACTCTGTGAGCTTCACGCCACCCCCGTGCTCTTACTCCTCCTCCTTCTCCCTCCCCTCCTCCTCCTCCTCCTCCTCTTCCTGTCTCCTCGAGCTTGTCATAGCTCAACGCAAATAATGAGAAATTTATAAAGAAGAACCGGTGCTGTCTCCAAGCGAAGCTGATACCCCTGCGTCCTTTCCCTCCCACCTTCCGGGAATTACTATTTGTTGTACTGTTTTTTTTTGTGCAAACTTTCGTTTTGTTTATATTCACTGGTGGTGTCGCACGTACCATTTCTCCAGTTATAAGACATTCGTGGACCCTGCACTGCTATGGCGAAATTACCGTTGTCCAGTGTGCAATTCTTACCAGCTTATGACGTACAGAGCTCTATGTTGTCGTTTGTCACCATGCTGCTGTTTAGCGTACACTTCGTACAATTTGGCCATTGCATCGCATCTACGCTGTTTAACTTTGACAAATCCTGCTGTAGTACGTATATCTCGCCAGCCTCCTGTCGTACACAGGCTTTATGCTGCCCTAATTTGTCAGGATACTAGTGTCATATACGTGAATTCCGTCGGTTTTGCCTCATGCACGGCCCCTTATGCTGGTCACATCATCCGCAATGCTGCAGTAACCGTGCCTCTTACTTACCAGTTTTAAGCTATAAATGGGCTATATCATGCCCATATGCTTCTGCTGTAAGAGCATTTTGCCAGTTTATTTGTCGTGCCCGAGCTCTACGCTGTCTAATATTGGATTATCCCCCCCCCCCGCGTTCGGTCAGCTTTTTACGCCATAACAAAAGCAGGCTCTACGCTAACAACTTTTTCTTTTGCGACAAAAAGCATCAAAGTCCCTCCCATCTGCCCCATCTCGTGTGATGAAGTGAAGTAGACGCTGCTGAGATTTGCCAATTTTTGTCACCCGACCGAGTTTACTTATCCCCGTTTCTGGTGATATAGGGTAGATGATACCCAAATTTCAACGCATTTTCCGCTTCAATTTCACGATAAAGCAGGGTCTATGCTGCTCAAAATTGTAACGTTGCTGCGCAAGCTTGAAAGTCAACAACTGTTTCTTTTTTTTTACTCTTTTATTTTTTGGTTTGAAGGCATCCATTTCTGCTGTTAGTTGCTTGACAATAATTTTGCGAGCAACCACGGGAAATGCCCCCCCTCCGTTTCTATGCCGCACGTGTTGCTTTCATCATGCTGGCGCGCATCTTCTCGTCTTGCAAAAATGGTCGTGCAACCATGATTATCTTGTCACGAGCATCAACACGCGCTGCAAATAATGCTGACTTACACAATTGACAATGCTTGTGCTTTGTCACGGTGCATTAATTTGTTTTAGGGATTTCAACCCCAGAATGCGCGAACGACGGTATTACACGTGGAGCATCCCACAATATCATATCGGTAGTATGTTATAAAATCCTCTCACGGTGCACTATGTTCTGTTTGGAAAACCTTTGTAAGGGTAAAGACTCAACGTGCCACGAGCCTCGTCAATACGCTCAATACCCCACGCGTGTTTGAGCTATTTTTTATGCGGCTTCCGTTTTTGCTGTTACGCACCCCCGACCTGATGCAGCGTTGGAATGACCCGAACTGTATTAGGATCGTGCTTGAGCGAAAATACGGTCAAGTATAACCGCACTCCGAGCGCGTCGTGCTCCGAGTGCTGTCTCTCTCTTTTTTTCACGAGTATACTACGTGTGCTACACGAAACCCCCCGCGGTAATTAAAACAAAACAGTGAACCCCTGAAGTATACCGTCATTTTTAGGTCCGGATTTTTGCTTTGGAGAACCCCAAACATAGCTTAGGTTATCGACGGGTACAAGAGGTACACATACTTTCCGTGTTGTAAGGTCTGATTTTGTTTTGTTTTCGACTGGATAACTCGGTGGTTCTAACCATCTCCCGAGCACCACGCTCCTCCCCCGGGAATATCTACAATCATCCATCACCCTCCGGTCTTCTTGGTGACGTTCGAAAACGACTTGTACTGCATCCTGCCTCTCTACTCTGGTGCGTGCGATACCAAATCTCCTCATTTTCCATCCATTCCGGACCAACATGGACCACCCCCCCAATCCTCGCGGTAAATCCCGTACCAACCAGGACCCAACCTCTCAACCCTCACAATGAACAGTGTGCTTCGCGTTCTTCTCCTGCGGTAGCCATGGGTGGTACAGTCAGAGTGAAGGACCTTGATATTCTGTCCAATAAAATCGAAATAATGCCCGGAGCGCATTTTTGCGGCCAGGGTCGTTCACGGCATTTCCACCACCGCCACTGACCCCGACCCATTTCAGTCAAACCGGATCCCTCGACGTTTGGTACGGCCACCTTACACGCCGAGACTAGAGGGACGGATCCCTCTACGAGAGACGCCCACCTGGTGCGACTGTTTTTTTTTTTAGGCGCCTGAGGGCAAGAGGTTATGTTTTTTCCCGTGGGGGAGCGCAACAACGCCGCAATTACAGCGACGACTACCACAGCGTGGATCGCCGAAGCGGCACCCATCAGGCCAATGCCGCGGTGGTTACCGAATATCATGCCACCGCGACTGCAGCCCTTTGTGCCCCACCCCCCCCCATCTGACCCACGACTACCGTCCCAACCGACACGTTGCTGCTCACATCCCAACCCCGGCTCCCATAGCCGCCCACCCCACGCGGCCGCGTCTATCACTGCAACGGGTGGTTCAAAATCGCCCGCCCATCACCGCGCTTGAGCCCCTGCGCCCAATCGCCCCTGCTTTTGTTGGCTGATACTTGCTCACAACTGCATCCGGCGCGCCCACGGTCTCGACCGGGCGGCACCCGACGACACCTTTGTCTGCGGTAAAATACTTTTCAGTTATTGGGCACGTCGTACCTACCCAACTACGACTCATGTCGGCATCGTTAGACGCTCCGTCTGCGGTAATCTGCCGGTTCGGTCTATTTCCTTGAAATTCCGACCCCCCTCCCGCAGCTACTATAGTTGTCAAAACGGCCACAGAGCCGCCAAACCAACTTTGTTGCTGCATTGCCCAACACGCCCACAAGCCCCAGCACCCACCTCCCGTGAACCCACGGCTTGAAAACGCCGCACACGCCCTCCGCAACGAGCCCCCCAAAACGCCGCACGCACCCCGCCGCATCACCTATCGCTCGGGTCAAAACCACCGTTCTTCTCCGACTACCACCTACACCACCATTCTTCTCCGCCTACCACCTACATCATCGATATTGACCGCAGTGACAGCGACAGCAAGGTCGCCCAACGACGCAGACGCCATCCTATCCGTAGTGGCCGCGACGGCGGTCGCCACCACCCGAATTGTGACGCCCACGACGCCTGCGTCTGTCTCACGAACCGCGAAATGTGGTGGCTCGCAACCACCACATATTGCAATACGGGACACAACCTGCGACGAGCATCATTGTCAACTACCTGGCCATTGAGTACCACTCCGCTGGCTTTCGGGCGTTCTTCCTGACGTCTGCATCGTGCCGGCGGCACTCTCCCACTGTAGCAACACCACTACGCCTATGGTGCGCTCAACCCAGGTATGGGCATACTTCAGGATGTTGGTTTTTACTTGAGGTACCTACGGAAACGTGCGGACCATACACCCGGCGCCATCACCCGGCAATATCCCGCGACAACCGGTGCCGCTCGTTGTAAATGCCGCGGCACCTATTTTTGGGTCGAAAGCGCCATGATCGCCTTTCTTGCTCGGGCAACTGCTGCGACAAAGACGACAATATCGGCAGCAACAGCGTGGCCGGCCGATACCCATTGCGACAAAAATCCCGGGACGCTACACGCTGATCAACCGATACAGCACTACCAGCGCCAGGCCATCTAATTGCAGGACGAGGTTCCAGCTTCAACTTTACAAGAACGAGCCCCACAGACGCCCCCGCCCCCCCAACAATCTACCTCCACCGCCCAGCCCCATACATGCGATATCGCTTGTCCGAGCCTGATCCCCTTGTTCTAGCGATGGTCATGAGGTGTGGGTGCGAGGAGGCCAAGACGTCGAGCCCTACTGGGATGCTCCACTCGACGCCTTCCACCGATGAGCAACGCTACTTGCCGAAGACCACGGCTACCAGCGGTTCCGGACTACAGCACGAACCTTCTGCTTCCATTTATGGACCATCGCATCCTGAGCCCGCCTCGCCTATTTATCGGCGGCTCCACCCGCGCTCGTTCTAGGACATGCGCGTTTATCAGGTGCCAGCGGGGGGCCCGCGAGCGACGGGTTCCCACTCGCTGACACAGTGTTGACAGCACCACTGCCCCTGGGCCCAAGGGAAAGCCCCGTCATGACGACGGAAGACTCGCGGTCATAGTTGACCAGGACATGCCCTGAGCCCCCTGTCCCGTCTTCCCCGCAACCCTCGTGGATTGCGTGGACACGAACCACAGATACGGCATTTCCTAGCGAGTTCTATCCAGCTCATCCAACGCCGCTTGGATACAGGACCCCCAGGGTATCTTCGCCCCGCTCGTTTAAACGCCACCCACGGAGACCCTCCCAGAGCCTAGGTGATACAATACCGATACTCCTTTTGCGATCACGTGGACCTAGCCGGCTCTTTCCTCTAGACCAGCCAGCTGCACCCTCGCCATCGCTACGCGACAGTCTTACAGACAGCCGCAACTGACCACTGCTTGGCGGCTCACCGCAGCCAGCCTACACCGTTCTACCTCTTCTGGGATGTTCAACCTTTAGCAGTGCCACCCTTTCGGATTCTTCCTCTACGGTTTTACTAATCACCGTGAGGAGTAGTTTCCGACATCGCCCGATACCGACATTTTGAGCGACACCACAGCCCCTCAGCTCTCCCCGCTTCGACCAGGTATCGGAACCGTTCCTACGACCAGCCATGGACAATGGTTCCGAGGCCGACAAACGCCGGAAACTATTCCCGTACCACCACCCAACAACCCTCGACATCTACCACCGCCCTCCCAGTTCGTATCTCTATCTTCGGCAACGGTACTCACCCAAAACTGGCAATCCCATCCATAGGCAGAAGCAATAAGCGCTTTATTCGGATGGCAGCCGCCTTTTACCCCTAACCCGCCGCGTTGCAAACGAGTCATCCCTTTTCGGTCTCGGCATTTCTCACCGAACCCTCCTACTACCGACCTCGTTCCGACCCTTTCCATCCCGACAGAACAACTCTGACGCGCCCCCCCTTCAACGCGACCGGTTTCCACGGAACACCTCTGTCCCGCCCCCCTCCATTGCCACCGAGGCGCACCTGCCGAATCCCTCAAGCCCTTCTCCACCCCGACGTGTTACCACAGATCCGCCGTGCTCCGGTTTCCGCCGACCACCTGGAAGACGTGACCGCCCTCCTCCTCACGGTCTGGTTAGTTTTCTTTTCGACAAACGATGGACCCCCTACCGCCTGCTTTTCACGGCTACCCTGGCCCAAACCATCCCGCCAATACCAGGCCACCAACGGTACCTCCCGGCCAACTTTTCCGTTTACCCACCAGCGTGCCCTGGTTTCCCCCAACCACAACAAACCCGCGGTTTATCGCTCCCGACCCAGCTCTTTAGCTACCACCCCATTAACCGGATCCTTGCCACCAGCGGCCCTTCAGCTTTTCTCGACGACACAACCACGGACGACCATCGACTGAGTCTGTTTCCGTTGCCAGTGAACACCGAACAGTTCCCCTCCAACCCAACGGTCGCGACTCCCCGTCCGATGCCAATACCGCCACCCCCCTTTTGCCTCAACAACCCTGTGGGTTCACCACCTAAACCTAGGTAAGCCCTACCCGTCCCTGAAGGCATCTCTGTGACGCCACTATCGCCGCCCCCCGCTACCCTAAAATTCCTATAGGTTTACCATCTGAACCTGTGGTTTTGTTTCTTTCCGGTTATGACCTCTCCGAGCCGGGCATCGGCTTGGGCGGGCTCGTTCCCCCGTCCCGCCCAACCCACCACCACATCCCGCCGCTCCCATTTTCTGAGTTTGAGTTGATTTTTTGTCCGGGTATGAGCGTTTCGAGCCGACTATCGGTTTGGGTGGGCTCGCCACCTCTCCTCTACGACCCATCTATACCATTCCACCGCCCTCTTTTTCCGAGTTTGGTATTTGTTTTCGCCTCGGGCTCATGAGCCTCCCGAGCCTGGCACGTATGGCACCGTTTTAGCCAAAAACCGGGCCCTTCCACGGCCTCTTCGCTGCCCACGTCGAGAGATGTCAGCATCCCAACCCGGGTATCGTTTCGGGTGGGCTAGTTCCCCCTCCCTTTCGACCCACCATCACTATCCGCCCCCATCCACCGGCGACGCGCAAACCGTGCACCCTTCCCGTTAGGCATTGGCTTGGGTGGGCTCAAACCCCTCCTTCCTGCCCCATGCACCACCACGCTTCGCTGGAAATACTTTCGGCAACTCACCGTAGCGGACCATACCAAAATCCGACACTTTCTCTGCCCCACAACCTCCGCCGGGTCTATTTCGGCTCATGACATCGCCTCCGGTTCGCTAGCCAGCTCCGAGAAAAGCGCCGAGGACGCTGGCGCTCCTCCTGGATCGGTTCTCAGGCCGTCCTTCGTTCTCCCCAGCGCCCACCGTTGGCGCATCCCTTTTTGGCCCTCCTCATCATTCGTCGGACCATTATTTTCCCGGAGCCGTCATCGCTCCACAGCCGCCGCTGGAAACTGTGGACTGCCCTTCCGACTACGGTTTTTCTCGCCAGTACCTGTGGCTACACTTCCAAGATCATCGACCCTCCCCCACTGCCGCGCGAACACCACCACCAGAGCACCATCGTCACCTGAGCTTCGTCGTCACCTGAACTTCGCGACCAGAGCTCAACCTCCACCGGAGTTCCACCTTTCACCAGAGCTTCGTCGTCACCTGAGCTTTGCCACCAGAGCTCCATCGTCACCTGAGCTTCGTCGTCACCTGAGCTTTGCCACTAGAGATCCATCGTCATCTGAGCTTCGCGACCAGAGCTCCACGTTCACCGGAGTTCCACGTTTCACCAGAACTTCGTATTCACCCGAGCTTCAAGATTAGAGATCCACCTTTTTCAGAGCTCCATCTCCGACAGAGCTTCGTCGTCACCTGCGCTTCGCGACCACAGCTCCTCCTGCACGAAGATTCGTCGTCACCTGTCGTCATCTGAGCTTCGCGACCAGAGCTCCACCTTGGTCAGAGCTCCACCTTTCACCTGAGCTCCACCTCCGTCTTCCGCGACTTCTTTATTCGATGTCTTTCTCCTTCAAGCCACTACCAACGTCAAGGTAACCTTTTCTTTTTTGGCCGCTACCGCCGGCCCCGGCGTCGTCGACACCATCTACTCCGACAATCTGGTAATTATTTCACCGACTTCTGCAGCCGTGCACCGATGGTTCCGCTTCAAACCGCTACCAGCGGCGAGGCGCGCTCTCCCTGGCTACTACCACCGACTCCGGCGTCATCGCACCGTCAGCGCCGATCAGCTGGGACATATTTCGCCGACTGCTGTAGCCACCGCGCCGTTAGGTCTATTCCTTCAGTCCGCTACTAACCGCCCCGGCGTCAACGTCATCGTCGGCAACTTCGCGCCTTCTCCACAGCCTATTCCAGCAACCACGCCGTCATCCTTCCTGCGTAAAATGCTAACTCCAACACCACGAGCACCGCAGGCATCTCCACTAGCCCACTTTGAAGGACTACTACAACGTCAACGCTTGCGTCTACATGTACGCTGTGGAACACGCACATTTCACCGCCGCGTACGCGATCCGTCACCTTCTTCAACCTACCATATTTGGCTACTGCAGCTTCGTCTTCTTCCGTCAAAGAGCTCCAACCGCATCGCCCGCAAACAACCCGTCCTCACCGGTTCGTGCTCGGAGCTTCTCAACGCGTTCCTACCACATCTTCCGTGAACACCACGACGTCACTGTCTCGCGGTCGGAGCGCTGCAGCACAGTCTAGTACGACCACCAGCCGCGTTCCATTGGATTATTCTTCAAACCCTACACTACCCGGTTCCAGGATGAACCTACGGCGTGTCTACGGCATATATTCGCGGAGCATCATCTACGGACCGGCGTGCCTACAACGCCACGCGACAGGGATATCTGCAACCAGGGTATTATCGCGTTGAGTCGCACTTACCCTATTGCCTTGTTGCCCTCTCCCTTAACCATGTTTCTTGAGTTCCTTCTTGAGTTTTTTCTCATGGGAATTGTTTTGTGCGCATTGGCTTTTTGATTTTCTCTTTTGGGTTTGATTCTGTTGTTAAGTTAGTTTCAAGGTGCCTCTTCTTTGCCTTGACCTTTAGGGTTGTCACACGTTTGACCAGCACGTGTGTTCGCGTGCTTGCGTCGGTGTGCTACCCTGACGTTTCGGGTTGTCCCACTTTCGACCAGCACATGTGTTTGCGTACTTGTGTCGGTGTGCTACCTTGGCCTTCCAGCCACTGAGGTAGCTGGCTCCATTTTCGTAACCAGGCCGAAAATTTGTGATGGTTCCGTCTTCCTGTGTGTGCCGGTTTATCCTGCCCCGTTTTCGTAACTTGGCTCAAACCTGCCGTGTTTTCATTTCCTTTCGTCGGTTTAGCGTACCCTTGTTTCGCAGCCTCCGAAACCGCTGTGGTATTATTTTTTGTTAGCTTTTCTTTTGCTCTTTGCACTGCGTACGAAATAGGTGCATATTTGGGCATCGTATATGTCTCCAAACCTGCTGTGGTATGCCCATCTTGGCTCTTCTTCTGCTTTTGCACTACGTACGTTATTGGTACTTATTGAGGCATCATATTTGGATTCTTACCGCTATGGCATATATGTCTTTGCCCTTCCCCATCCCTTTTGCACTACGTACGTCATCCTTGAGGCGTCGTATTTATTCTGTTTCCACTGTGGTATACGTGGTATGTGCTCTGGCCCTTCCTCTATTTTTTGCACTACGCACGCCGTAGGTGCTTATTGTGGCGTGTTGTCCCCTTTGTTCGCGTCATATCGCCCTGCACAAGTCCCCTCTTCTCGATTGGAGATCCAAGAGCTTTCGCGTATGTTTTCCCCGATTTTTCGTCGCTTAGCTTCGAGTAGGAATGGCTCAATAGTAGGCCACATTTTTAGAGTTTCACGACATCAACTGCTAGTATTTTGGGGTCCGTCGTTTGTTTACGACCCCCCCCTCTCTAGGCTTCTTTATAGTATCAACTCCCGCAACCGTGGTAGTTTCGCTTGGTCCGTATTATTCTGAACTTCGCTTGCACGCTGTGCATGCGCGCCGCTAGCATTATTACAGTTGTACGTGACTTGCCCCCTCCCTCTGTCCGGCTTACGGTATCAGCCCGCGACATCGTAACAGTTTCGTTTGATTCTTTCTCAGCCGAGATATTGTCTGCACCATGTGCGTGCTCTTTCACAAAATTTCTGAGACTTCCGTTGTGTTAAGACCCCGTTTTTTCCGCTCTCACAGTATGAGTTGAAAATATCATCGTGTTAGCTTGGTTTTCTATCTTGGTTTTTCCTTTCCCCTGCACTATGTGCCGGATGGGAACGTACACCCCCTCCCCTCTGCAGTGTGTGCATTTTCGGAACGTATTTCCTCCCGACTCTGGCATTCGTACTTTTCGGAAACTATACCTTCCACTTTCGCGTCCATGCAACGAGGGTATTATTTGTTTTCTTTCTTGGTATTTCTAGGCACGCTTGCTCTTTAGTGGTTATCGCTGTGCGCAGCAAACGACCGACCGTAGTAGCCTTCTCTACTTTCTTCTTGGAGAGTTTGTTCGTGAACGCTTAGTGCGCGCATTAGATTTGGACCCTACTGTCTCAGTACAATTCTACCTGGTAGTTACCAGTATCGTCAGTGTTACCGTCTTGTGGCTCCCCAAAGTATTCCCTTACAGTCTCAGTATCATTGAGGCCCCAACAAGGTTTTAACGTAGTAGATGGCTTCTGTCTTCTTTGCCAAATTCAAAGTATGGCATTTGTTAGTTTTTTTCAGTGGTCTTCATGGGCGCCATGATCTTGAACTTGTGCCCAAGTTGTTCTACTTTTCTACAGTACGACGAGTGTTCGCCTTTGTGGTTTTGCTCCCGCCTTCCACCGCCGATGTAGTCTGCCCACGTTTCGTGAATACCGACGAAACATGGCGTTTCCGAACCATGTCGTGGTTTTCCATCGTCTCGACTTCATCTCGCCATATGCGATTTGGCGACAACATAGATGCTTCCCGTGTTATTCTCTTCGTTTTTTGCGAGGCATTATCTCCTTTCTTGTTTTTGCTGTTGGACTTCTCCTTGCCCCTTGGCATACGTCCCTTTCGTTGTTGGACGTTTCTTTCTTCTTGGCGTATTTCTTCCCACGACTGACGTCGCTACACTTTAGCCTCAGCCACTTGGGATTACGGCATTCCAGCTATTATTGCTACTCTCTATGGTCCAATAATGTCGACCCACTGGCTTCACATTGAGAGCCCCCCTTAAGTTCCACGTTAGCGGCCCCGTGCTGACTCTCCAGCCCATCTGTCGGTTCTCTTTCGCCTTTACTCTGTTTGGTTGTACCTGCCCCCAAGAGCCCCTTGCTGTCGGGCTCCGTTCTAGCTTTGACATTTGTAGCCAGCGGATCCATTCCCCTGGACCACTCTTTCTTACTTTTTTTTTTTGGCACCTCTACCCCAACGGTCCACCGACACTGACCCTCGTCCTGGCTTTGCAGTCAACAGGTATTGTTGCTCTCGACCCTTTTTTCTTGATTCTTTTCGGCATACCTGCCCACAGGGTTCAACTACATCGGCCTTTGTCATGGCTTTACAGCCCGTCCTGACGGTGCAGTCCACAGGCCGTCCCCTCTTGGCCCCCGTTTTGCTCTTGGCTTGTTGGCGTACTTGTCGCATCGGGGCCACGTTTTGACTCCAGTTTAGCTTCGCAGCCCATATAGACCTTTCCCCGTTGACCCCCTTTCGTATTGTTTTTTTTCAGCGAAATCGTTTTCGGAGAATTTTCTTCGCTACGTACCTAGTGTCGCTTGTTTTCTTAGCAGCCTTTCATGGTCCCTTTCTATGCACTCTCCATTTTTTTGCCAGGCTGCAGTACGTTGCTATGACACGATTTGCCTACTTCCCGTTTTTCCGTGCATTTTTCGACGTTACCTTTCTAGGGTTGCTCTGCGTTAGCGACCTCGTGTTCCCGACGTATAGTACCTAGCTGCGGCTTTCTTTTATATTTGTCTTTGTTCCCTGCATTCTTTCTGAAGCTAGACCCTTCCAGCGCTGCTTCGAGCTGAACGAGTATTTTCTTGTTGACCACATTTTTGGGTTGCTTTGTTATGGTTGAATAGCCTCGCTACGTTTGCTGACATTGTTCCCGTTGTTAGTTAGCCTCTCGAGGTGTCATATGTCGACTCTCTTTCCGGCTTCCGATAGTACCCTCCGTCTTTCTGTGTCTACGTTTCAGTTTTGTCCTTGTTTGCGTATTGCTTTCCCTGGGTGACCTCACCACTTAGCTCTTCCCGCCTTCCCGGCTTTGTACCCAGATAGCTTCTTACGGTACTCCACTGTTGCCCCCCGGTTCAGCTTTCCGGCGTATCACACACACCTCCAGCACCACCATTTTATTGTTGTCTGTGCTACTGTTTAGGTGTTGTCTTTCACTGCGTTTTCGCGATTTGTTTTGGTAGCCTCGGTTTCCCGTTCTACAGTTCGACCAAGGGCCTTATGCTAGCCTCCTAGGTCCAACATTTACGGCCCCTGTGCTTCCGTTACACGTCAGCTTACTGTTTATTTTTTACAGTTTTGCCTTTCGACCAATGGTCCCACGTCAGCCTTCCAGGTCAAACGTTGCGGACCCTGCCATTACTTTATGCACTGTTCTTTGTTTTGTCTTGTTTCAGGCTCTTTCTCTTCTGCCTCTCGATTAACGGCCCGACGCTTTCGTACTTTTTCGCGTCTTGGTTGTTTCTCTTTCACCGTCCAACCGATGGCCCCACGTCAGCTGTCCATGTCCAACGTAGCGGACTCTGATGTTCTGTTGGGCAGTGTTTCTCGATTTCTCTATTATTATCTTCCGGCAAATTGACCGACCACCCGCCCCTTCGGCACTACGCTTCAAGCCGTAAACTTGTCTGGCCTTCACAGCGTGACACGTGTTCCCTTCTTCTCTTTTGACTTGGTTTCCGCGTCTGTACCTTCTTCTTTGGCCCCCTTCCCATCCTTGCGCTCAGTGGCGGCGCCCTTCGTGTTATCGTAGGCCGATTGCTACTGGTATACCGTAGGTACATACCCTTTCTCGAGCTCTCACGGTTGGGAGCTCCATCATAGGGTTGTATATCTTGCAATGAGGCGTTTAAGCCTCATTATTACGAGGTGTGGGGGAATCTATAGCCTCATTTTCGTTCGTTTTGAATAGCCGCATCTTTGATCCCCTTTCCAATTCTGGATGTTTTGTTGACATCCTTTGATGGGCAGGTGATCTGCATCTACGACTATTCAGGTTGAGCTAATGTTATAGAGTGTCAGTATAGCTGGCAATAGATTCGGTAGGATAGTCCGCAGAGTCATGGTCTATTGGCCACAAGAAGGTTATCCTAAAACGGAATATTCTGAGTGAAGCGGATAACCCGTATAATCTAGCTAGTTTGTACCACAAGAGCGTTCTCGGAAGTGGAACCTTCCTCCTCTGGACAAGATAGATAGAAGTAAGCGCGCTAGGCGCTCATGGGAATATAAAACATCTTGAAGAACGTTCCTTGTACGTTCCATAGGTAAAGGTCCGGAAGAGAGCACAGCAGTAATGCTGGGGTGAAGCGAACTCTGTGAGCTTCACGCCACCCCCGTGCTCTCACTCCTCCTCCTTCTCCTTCTCCTCCTCCTCATCTTCTTCCTGTCTCCTCGAGCTTGTCATAGCTCAACGCCAATAATGAGAAATTTATAAAGAAGAACCGGTGCTGTCTCCAAGCGAAGCTGAGACCCCTGCGTCCTTTCCCTCCCACCTTCCGGCTCCACGACACCTTCACATAGGGGGGAGGGGGTTGGGGCGGGGGTGGGGCGGGTGGGGCAGCTCAGTTTTTGCGTGGAAACTATACACTATTTTGAGGGGATAAATGTGACGGTTTTGGAAAGAATGCATCAGTTTATCATGTATATCCAGGGGTAAGTCGTACAATCAGTTAGTAGAGAGAGGGCTATATATATTATGAAAATTATAATAAACTCTGGCTGTGAGATCGAACATTTTGTCAAAACTCATCTTTGCAAGCTGTGTGTGACACTCCGATCGCGCGTATTACGGGTTGTGTGTCCTCATTAAGGATATACATCGGCGACTCCCCTTGCAACTACAGTGTAGCTATCAGCGTCAACAGGGTGATGTTAGGCAGTCTGTGCGCGGAAACTATAAAACCCGTTTCTGAGGGGGACAAAATCTGACAGCTGAGGAAAGAAATGCTTCAGTTTCTCAAGTGAATCCTGTAAATCGAATATCCGGTGAGGGGAGGGCGGAGGTTTAAGGACGTGGGGGCCTGATTTTGATCGAAAGGGGGGCGGGAGGGCGGGAGGGGGGGAGGGGGGGGGGAGGGACGAGTGGGGCAGGTCTATTTGTGCGTAGAAACTACAAAAATTTGTTGTGGGGGAGGGGGAGGAATATGGCGGGGAGGGGCGGGGGCGTGGGGGGGGAGGGCTTTAGGTCGCATGGATGCAGGGGTTGGCTATACGCGTGGTGCTAGGTCTAGGCGATGGTGCGGGTGGTGGGTGAAGGAGGGGGCGTTGGGGACGGGGGTGGGTGGGAATTGCAACAGCGGCATGGACGGCTCTTAAACGATAACGAGGCGATATCCAGGGCGTGGAAGTGTTTATTACTCTGGCGGATTTCGATAGTAGGCGGGGCGTTTAAGCAAGAGGAAGCCGGGGAAAAATAGAAAATAAAAAATAAAAAAGGCGAGGGGGGGGGGGGGGGGGGGGAGGGTTTTCGAAAGGTTTAGGTCACATATAATATTAATATCAAGACGTGGTCGACACTGATGTTCGCAACATTGTGTGTGATCCTCCGATCGCGCGTATTAATCATATATGTAGGGGCCTACTATACGCGCGGTGCTGGGTCTAGGCGATCGTGCGGGGTGTGGGGAAGGAGGGGGCGTTGAAGGGCGGAAGGTGGGATTAATTAAAGTATGTGTTTGTGTGCTCACGGCAGATGGATCAGCCATCAACTACTGTACGTATATATTTAGACTATTGTATAGACTATTCCCTGGTAGGGTGTGAGATGGGCGCTCGAAGAGCTTCAGGATCAAGTGTGCACCGCCCGACGCCTGATGCTGTACGCCATATCTCACTTGTCGGTCTTCAATCGACCAATACAGGTGTGTGAGTGTGCCTTTGCAGTACATCAAGAGCATAAAAGACATCGCTTCGGAGCATTAGCGATCGACGTCCACCGCACGATCCATGACTCAAAACAGAAAACCCGAGCATCAGGCCTGGGCTGGACCTCCGCGGGCCTGCAACACAAACTGCAGTATTATTTTCCGGTGGTATCCGTCATTCAACGTGAGCATCGGATTAGATGAGGCCGCCTAGGGGGTCTCGCCCGGAATAAACCCCGCGATGAGTGTGCTCTCACCGCGGTGCCCATCCCAGGGATTGAAATGACCGTGCCGAAAAATACTACTATGACATTGTAGGGTGGGAGGGCAGGTCTGCATTTTTTCCTGCATCTGTTATCTTGTTCTCGCTGGGTTGCTCGTCTCGAGAGGGAATTATCGCTAACATCGTACTTTCTCTCAGTAATCGGTACCAAATCTTGGATATATGTTTTTTCCAAAATCGAGATTTTCCCGATTGGCTACCGATTATACCATTATTATGTATGCAATTTTTACGCAAAAAACAGAACATACATGGTGGGAAACCCTCTGGGAACAACGCACAAAAAGCAAGGTAAATTGAAAGCGGCAACTCGCACCACTTCTGGCTGTGTTTTCACTAGGTCACACTCACGACTAGACTACGTCCTGATATGTTGTATGTCGCACTTACCATGCCATGAAAAATCCAACGTACTTGAAATATATATTAAAAATTAAAATACACTCCAGCTGTGAGATCAAAGATTTCGTCGAAACTCATCTTTGCAAGCTGTGTGTGATACTCCGATCGCGCGCATTACGAGTTGTGTGTCCTCATTAAGGATATAGGTCGGCGATTCCCCTTACAACTACAGTGTAGCTATCAGGGTCAACAGGATGATTTTAGTCAGTCTGTGCGCGGAAACTATAAAACCCGTTTCTGAGGGGGACAAAATCTGACAGCTGTGAAGGGAAATGTATCCTTTTATCAAGTGAATCTTGTAAGTCGAATAACCGGTGAGGGGGGTGGGGCGGAGTTTTGAAGGACGCGGGGGGCTGGTTTTGATCAAAAGCGAGCGGGTTTGGATGGGGGGGGGGGGGGGAAAGGGGGCAAATTGTGCATGTAAGCTATAAATCCTTTCGAGGGGATAAATCTGACGGATTTGGCACCAGTATATTATTGGGGGCGGGGAGGACGTATAGTATATACATTCGCCCACCACATCACCTCCTTTGAAATTGGTTTTGGGCATCAGCGAACTGGTTCCAACGCATGCCCGTAGTGTCTTAGGTGGAGTGAGAAGCGGTAGTAAAAATCAAGTGCGCTGCTCGATAAGCTGTTCCTGACCGTCGGTATACTGAACAATCTTCGGGCCGCGTCTTCTCTGTGTCAGGTGTGTGAGGAATTTCTTTGTCATTTTTCAAGCAAGCGGTTGCGTTGGCATATACTACCTGGCTTTATGTAAAGGAAAGGAACACCACTGAGCGATCATCTACTACATGTTAGGGCATGTTTTCATGAACACCACTAACAAGAGCACCAGACGTGGACGCGACATCTACAGGACTACAACATCTTCGACGACAGTGGGGAGAAAACAGGACGTATAAGTGTACACTATATATAGTCTATAATAATGTGGAAAGTAAGTACAGACAGGGATGTTAACACTGCGGTAAACCACACGACCAACCTATTACGCAGGGTATTTCGTGCCTCCATCCGCTTACATGATTGCCTGACAACCTCTACCATTCCAAACGCAGTGGAATGTGCCTAACGAAGTAAAGTCACCCTCGCGTTCAATAGTGGTGACATCGCATGTCCACGTGAGACAACCTTTACGAAACGCAGTAGCATATGCCTGACGAAGTGAAGTCACCTTCGCCTTCAATAGTAGTGACATCGAATATATATATGACGTTGCATGCCCACCTCAACGGCTTTATTTGTAAGATGTTTCTCTGTCTTAGAATTGGCGACCTCAGAGCCCCACAGCGGCACGGTAAAAATCATGGAGGTGAAATCGCACATTTGAGACAATAATAAGTTGAAAAGGAAGCACAAGCAGACGTGATACATTGCCGACCCATCGCATACCCTCCTGAGACGACCTCTACGAAACACAGTACCTTTTACCTCACGAAGTAAAATCACCCTCGCGATCAATAGTGATGACATGGCATATATACCCCTCCCCCCTCCAAACCCGCTCGCTTTTGATCAAAACCAGGCCCCCACGTCCTTCAAAACTCCGCCCCACCCCCCTCACCGGTTATTCGACTTACAAGATTCACTTGATAAAAGGATACATTTCCCTTCACAGCTGTCAGATTTTGTCCCCCTCAGAAACGGGTTTTATAGTTTCCGCGCACAGACTGACTAAAATCATCCTGTTGACCCTGATAGCTACACTGTAGTTGTAAGGGGAGTCGCCGACCTATATCCTTAATGAGGACACACAACTCGTAATGCGCGCGATCGGAGTATCACACACAGCTTGCAAAGATGAGTTTCGACGAAATCTTCGATCTCACAGCTGGAGTGTGACATGCTGCGTCAGGGCTTCCAAGTGCGCTTCGGTCTTTACCGTATCCACGCTCGTATCACCACTTCCACCCGGCTGTGAGACCGAGAGACGAGCGTATCAAATGGTGATGGTATCATCACATGACTGCTGCGATGGGGGTGCCGGCAGCTGCACCGGAACGGAGTGCAGAACTGACGCTGCATTCTGGGGCCCAGCGCTCTGAGACACCTGGTGCTGCACCGTCTCGGCCAGCCCATAATCCACAGGCACCATCCTTTCCCGCGGCACGCGAATGTGCACGTAATCGTCGTCATTCCGCCTAGATGGTTCAGGCGAGGCAGGTTCGATCTCTGTAACCACCGCCTGTGAGGCGGTCTTATACGCACTAGGTCGACGGGTGTCAGTCGCAGGGGCCATCCCGGTTGCCTTGCTCCGGCTATGCTGAGTGGGACCGCTTGGGGACTGCAGCTGCTGTACAGGGGTCTGGCCGTGGGTCTGGCCATGGACGCCTTTCCCCGCCTTGCCGCACTGACTTTGGAGGCAGTCCCACTGCTGGTGTCCCTGCTTGTCACACACGAAACACTCGTTGTTGTCGTACCGACAACCCTGCTCTGCTTTTACACCAGCGGCCTTGGCTTTCTCGCGTGAGTCGTGGTCGTCAGCAGTACTTCCCTGCGGCTTGTTCCCCTCAACAGCCACCGACCTAGCGTCACGCCGTTTTGCTTTTTGCCGGCGTACAGCATCGTTGGCCTCAATTGCGGCTTGATCCCGTTGCTGCTTGGCAATTATGCAGAACAACGCCTCGGAGTCAAACGTTACAAGATCGAAGCGCATCTTTTTTTCCACCTTGCGGCGGAACTCGAGTGGCTCGATTCCCGCCGCTATTGCCTCCACCAGAACCTTGCAATGCTTTAGCGTGCACCGCCGACCGCCGGGCCTCAACACCTCCGTAAGCCCGTTGTGAGCATCGCATTTCGGTGGAGCACGTTTTTGCATGAACACCCTGCTATCTACCGGCACGCTCGCATCCATTTTCAGCACACGGAATAACTGGCGGCAAAAATCCTCATCACTCGTCTGCTGCATATCAACGCCTGCAAACCTCATGAGCCCTTGCATTACCTCCTCCTCGGAGAGGTCGACCCAGGGCTTGCCATCATAGAACTCATCAGCCACCATCAGTTGGGTCGTCGAATCTACCAGCTCTCGCCTCCTCGCGAGTACCCGGCCTCCTCCATCTTGGTTTATGATAAGCATCTGCTGCTCGTACTTCGAGTAGGCAACAAGAAATTCACGCATATCTTCGAAGGTAACAATATCACCACCCCACCTAGGCGGCCGATCTCCCCCGATCGTCCTCTTCATTTCCGGCTTCAGCCGGCCGCCGGCTCGGCCTCCACCTCTCGGGTTGCCCCAGCTTGCAGAATGTACTTCGTCAGCACCTTGCGCTCGTGGTCCTCTTGCTGCTGTAGAGTCTTCCATTTTGTTTAGCTGGTGTCCCACACCGGCACGTAAAACAGTGCTTCCCGGCCTCCGAAATGCATGTTGGTCACGTTTTGGCCAGTAAGCAGAACTTACCCAATTCAATTGAATTGTACCCACTCGCGCGACCGCAGACCCGGTGGTATCAGCTCCGAGGACTTCTCCTCGTAGGTTCAGAGTGCGTACGTCCACAATGCAATAGTTCGTTCGTTATCACACGGGGAAGTGACATGCCATCGGCCATGGACCTTCCCGTTCGTAGGTCAAGATCTCAAGAGCTCATAAGAACCGCCAATAATGACGATTGAACTCCCTGACCAAATGTATCCAACCATTCTATGTGAGGTAAAAAGCGCAAGGACACGACCACAGCGGTACAGTACCCATGAGGTGGACCCGCGAGTTGATGACACGTCGAGCCGTACATAGTCTGGACGTGAATGTTCCGCCGTTCCAATGGGGTAGACCGTTAACACGCTTCGTTTGGGTGGACGATTGACTAACGTTTTACCAGTACAGTACAAGACCCGACGCACCAATACCTACTATACATCGGACAACACAAAGAGTTGGAGCCATTCCCAGCCTGCCGCATCCAAATCTTCGTCCACCCCCCGATCCAACAGGGGATATCACAATGTCGAGTGGAGCGGTGGACACCTTTTTCGAACAGACCACTGTAAGCGCCAGAAGCAGCAGGAGCTTGTATCAGCTGCAACCCCGAATGCTAACGAGGTAGCCGGTGAGCCCACGGCAATACTCGTAGTGTTGTTGAGGGGAAAATGTAGCTGCTCGCACATGCCACCTAGCTGCCGATCGGGCGTGTGTGATAGGTCAGGTCGTACATTTTTCATTTGTCGCGTATTGGCCCTTGGGAGACGATTTTTGTTTCCACCCTGTTGTGGTGCGCAAAAAGCTCGTGTGCAATGACGGATGAATGCAACGCATGTTGTGTGCCGGATCAACTGGGCAGGAAAGCATCTTGCCTCGCACGTGATTCATACCAGCAGTCACTCGCGAACATGTGTCTTAACCACCTTCCGTTCCAGTTTGTTTCCTACGACGCCTGCACGTGCCCGGTCGTGATAGCCATGTTGCAGCTTCACGCAAACACAGATGTGTTTAGCGGAGAAAATTGCTCAACAGAAAAGGGCAGATGGCGACAGGAGGGATGCTGTCAGTAAGCGAGAGTTTCAAGAGCGGTTGGCCCACGAAAGAGAGATGCGGCGGAAAGAGCGTATGGAAGACAAGCAGAAACGAGCAAACGAACGAGCACATAATCGGGAGGAACTGGCTGCTGCTCGGGCTCACGAACTGGGGGCCTACCAGTTACAGAGGTTTTGCTGGCCAATATCAAAACAATGATGAAGTCTCTCCTAAGCTGTGTCGCTGAGAAGCTGTTCATCGTTTTGAATCGGTACCGCGCACCAGTTCGTGGCTATATTCTGCGTTTTTCACGTTTGTTGTATATAGCAATTTGCACCCTACCGCGAAAGAGCGATAAGTAGATAAGTAGCGAGGACCAACGCCCGAATGGGTAGGGTGGACCGTAACTGGACCAAGTCCGGCGGAAGGCCATCTCCCATGGCCTGGGGTTTTGTTAGTGGGTGAGCTTGCGCAAGTCCCACACTACCCGGAAAGATGACATTCCGGGTGGCTATCTCCACCGAAACTGACCCTCAGGTGACAGGCCGGGTCGAAATACACACGCATCCGTATACAACGGCAGCTTGCGCTGCCGGGGTTGTAACGAAGACCACTCATAGGGACAGCTTACGCTATACCTACAATGGGACCCGAAGGGTGCGCCAGCTAGCGTCGGGCTGCGAAAGCAACTGAGTTAAATCGACACACAACGCGTATGAAAATACGTGGAAGTGTGGTGAGCTAAGCTTTATTTTTCCCCATCCGCCGGAGGATAAAAAAAAAAAGATAAATAGCAGCAAGATTTTTTCAGTCGCTCAGAATGAGCGATATCTTACACGTGCAATATTTATAGGGCCGTATTTTTACGACGCCTTGCCCCACGTGTAAATCCATTGTACAATAATAGGTATAGTACAAGGGCTCCGCATGGGCGCCGGCATCCGCCGGCGCCCATGCTTCGGGTAGGGCAGGGCAGCACTTCGACAACTTAAGGTGTAGCTGTCCGATTTGGCATGCATTGAACTTTAAAGTAATGCCAAGAGCTTAATACGAACATGAGATTATGAAAGTCATGATTTTTGACAAAAAAAAAACGTAATATTATACAACAACAAAGAAGGCAAGGATAGGCGAAACACACTATTACTATATTAAATGCGCCGTCAAGTAAAAGTTGGCGTCTATCAAACAAAAATACCGAAAATAGTATTATTGAGAACCTGCGTCGCCTCTTCTAGGCGAAACGAAAGAGGCCTTGGCATTAATGAAGAGATTGCACTGCTGTCCCCGTGGCAATGGAGGTTCGAAGTCGACAGGATGCAAAGTCGGTTTGCATCAAACGTCGACATGGGGCCATGTCAGCCGGGGAGGTTTTGGAAGAAGATTGCTTTGTTTGTTACGTGAAGGCTGTCGCATTGATTGGCCTGCGTGGTTGCGGGCGAGGAGAAAAACGAAGAAGAGGAGGGCGATCTCTCGTTGCGTCGGCGTTGTCTAAGATAGGTGCGGGGGTGGCTTTGCTCGTACGGGAGGTTGGCGTAGCGCTTCTTCTCTGTTTTTTCTCGAGAAGGCGGGATATGTGTGTCTGCTATCTTTGCTTCGTGGGTGCTTTCACGTTGTCGAAATCGGACGCGTCCCCTCAATACATAATATCCGGAGTGTCTCTACCATGACTACTGCTGATGGTGCCGTGCGTATTTCCCCAGAGACTGACATATTATTTACTGGTAGAAATAATCATACCTGGTATACCTTTCTTTGCAACATTTTTTTTTCTTCGTCCCATGTATCATCCCCGCACCATTCTAGCGCTCCCTCCCAGTAGTAACTCAGATCCGGGGTCACATAGCGGGCCCTCCTCCTCCCTCCCCACTTCATCACGTGCCTTCATTTTTACCGCGAGAAGAATCGAACATTTTCTTCCCTCGTCGACTCGCGTCGAATTGTACCTAGCAGGCGTTGTCAGCAGTTGATCTCTTTTTTTTATTGCATTTTTGCAAATTAAGTCATATTTCATCGTGGGGGGTGTCGAACTCAGGGACAACCAAACGTTAGTAGTATTCGAGGGTAAAACCATTAGACCACCGGGCGGCCGGCTGACAATTGATTAAAACAAAACAGGATCTTTGCATAGAGATTACATTCCCTCCCCCATATTGTATGATATTACGATGGTTGACGCGATATAGAATAAAGCGCCAAATACCTAAATATCAGCCTACGCGGAGTTTTAGATATCATGAACAACGAACGATCGCGACGGCAGAGCACGGCAAAGCATAGCGCTTCGCTCTGCTGAGCTAGCGCTGCGCTTCGGTGCGCTGCTGAGCTGAGCCGCAGGGCACTGCACGGCGCTTCGTTGCTGTGAGCTATAGCGCTGCGATGGGGTGCTGGGCGGTGTGGAGCTGATGAGCCAAGCCCAGATCTCAGCCGGATGAAGCTTCGCCAACTAGAAAACAAATGGTGGTAATCAAAGAAAAGCTAAAGCTGAACCGTTCCGCAACTAATGCACAGGCAGCTAATTAGCGGCAAATCAACTTACTAGACAAAAAAAAAGAAAAAATCGCGAAAAGGTTCAAAATCGTGTTGGCAGAAAAACCAAATTTGCAGGAAGCAGTTGAAAGGTCAAGAAACAGGCAATATTTCAGTTGTTGTTGTTTTCTCGCACAATCCAGTCCGTGGTCACAGGACTGGTTCCAGTCACTCTGGAGCAGAGGAATACACGGACTACCGGCCAATTACGCTATCGACAGCTGGCCGTGGTTGTCACGTGTCTCTGTGTTGGGGGCCCCTGCCCTGCTTCTTGTTGGCTCTTGAGAGTGATGCGGGTACGACTAAACTTGCCAACGGCACTCGCACTGCACTTTGAGCTATCTGCTGTAGTTCCGGTTGATACTTGTTGCTGCATTATGTGCTAGACGTTTCGCCCTTCGGCTACTGCTGCTACACCTGCTGTTGTGTGTTTGCCAATGTCGTCAGTTGGCGTTCATGCTCGTCGTACATACTGCTGTTCTCACCGAGTACGTGCGGGTTTCCTCGTACCTCAACCGTACGACGACGAGCTCAAAACAGAAGGGAGGTGACATGAAATGGCATGGACAATGGCCACATAGAAGCGAGCACAGCGGGATAGTTCGCTGCGAATCAACCGCATTCGTTCATTCCTACAGCAGAGGTTGGCTGGAGTGTCAGCGGCCGTGCTAAAGCCAGGGCCAGAGGCCGAAGAGACGGCTCTACCTGCTTTGTTTTGTCTCGAAATTCTGTTATATATTGGACAGAGTGATGCGTGTACGACTAAACTTGCCAACGGCACTCGCACTGCACTTTGAGCTATCTGCTGTAGTTCCGGTTGCTACTTGTTGCTGCATTATGTGCTAGACGTTTCGCCCTTCGGCTACTGCTGCAATACCTGCTATTTTGTGCTTGCCAATGTCGTCAGTTGGCGTTCATGCTCGTCGTACATACTGCTGTTCTCACCGAGTACGTACGGGTTTCCTCGTACCTCAACCGTACGACGACGAGCTCAAAACAGAAGGAAGATGACATGAAATGGCATGGACAATGGCCACATAGAAGCGAGCACAGCGGGATAGTTCGCTGCGAATCAACCGCATTCGTTCATGCCTACAGCAGAGGCTGCCTGGAGTGTCAGCGGCCGTGCTAAAGCCAGGGCCAAAGGCCGTAGAGACGGCTCTATCTACCTGCTTTGTTTTGTCTCGAAATTCTGTTCTACGTGAAAGTATCATGACTTGGGAGTTATTTTGTCACGAAACGTCTTGCCGTCGGTAATTTGTGTCACGAAGTTGTTGGATATCGTCGGTAAGTTGTGTCACGTTTTAGGTGAACCCAAACACAAAAAATGAATTTCCAGCCGGCAAAACGAGCAGAAACAAAAGCAATAAAATGCCGAGCAAGAAACCAAACGGACTAGTAAAAAAGTACAGCAAAGAAACTAACGCTCGAGAGTATGCCACCGCAAAATTCCAAACATTATCACGTACCGTTTGGAAAAGATGCCAATTTTGTAAATCATTCAGGCGTTGCAGCCATTAAGATTCAACAATTTTTCCAAAATTCCTCCTCGACACTCGCTCGTCTCGCTCGGCACCCGTCCGCGTTCACGTCGATGTGCGGAACGGACACGACAGGGTAAGGGGCGTTGGAGCCGCCCCCCGAAGGCGGCGTTCGAACCAAGCCATATTCGACCGAGAATTCCAGTTCCGCGAATCGCATACTTAGGCCGAGACAAAAACTCCGGACCAAAGTCCATGACACCAAGAATGGCTCTATATTCAAGGAATGATTTAATATATGTTTATGGCATCACGACTCACTCAGCAGTAGTATGATATCGTGACTCACCCGACAGCAGTAATGTGGAGCGGATTCTTGTGGTCAACTTACAAAATATATGAAATAGTCTGCGCCCAACGCGACGTGAAGACATGTTCAGTTGACACATCAACCGCCTGCCCCTTTTTTTTCCCTTACTGCTACATGTGATCGAATTGCGATGATATCGCTGACGTTTCAACCAACAGTAACCCAACGCGTTTGTCTGCGGGTCCTTGTGTTCAAACACACCAAGTACGTTTCAACTAACAGCAATCCAACGCATTTTTCTGCGGGTCCTTGTAGTCGGCCGTGCTGCGAAAAGAGCTCAAGGCGCTGCGGCTGAAGATCGACCTGAAGCGGGCACTCCACAGCGGTATGGGCTGTATTTTGATCATGTTGTGGTTTGGGGGGAATTCTGAATTTTGTACTGCTTATTTCGGTTTGATCGAAAGGTTTGATTTTTTTTTTCGAGTTTTTGCTGACTTGGAATTTCTGCGCCGTGCGCTGACAGCACCTGACGCAGCCACAGCTGGCGGTTCATCGCCAAGACTGTGTGTGGACAGAGCATGTCCATGGTTGATGCTTCCGTTTCATAGGGTTGGCTATTGTGCTGGAATACACATCCCTTATGTTGTCTAGGTTGCATGCGCATTGGTGGTGTGACGCGTGGTGCGTGGTTTGCTTGAAGATGCATTGGTGATCATTCAGCTGCTGAACAAGCGTTGGCCACGGTCAGCAAACGTGGTAGATCTTAGGTCGTGGTGAAAATGACCGGGAGGTGTTAGACTTGACCACTGCCCAAGGTACGGACAGCTATGTTTATCAAAGGTACTCGGTCTGAGCCAACTTGAGGTTGGTAGCCCGAGATTGGGTTGTGGAGAGTGCTGTGCCGCTATGGTCGTATCATTGGTCATTTTACCTCACATAGAATGGTTGGCTACATTTGTCCAGGGAGTTTTATCGTTATTATTGGCGCTTCTTGAGAGCTCTTGAGATCTTGAAATACGAACGGGAAGGTCCATGGCCGATGGCATGACACTTCCCCGTGTGATAACCAACGAACCAATGCATTGTGGACAAACGCATTCCGCGCATACGAGGGGAAGTCCTCGGAGCTGATACCACCGAGCCCGCGGTCGCGCGAGTCGGTACAGTGCCCAGGGAGTCTATTTTCAGACATGTAACATGAGTAAAATGCACCTCAGACATCCGCTGATACTTTCAAGCACGACCCCATTTCGGGCCAACTCTGCCAATTTCTCAGAGGTGCATGAACTATCTCAAAGCAGGTGCCTGTGAAGTTTTTTTCACAATTTGGACGACATACCTCTAATTAAGCAGAATTTACACTTGACTGCTAGAACCGATGTGCGAAACGGATGTTATTTCTAATTTTGAAGCGAAAAGAATGCATGTGGTCCTTGCGTCCCCCAACGAGCGGCAACATTTTGTTTATTAAAGAACACTAACAACACGCAGCAGCACGCACTTAATGTCGGGATGGGTGGTGTAGCACAGCGCTCGACTGTGGAGGGGGCTCGTACGGTTTGCACCCACGGCAATTGTACCTCTCAAATATTCGCCGAGCCTGCTGATTGATGAAAACATTTGTAACCGATTTGGACCAAAAATACATTCCATCGTCTTCAGCGTGTTGGTGGTTGATTGGTGGACAAGAGACGGTAAGAAGTTCGTCGATTCTTTGTCGCATCGCCACAACGTTTATCGCTGTTCTTGTTCGTATACATGAATTCCAAAAGGCAGTCTAGACATCCGTTGCGGCGGTTGATGTATTCTGCGCAGTCTATGATGCTGTAACTCTCATTCTGGAGTCCTACGATGGTACGAATATGTATATAGCTGATACTCGACCTAGTGGACGACTACGGTTCACGTTCATCACCAGCGGCATCGGCGGCGTCGATGGTTTGATGAATGATGCCACGATCTGATGGCTCTGAGCCCCGGAGTAATAACGTCGCCTCGAGCGATTACAGCCACGGGGAGTGCCAGCCCTTCCATTCATTTCGAGGAAAAATAAGTTGCGGACACAGCAATCAATCTCCTTTTCATGCTACCCGCTATCCTGCAGCTTTTTTTTTTATGCTGGAAAGTTTAGGAGTTTGACCAGGGTGTTGTTGCAGCACGGGGAATCGCACTGCAGCAAACATCACGATAGGCCATCATTACACGGACGGAAACCCAGAGAGCGGTTTCCACTCGCGACGCGGGGTGCGGACGGCGTAGGCGGCTGCTGTCCCGCTGCTGTGCGGGAGGCTCCGGCGCAGATTTCCGTATCTCCCTAGGGTATGTTCATGTGCTCAACTGATGGGAACGAAAAAAAAGAAACTGCTTGAAGGCTCTGATAATGATGTTTGATGTTAGTGGAGAATTGGATTTGGTTGGGTTTCTTGACGCAGGGGATACGTGACCGATAAAAAAAAAATATGAAACAGACGTACGTATCTCGGACGGCAGGTCATCCATTCCCACGTCATGATATAGATCCCTTAAGGAATAATATATTCCCGATTAACAACACGTACATACCAGTGGCGCGTATTGTCGTCGGGCGCGGCCCGTATAATCCGCGTGATCGATGGACTTCCAATACGAAGCGGTCGTGTGGTGGACGGTCGGCGGTCGGTCGTGCTTTGTTTTGAGCTTGGCCCAGTGATAGGGCTATCTTGCTCATACAGGCGCAGACGGTGAGTTCATATGTATACAAACAACAATACTAAGGGTATATTCGTTTTTCTAAAATCATATACAGGGCGTATGCGCCGCCGCTGCGCACACTCTTGTTGGCAAAATTCGTGTAGAAATCTGGGCCAGAAATGAAACAACACTGAGCGAGCCACCCCGAGGCGCGTACCAAGTCGATGACAGGTATTTTATTGTTTAACGTTCGAATTGCGTTCTCATTTTCGTTTTCGGGGCCGTGGGAGAGACATTCCTTCCCTTGGCTAGATGCACGCATTGAAGCCTCCTGCAATCTCCTATGTATCTCGCCTACAAATTTACCGTCTCTCCCAAAAATGATACCAGCCGGGTTCCCAACTATTACGGCCTGCTGTAACGGTCGTCTCGGATAACCAAGCCTCCGAGTGGTACCGTACCATTCGACTCCTCCAACTCCGAGGTAGTCTGAGACTATCTGAGACTACTGTTGCCGTACACTTGGAATCCCTTTGTTTATACCCCCCCAGTTGTCCGTCCTTCCCTAGACTTCCCTAGACTTTCCACCACTAGCGTACGTGATACCCTCATCGCCCATTTTACGAAAGGTGCGAATACGCCGTGTACGCTTTGGGCCTCCACACCCTTCCCTATGCATCACTCGATTTGATATGGTTCCTCGGGCTGCAGGAACCGTCGTTCCCGTGATTCGCAACGCGACAAGGATGCCCTTATCGCGATTACGATCTGACTTCGGGACTAGCTCCATAATTTCTCAAAAGACACGACCATGCCCCACCGCTCTTGAAAAGACACGACCATGCCCCACCGCTCTTACAGATTTGCTAGACCAAACGAGGAGAGGGGGGCTTGGTCGGGAGGACCAGAGAGGCATAACACCAAGGCCACCATATGGGCAACGGTGCCACCGTCGGCCCTAACGGACGACCTCGAACCGCCAACCTTGTTCCGTATCCGCGCGGGTACGCTTTCCACATGTACCTGGTCGCTGTTGTGGCTTTCTTCACCGACGTCTAGTATCTGGGCCCGTTGACGTGGCATGTATTATCACTGTGTACTGTTCGCAAAAAATAAGCGCGGCCCTGCTCCGTATCTTGTCATGCACGAGGTGTGCCACCTCCAAGTCGGCGGCAGACTTCTCGTCCGACGTTGCCATCGTGCCATAACTCAGAAATAAACCCAGCCACCACACCATATTTTCCAGACTCGATAGGTGGACCACACCTCCCCCAATCAAACGCATACCGACATGACCGGCAGACCAACCCGGCGGGGAGTTCCCGCCGTCTCGTGGGACCGTGGACAGTCCCCCCCCCTCCCCCCCCCCCCCCCCCACAACACATGCTGCGGTATGGATGCGTCATTGATTTTTATTGTCCCGAAAACCCTCACATGAAGAGCTATACATCCGACCAAAATCCAATCCAAAAATGTCAAAATAATGAAAGTGCAATCCGATGAAATATACCACCACCGAGAGGTATGCCACAGATTGCGTTGGACAACTAAAATATCATTCCGACGCTGCTGGGAAATAAAGAGCCATTATTAAAACAAAATAGCCCTGAAGGCAAAATTTTCTTTCTCCATGATAGAACCCTCTCCCCCCCACACACGCATAGGAACACCCATGTTGAGCGCACACCGGGCCAAGGGGGTCGTGACTAGTAGCTCCACTGCAATTTCCGATGGATGGCTGTAGAGCAGTGAATTTCCGGAATGCGCACCAATTTATCTTCGGGCTACCTGGCGGACGACACCTAACGGCAACCTTCATCACTACCCAGGCCTTGCGACTGTCCGGAGCGCTCAAATTCAACACGCCCGTTAACCCACCAATCGTGTGAACTGTGCTCCAAACCTGGCGGAGAGGTTAGGACGGGCGCCTAGTCGATCTCGCTACCGTAATTGCCGGTGTCTCTCCGTCTGCCTCGGCTTCCGTTGGACAAGACACTCGGCTCGTGGCAAAACCACCACCGTCCCCATGCGCGGCTTCCGTATCGGATCCCTTCTCCCTCCCGTTGTCGCATTGCCCCCCCGACCAGTCGTTGTCCTCGGGCCCCGCCAGGCCGTGCTACCCTGCGATTTTTTGTTCCCGATGTCGTCTCGCAACACGAATGATAGCATGTCCGAATGGATCAGACGGGAGAGGGAGGGGAGCGGGCGGGCAGGGGGGGGGCGGGGGGTGGGAGGGGTTGAATACCCTGTTCCAAGGGGTCCCCTTTCCTCCGTGCCCTGGTAACGACGATGGTGACGTGTTACCTACACACACCACCAATGCCGAAAACAAGGAAGAAACCAACAGAGAGCTAGACTGGATGAAGCGACGTAGCAGCGTCGTGCCTCCACTCGTTCAACCAAATATTGTGCTGTTGTCATGACTACCACCGGACCGGTAATGCCCTGTTACAAACGTGTGTATCAGACGCGCCGAAAAAGCCACGACATTGTGTGTGCCTGAACAGAAGAATCCCCCCACCCCCGCGCACCAAAAATTCAGGAAACAGGGGGTGTAGTAGGATATATTCATCACAAGGCACTACATTCCATATGCTTGGCCTCGCTATCCTGTGTCAATATGATGCGCTCCCCTGCTTGTTTGGCTTTCTCTATTTGGATAAATTTCTACCGCTCACCTCTAAGATACATCCACACTCACACGCCTACACGAGGCCACTTTCTCTCTTGAATATCATGCCGAATGGGGCACCGCAGGAAACACGTGCCCTTCGACATATTAGGCATGACATGAGCTTGAACAGCCTAACGGCTTCAAAGTTGAGAGTCAGAAGTAGCTGTCTTCAGCGTGGAGCCTTCGCTAAACCTGAACAGTGACGTAGCTCTGCATCGATGATGAACAGCCCAACTACGCACTATGACTGGCTAAGGGAAAGCACTATCTAGTCGCCGCGATGCGCATGAGATGCGTCGCCTCAGACGAAAACGGACCGTGTAAGCTACGTCTTCTCTCGTGTGCTTGCCCCAATCCACCCTAACAAAAAACTTGTTCGCGACTGCCAATGTCAAAATGAGGGACTACTCGACCCTCGAGTACTCGCGAGCCCAGACTCACCGGCGGTGTCTATCCTCGTTGGCTTAACAATCGTCAACTTATCTCCCCGCAAGTGGCACGATGCGACCGTCACAGACCTGTATAGATTATGTACTTTGTACTTTCGTTTGTTCGTTGCGTCTTGTTTTCGTGTTTCTGTCAATATCCATCCCCCCCCCAAGACGGACCCAAACCAATTACACAGGAACATGTACTTGTGCCTCCTTTTTGTTTGTTCTATTTCCAAGAGAAAATAAAATCGAGGCAGAATCACGGTGACTCCACCCTTGGGCGGCTCCATCCGCCGTCGCTGCGTGGTGGTGGCTGCCCCGGCTGCAACTTATATGCTATGATTGAACGCTGGCGGCACGGTACAGCCAATGCGTGCCCCGACATGTATCGGTACCTACTGTGTTTCCATCATATCAGGCGGCTCTATGATGTATAATCCTACACCATCTGCCTCGGGGGTCGTATGTGAAGTACATTGTAGCATTCGCTCTTTCAACTGGCGTCCAATAAAAACGGGAAAGTAACCCCACCCTCGTGCGTTCACGTCAGTCGTGATTCCACCGTGATCGCTTACGATGTGACTTCACAAATGACGACAACCGCGGGGTACCCTGCCCGCTACCCCATCCCCGTCGAGGTAATGACGATACCGGCGTTTTTTTTTTTTCAACAGTCTATGCCCTGAGGAAGATGTATCGTCAACCGAAAATATGTACGTGGTACGGCAGATAGGGGGGCGACCTAAGAGCGTCGTGCTCCCCCCCCGCTCGTCTCGCAAGAATCGGCAGCTCCCTGTCCACAATTGCGTATCTGGTTGGACGTACGCGCGCACTTCATTTGGCGTGGGTCGCTTGTGTGTCGGGGGAAAGCACAACACCTCCCACAAACAATACTTCTTTGGGAAACTGGAAAGGTGGCCGGATAGTAGCATCACCATCCGTAAGTTTTCCCTCGCTCTGTCTATTTGGTTCGTAGCGCATCGAACGTCTTACGAACTACTCGACGTCATGCACTGTACCCGCCTATCCATCGCAGGCGCTTGGCTCCTCCCGGTCATAAGCAGAGACAAAACTGACTCATATACACGCTAAATATGAAACGAAAATAATCCCAAGGGGGTAGGGGGAGGATGGCAGAAATTTAAGCATGAACAGCAACTATAACGGCGTTACAGCATCTGGCTCAGCAGAAACAGATATTTTGACGGGTCATGCCTACCTGCATCAGTGATCCTCTAGTATGGTTCAATGTAGGTTCTTCTAATTGAACTCCGATGGCTACTCCACCCTCACACGCTCGCCGCGACTCCACAGCGCCGACTCCCGCTGGCGTTATGGTATGGCCATCTCGTGCCATGTATTTATCGTACGACTCTAATTCGTAGTACTGTCCAAGTAGGAATCTGGACTGTGAAGGTAGGGACAATAGACCTCCTCCTCCTGCATGGGCAACCCTATCGCGCGTAATGCAACATCAGTTCTGTCCGGTGATTTGTGGGGGCGACTTCACCCCCACGCGCTTGCCGTGACTCCACAGCGGCAGTTCTTGCCGGTGGCTTGGTACAGCAATTGCGTGCCAGGCCTTTCTACGAGGGAATATGAGCTGCACGTAATGTCCCGGCATGTGTCTGGGGTACAGAGGTAGAGACAGGTTAGATCCCCACCTGCATCAGCGATCGTATGACGTGATGCAGCGTCGGTCCGGTCAAGTTACCTGTGAGGACGACTCCACCCTCGCACGCTCGCCGCGACTGTGCAGCGGCGACTCTTGCTGGCGGCACGGTATTGCCATTGCGCGTCAAGCATTGCTCGTACGACTTACTCGTACGACTGCGATCCGTTGGTAACTTCCCAGTAAGTATCTAGATTGTGAAACAGAGACAAAGCAGATCCTCGCCTGCATCAGCGATCTATAGCTCAACACAGTGTCGGTTCTGGTGGCATTTGAGGTCGATCTGCCATGACGCGCTCGCTGCGACTCCACAGCGGCGGTCCTAGCCGGCAGCATGGTATAGCCGTTGCGCGCCAGGCATTACACGTACGACTATACTTCGTACGTGGTATCCCAGCACGTATCTAGGATACGGAACTATGACCAATAAGATCCCTACCTGCATCAGTGACCCTAAGGTGTGATGCTACGTTGGCCTTGTTGAATTACCTGTGAGGGCGACTCCACCCTCACGCGTCCGCTGCGAGTCCACAGCGGCGATGCTCGCTGGCGGCGTGGTGTAGCTATTACGCGCCAGGCATAACTCGTACGACTATAATTCGTAGATATCGTTCCAGATGGTATCTAGATTATGGAAGCAAAGAAGGAGTAGAACCCTACTTGCATCAGGGACCATAGTATGTGATGACGTGTAGATTCTGTCGTGTGACCTATGCGGGCGACTCTACCCTCACCCGCTCGCTGCGATTCCTCAGCGGCGATACTCGCTGGTGGCGTAGTATAACCATTGCCCGCTAGGCATAACTCGTACGACTCTAATTCATAGATATCATTCCAGGCGGTATCTCGATTTTGGAGGTAAAGAGAGAGCATATCCCTACCTCCATCAGTGACCCTCTAGTATGGGTCAATGTAGGTTCTTCTAATTGAAGTTCGAGGGCTACTCCACCCTCACACGCTTGCCGCGACTCCACAGCGGTGACTTCGGCGGCGTTACGGTATGGCCATTGCACGCCAGGTATTTCTCGTAAGACAAAGTATCGTTTTTTGGTCCACTATGTGTCTAGGTTATGGAGCTGGAGACATAGTAGATACCTACCTGAATCAGGGACACTATTGTATGATGCAACGTATGTTCTGTCAGGTGACCTGTAAGGAGGACTCCACCCTCACGCACTCGCCGCGACTGCACAGCGGCGATTTTTGGTATAGCCATTGCGCGCCAGGCATAACCCGTACGGGAAAAATTCGTAGACAACTTTCCAGCCGGTACTTACATCATGGAAGTAAAACACAGAGTACATCCCCACTTGCATCAGGGACCCTACAGTGCGATGCCATGTAGGTTCTGTCATGTGTCTATTGAGGGCGATTCCACCCTAGCGCACCGGCTTTGACTATACAGCGGCGATTCTTGTTGATGGCTTGGTACGGTCATTGCGCTCCAGGTGTTACTCGTACCACAAAATTCGTTGGTAATGTCCCAATGAGGATCTCGATTAAGGAAGGAGAGACAAGAGTAGATACCAACCGGCATCAGGGACCCTATAGGGTGATGAACTGTGGGTTTTGTAAAGTAACCTGTGAGGGCGATTCCACCCTCACGCACTCGCCGTGGGTCCGCGGCGGCGAACCTTGCTGGCCGCATGCTAGAGCCATTGCGCGCCCCCTGCAATATTCGTACAACTATAATTCGTACGTAACGTCCCAGTCTAATGGACACATATACATCTAGACTATGATACTACAGCAGATGTCGGTTGCCAACCGTGTCGGCGCGCAGTATTCATATGGACCCAATGCTCGTACAAGCATAAAATGATACGCATCGCGTCTGTAGAGCACGATAGTAGACTATTCTGCAGACGTGTTTTGCTGGTAGCGTGAACAGCCATTGCCCGCCAGAAAATAGTCCCCGGTAATAGATAGATCAAAGAGGAACCTAACCTGCATATTTCGGTCACAAACGAGGCGGGTTCGTTGTATGCATCATGCAACATATATTCTATCACTCTAGCCACACCAATTTGATCGAATCAATACCGTGTTTTTCGCACAACCACGTACTCCCCAATTTTGCCACTGCGTGATATAGGACCATGTACCTGGTAGGATGGTAGACTATCGTCGCGGTGTGATAACGATCGAGTCTTTGTACTCGAGCAGGGCCATCAGCACGAACATAGACCTCAGCATCGTGAAAACGCATGGTCTTCAGAGGGCCTGGGCGTACTTCCAGCGATACAAGACGTAAATCTTTGATCGCACGGGTGTGCGACTATGGTTCAAGGTTCGGTTGCTGAAAGCCGAGGTGATCGAGACACTACTTACGGTTGCATGCCCGAACAAGCCTGAATATGACAGGCTACGACGAGTTCACCACCCCATGCTCCTCCAATTATTCGGATGGCGGAAACCGAAGCGCGACCACCACACCCTATCGTACGCCTTCGCTCTTGTCAAGATAGCTTCCGAGAGCATAGAGGCGATGGTGCGCAAACGGGGGTTATTTTTTGCGGGATTCGTAGCACGTATGGGGAATAAACGTCTGCCACAGAGGGTGATGTTTGCGGAGCTTGTTGTTGTTTTCTCACATTAACTCTTGTAAAAAATCTAGAGTCCGTGGTCACACAAAGGTGCTGGAGCCCTAGGAAGATCCGAAAAACCAAGTGAAATCCAAATTCGTCAGGGAAATACTACGCTTTCCCGCCTAAAAACGCACGATACGGAAAAAGGCGCACAAGTGAAAAGGTCAAATGTGCAAACTGAACTCACATGGCCGCGGGTAATCCACTCAACTACAGCATAGAGTTCACCCGTCCCCACAACTAACCAACTCGCGGCTACAAACTACAGCGGTAGGGCTGCCTGCACCGTACGAACCGCACGGTAATCGTGAGTATAGACGAACGCGCCTGCTGTCTGGAGTGCTGTCAGAGTGACGACCCGCGGGCATGCAGTGAAACGAGAGCAATGGAACCAAAAACCACAGCAGTACAGATATCAATAATCGCCCATCCTTCCCGAGTTATTTGACAGGTTGCAGCACAGCTACGACGCCCGTGCCTGAAAATTGAAAATTGCGGCGGGTCGTTCCCCGTGAAGGGTATACAACTCTTCTACAAACTCTACAAAAATCATTGACGTAAGTAACATGTTGTACTACTGCCTCGTAAAAATATCCCTTGAAAAAAAGACGATCGCTGCTCTCATGATGATGATGTGCGTGCCGGTCGTGGGTCTCCGTGTGCCATCCTTCTGCTGTGGTTCTCCGTGGCCGCCTCATCGCCTTAGCTCACTCGGCCAGCTCCTTCGCACTTGCTCTCGTTCACACTCAATTCCAGTCGGTTCCCCTTCTCCCCCGTCCAAGCAAAATCAAAATGCTCCACGCAGTTTGCGGTGCTGATCTGAAAAACAAAAAATCTCGTTCAGGGAGAGTTCAATCCGTCTCTTCCCCGCCCGTCGACGGCCAGTCGCCCTCCTCCTTCGTCGTCGATTCCAGCCTCCTGCCGGCGCAGTTTCCTCCACGCAAACCGAGACTGCGCCGTAGCGTGGCTCGTGGTGGCGCCTGCCTCCGCGCACGAGCATCCCGATTATGCATTGCTGCTCCGCCGCTGCTGCCTAAAACGACGCGCGAATCATAGGTGACCATGCCTAACGTACCACGTACGACCCAACTCTACCGCCACGCCTAAGCCTCGCGGCCACACGCAGCAGCAAGAAGGTATCACTCCTTGAGGGTGAGTCCGGCCTTACACCCGCCAGAAAGACCCCCCCACTCTCGCTACAAGCCTGCTAGGGCATGCTTCGCAGCATACCTTACCGAGGCGGCAAGGGGGAACGAAGGAGCGTGTAGGGGGTAAGGGCTATTCAGGGAGAAGAAAAGGACTGGATGGTGCACCTAAATGGAGATATGTCGTACTTTGCAATGGAGTTCGAAGGGTGGCGAATAATGCACAGAAGGTCGGCCGATGGTTTTGACGGGTAGAGGAGGGAGCAGAATGACTCATGCGAAAATGGCGTGACACCGAAAGATGCAGAGCTGCAGAGCGACACGCAAAAGCCGCGGCAGCACCATCCACCGTCGGCATCTATAAACGACCGGTGGAAGGGAGGTAGGGGGGGGTGGGGGGGAGGACGGAGGGGGAAAGGGGGGAGACCGCGGGAGAGGGGGGAGGGGGGGGATGGGGCGTCCTACCCCAGAGACTGAAGTCTGGGGCTAGCCATCGTCGGCATGAAGCTTGTGGATCTTCCTATGGCAATGACAAGTTATCGTAACGCTGTCCGGACTTCTTGCGCCTTGATGCGTTCTCCCCCCAGAGCCATTTTTGCCCTTGATACCCTCTATGAGCCCAATGCCGTCTTTGGTCATTTCAGAGAGTATGCTAGTATAGTGCTTTATATTTTCCTTCCCTATCCTTGCTTCATCTTCATGTCTTCTATTTTATCTTCTTTTCCTTTATATATATTTTTTTTTGTCGCTTTCTTTCCTTTACTTTTTCGGTTCCTTATTATATTCTTTTATTTTCCCGTCTTTTCAATTTTTTTCCATTGTCCCATTAATTTGAGCCTGACGTGCGCATGCGCAGTGATAGGAACCACGAGTAAAGTATACGTAGTTGCCTTTTCTGGGTGACAAGCGGTGTATTCGTTTTTATTTGCGCGAGTAGTGCGACGTATGCACCAGTATGGACCTGGCACGTCGCAGACTGACTCCCGATTCACTATATACATTTTTCTGGCGGAGGAATGAATTTCGTCAACGATGATATGTGCGTGTACCACATTTGCTTTTGTTTGTGTTTTTTCCCTGGGGTATTCCTCTCCTCCAGAGTGACTGGAGCCTGTCCTGTGACCACGGACTTTATTATGCGAGTTAATGTGACAACAACAAAACAACCAGTATAGATCTGATTACAAAACAAATACGCACTCTGTCCTTATTCTGGCACACATGTCACGGGAGGGCACTTTTACCGCTTGACTGACGCCAAAATACTAGGTTGTGTCTTGACCGATCGTTGTGACACCCTTGACCGCTAGACATATCTCCTTGACTGACCGTTTCGTTATACATCACGATTGGTGTTCACCCCAGGTCGACAATTTAAGCGTTTTTCAAATCCTTGCAGCTTCCGCAGGGTCTAACCGCGCCCACCCACGTAGACCACACGCCACGCCTCGAAGGCTTAGACAGATAACTCCGTCACTCGGTCTCCGAATCGTGGGTATAATCTAGTCGGTTGAGGTCCAGCTCTCTCGGGGTCCTCCGGCTCGGGGATGATTGCGTGCTCACTTGCAGACTCAAAGGCCTGGCTTGGCAGGAAAAAAGTACTCAAAAGCCTGGGTTGGCTGGCCAATCCAGAAACAATGCCATTTCTGTCCACGTTATCAGCAAGAACCCCAACTCGGTTCTGCTCGGCGTGCCCTTGCCAGCCTGCACGCGACGAGCTGCATCCGAGACTGGTCTTTGGGTAGTCGTTTTTTCTTTTTCTACAATGTCGTACGCCCCCGATTCCCGACACAGGCATGCTTCATTCTCTGTATCAAACACAATCAACCTTACTATGACTGTTACGTTGTCTTCTCGCGTTGACATGCAAAGCTATACAATCCCTACTGATTCGCAAAAATATTCGCTCCTGAAGTGGAATAATATTCACTCCACAGCAGTCACACAGTCGAACTCACCGCTGACGATGTTTGACGTATTAGAAAATAATACACGAGTGTATGCATGCGTAGCGATTGTTCAATAACAAAATACATTGGTAAAAAGACACTACATAACATCCGATTCCTCAAAAGTTGGCTTCTCTCCCAATAGGGCACGACTGTACAACGTGGCTTCAGTCGCGGTGTCTGGTATGGCATCATTAATATATCATATGTCGATATGCCAGTTTTTTCGAACTATGCCGGTATTATTGTCGGTAAAACCGTAAACAGCTGAATTATAAACTCGCCCCTCCCTTCCCGACAAAGCAAGCTCAACCACACACCCCACAAAGCGCGTTTTGTTGCAGAAGCGTAACAAATAATACCAAATACCGGAAATCTACGACGGAATCTGGATCTCCTGGGGTATACAAAACAAACTAAAAAGGCGATGCCGGTGGATACCCTTGCACCTATTAATAAATCGTACAAACGCGCATAAACTAAGTACAAGTACGAAGCATAAACGCAACAATAATGTGGTGTGACACAGCAAGTGAAGCATCATACTGCCGCACATGATTTCATGTTTGTGCGTCAGCCAGCACCACGGCAGTTGCTCGTGTACACATGATACGAGTACGTGCACACCGCAAAGTACAACCAACTGGATAATTGCACGAAATACAACCATGATGCACAATGCGCACTCGTCAATAAAACAAAATCGGTTCGTAAATCAACTATGCAAACAATACTTCATCCGTACGGTTGGATCCCTCCAAAAACGGCGGGGAGGCGCGGGCGCGGTGGCGGGTGCGTAGTCGAAGACCCCTCCTGTCAAGCTGTACCGAGGAGCTGACGCCACCGGAGTCGCGTATCCCAGCAAGGGTGCAGGGTTGGTTGCATCGCGTCAAACGCGTCGAGGCCCCTCGAGCGTAAATCGCTTGTCTTGGTAGGGGTGTTGTAAATTAGAATGGTATCGGGGCACGGTCTACAGCGAGAACGGAATCAAGATATTATTGACAACGATATAAATATTTATTTCGAATGCGATACATGTGCTGTACGTGCTGGTGCGGTGGTTGCTGTCAAGAGTGCCACGACGCCACGATGCGAAAATATATATCAATGCACCTCCGATCCGATCCCTTGGGCCTATTGGCCCCAAGCCCTAATCGAGAGTGTCCATTTATTCCTGACTCTTTCCGTTGTAGGACCTGTTCCTGCAGGTCCGCAACACGAACGAGACTCATTACGTAAAGTTTTCGCAGGTCGTAAACTAGCGAATCTTCACAAAGTTGTCGTACGCGTGCCCAACAGCCAATACCACTGCCGCAATTTTTTGTCGGACTGTATAATCGAAGACAACAACAGCTGGCGTTAAACTCGCATTGATCGTGTCTGCGACTCACCTTTGTTTGACTTCTTTCAGCTCGTTCATGCCAGCTTGGAGTGCCTCCAAGGCTGACACCTTGTCAAGGAGGTCGGGCATCAGGATTGCAGCTGGATCCTTATTAACTTGCTGCCTATTCTCCTTGGCATCCTCCCCTTGCTTCTTCACGGACATCAGCTTCTGCCTTAGCCGGCTTCACCAGCTTCTTCAGGTCCGCCGACTGTTCGTCGAGCTTAGTGTTAAGGACCCTAATGTCCTTACTGGCCTGGAGCTTAGTATACACTTCGGCCAAGGACACATCCTTGACGATAGGCACTTGCGCGTGACGAACAACAATGACAACGGCATACAGCGGTCAGGCTTGCGTCACCGCGTTCTCCTCCATGCTGCAATTATTCGAGGATGTGGTACCCATTTCCTGATATCGGTTCATGCCGTGTACTGTAAAGCAAAAGCACTTACATATCTGCGTTCCCTTGGCCGTCGAGGAGTCGGCCTTCTTAAACCTATCGGCAGCATCGTTGACCACATGTCACCGAATGCAAGCAACAGTTGTCTCGCGAGACATGGGTCAACGCGTATAGAGCGGCGAATCCTTGGCGCGATATAACAGGACAGACCGTGTAAATCGAAGAAATACCAACTCTTTCAACACTAAAAGTGTACCAACCCAACCGGAAGTAGATTACCTGCAGCAACCTCGACGGTTCAAGTTTTACCTTCAACTACTATGCAATATTAACTACGTACAAGGCGTGCCTATATATACTTGTGCTCCATTGCATCTGCGCAATAGATGGGGTGCAGGCTCCACTATGCCGTTTTAATGAGTTCAGAAAACGGTACCAGTAGATATGACGACAGCCGCTGAATGTGCGCATATTAGCCGCTTTCTCCAGCTGAGGGTTGACCGAACTCGCGAGCATTTTGTAATTTCGCGCATTCACGGACGCCAGCGCATCCTTGATCGTCGTTGCTAATTCCTTCCCTACTTGTGTGCGAACGGCTGTGACCGCGGCTAGGGTAACAATAGATGACGCCATCGACTCGCAGAATGTTGTAGGTGACATTTCGTTATTCAGGCCGTCTCTTAACGAAACGGCCACCGTCATGTGCAGATCAACCTGGTCAAGGACGTGAGGGGCCTTTGGCGTTCGCCCAGTGCCGTGACTAGTGGTCATAACGCGGGGTATGTTCGCTGAGCTTCGCGTAACGCGTTTGGGGTTGCACGATTTGGTTGAACTTGGTGTGGTCGCTCATTCGTCCGTGTTGGCCGGGGTGACCCCTGGGAAGTGCGATCTCGCGTATCCGCACCAGTAGAAGCCGGGCTGGAATCGGCGCTTACTCCACCAGTTGCGTCTACGACCGTAGGGGTCACACCTCGGGCGGTATGGCCATCATTAGACTGAAGAGCCCGAGGGAAAACAGAGGCAGGAGGGGAAGGCAACAGGTGAAGGGGTATTTCAATAGTCGGAGCGGGCACAAGTTTCCCTGTACACCAGTCTTTCGTGGTCCTTATATGGCTGTACGACTCGTTCGTATGCAAGCCCTGTCGTCGTCTAGCCCGGGGAAATGACGCAGAACGGCTAAATCTACCCCGCGTTTGCAGTCTGTTCTACAATGTACCTGTTCGTGCTGTTTGCACATGAGTAGGTAGATGATAAAATAGTGCATTGCTAGTCGCGGTGGCCGGTCCTCTCATCGTTTTCATCCGACAATATTTTTTGGTTGCCTTACCAGCGGCAGCGTCCGAGCCAGTATCAGCATCCGCCCCCCGTCCGGTCATCACACATGGGGCGTATGGCCCAGATGAGATTGGGCCATGCGAGCGCGAGCACATGCAGGGACAGGGAGCGCGTGTGCGCTTGGGCGGAGGAGGCGGGGGGGGGATTCTTCGGTGTTTCGCTTGATGTGGATCGTGAACATACAAATGACGTGGGCACAAGTAGTTGTCTAGGCTGCAGTCTAGGTCTTACAAATTGAAACGAAAACCCTCATGAGTGAGATCAGAAATCCTCGCAATACTTCGATCTAAATATTTCAGTCCAACATTTAGTTTTGGATGAAGACATTCCACGACAGTATGTCTAAGGCAACATCCTCTTGGCATTCAGCAACGTGCCCTTTGCAACATGACCGCGCATATAGGTGTATAACTGTTGTGCCAGGTGCCGCCTGCACCTGACTCCCGACAACTCCGATCGCTATTCTACAGCGATATCACCGTTTTCATCGAAGATGCCAGTACTATGCCAAAATGTAGCACTCGTTTGCCATTAGTGGTGGTGAGGAGGGTCGCGTCAGCTCGTAGACGCGGTCGGCTCATGAGCCTGACATTTATGCCTCTCCCCCACCATACGATACTGCGTACTGCTGTACTGCTTGTGCCTCAAGTTATGCGAATGTCTTTGCTCGCGTTTCGCTCGCATTCCACCTATATATTTCGGTGTACGCATGGTCGAAGTTTCCCACAATGATAGTACCTAATCTCAGCACCCACGCTACTCTCAGCACCCCGATACTCTCAGCACCCACGCTTCGTTCTGGCGCTCTCCTGCCGCAAGGTAACAACATATAAATATGCCAGGTACTGATACATCTTAGGTCTTGTTGATTGTCCTCATGAACATGACGGTTATGATCCATCTTATATCATGGAGTTCCGTATGTTGGTAAGGGATTCATGTATAAGGTGTAAGGGGATTGTTTGGCCAGATGTTTCCCGGCATGGTTTGCCATGAGCTCTCACTCGTAGTTTTGCTCCATATGAGACCGAGTCAGGCTCGACGGCTGGATAATATAAGAGTTCTGTGTCACCATCTGGAGTCATCATCACGCCTTCCCGCGCTAGCTACGCGTACACCTTTAGAGATCTATCAACACACCAGTGTGTTAGCCGGTTGATTTCTATTGGTAAGCGCAGCCAAGGCCAGCCTATAGAGGTGGGAAAGAGCCATGTCAGGTCCGGGGGATTCTGGCATTACTGCTGTAGATTATTTAAGAGAGGATATGAAACGGCTCAAGATCCAGATAGCATTGCAGAATCGGGAGAGAGAGGTCGGACTCGCTGATACAGCCCTGCGAGCGTCATATGCTGAAGAGGTGCATGGCCTGACTTCGTTTTGGTCCTGGCGGGTGTCGATGATGCATGACGCATTACGACTTCTCCGCGACGAGCACGAGCTTCACGCAAATATAGTGCGGAAAATGGACGAAAGAGTGATTTTATTCGAGGATGAGAGAGAGAAGAGAGAGAGAGTGAGAGAGAGAGCGGGAGAGAAGAGAGAGAGAAGAGAGAGAGAAGGAGAGTAAGCATATTTCGCCCCAGCAGCAACTGCGCGGTCCCAGCAAAGCCAAATATGAGCCGAAGCTGGTAGATCTGCATGGCGCTGGTGGCGACGGCGCTGAAGAGAAACAGTTGTTGCAGAGGCAGCAGCTGCCCCCGACGCCACATCTGCAGGAAAGGCAGTCGTCAGAGGATTGCTACGCATACAAAGAAGAATTGCCGCCGCTACCGCCGTCAACACCGCCGCCGCCGCCGCCGCCACCGCCGCCGCCGTCACCGTCGCCGTCACAGCCGCCGTTATCGTCACCACCGCTGCCACTGCCACCGTCACCGCTGCCGCCGTCACCGCTGCCGCCGTCACCGCTGCCGCCGCTGCTGCCGTCGTCACCGCCGTTACCGCCGCAACAGCCACTGTGTCTGCAAGCCCGCAGTACAGCCGGACCTGTGCCTGAATCTGTGGCTACTTCATTTTGTACAAGAGAAGAGAAAAGGAGAGATGGGATTACTTGGCCGGCTGGTGCCGGGAGAAAGGTTGAAGAGATTTTGAGCGCGATGGAACACGCGTTTGAATTCTGGAACAACGTGGAGAGAGCGGTGGTGGGCACTGGTGGAAGGGTCTGCACCATCGGTTGGGGGTCGGAGCATGCACGCGAAAGGAGAATATGCCCAAAACGAGCGCGAGTGAAAGAGAAAGGAACAACGGGCCATCAGCGAGGGCTTAGGCCCGCACCAGGCACCTGATATTTTGCTTGCTGCTGATGTTTTTTTCGTTTTGGCTTGTTTCATGTTGATTTGCGGATTGCGCACTACCCCCGAAGATTGAGATTGATTGAGAGTAAAGGATGACTGAAGTGATCTGTAGTAGACGTACTGCAGGACTAACATGTCTGATTCCGTGTTGTGGCTGCCTGGCGGAGCGCCCGGGCAGGGCACAGTAAGTCGGAGTTGAGTTTTATAACGACGTGAGTGTGAAATGCTGAAAGAATGCATACACAGCAATACATGTTGTATCATATCATATCATCGGTACAGCAGAGTACAGCAGTAGTACAAGAATTACGTGAATCAATTACTTGCAAAATTTAGGGTAGGGGTCGTAGAGGTACGTTTTCGCGTGTATGCCGAGCAATGCTAAAAATACAAGCACGCCCCTTGAAGACTTTGCATGATGAGCAGTACAGGAGTGATCAACCTGTGTTGCTAGTAGTGCCCTTTGAGCTGGGGTTTCGATTGGTTTATGGTGCTGCTGACTCACTGCTGAACATGGTGTTGCATGATGTTGTACGTACTGCCAACTTGCAAGTTGTCGGTATATTAAACCGTCGTCGAAATGCCGACAAATGTGTACGTTATTCGCTGCATTATTTTGCATCTTTGATTATATTTGCATCCAAAGCATTGTTGTACTTGCATCGGCATTCTGACAGTAGTTTTGTCCCGTCAAGGTATTTTTGGACTACAGTAGTAATGGGTGTATGAGTCCTGGACAGCTGTCCGTCAAGTCCGTCAAGGGGCAAGAGTGCCGTCAACTGATGTACCCGGCATGTCCTTGACGTGTGACGTTCCCCATTTGTAGTGTAGAAACAGCATGCAGTACTACAGCAATACATCCTGTGTTATCCGCACGTCTGTCGGTAGTTAGTTATCGATACAAGAGGATACGAGTACGAATTATACACCAGCACGACCGATTGTACATCGACTTGTCTGCGAGTATATGATACGCCCAGATACTGCCTGCGTTGCGGATCATTGCACAACGGTGGAGTACCCCCCAGTGTAGCATTGCGATACTGCTGTTACTAGAGATTTCCATGCAGGTATAACTGGTATGAGTATAGACTAGAGGGCTCTTGGTCAGCAATCTAAAAACAGGATAACTGATCATGTGCGAGGGATTTTTGATTAAAAAGCAGTTCAACCTATGGCGACCTAATCGCTCGATTGCACGATCCATCCGCTGATTGGGTGGAGTCAATCTTGCGCCAGGAATGGCTGCTTCATTCAGGAAGATAGGCTGGGGTGCCCGAGCTGCGGCGATGCCATGAGACCGGAACGAGGCTGCCGCAGCGGAGGGACCACCAGCAGTAGTGTTTGGGGCATTGGGGTTGAAATGACTGGGTATGATGCTGGGTGATTGTGATTTTGTTGTTCGAACGTTGATTGTCAGCCTGCTTGAGATGGACTTGATTGTTTTCTTGTTTTTTGTCATAGGATGACGATTGTTTATTTTTGGCATGACAAATCTCGGCCAATAACAAATCGCCCCGAGATTGAACAGACCACGAGCTGCGCAGAGGCGCGTTCGGTCTAGTTCGAGTATTCGTGACTTGAGTACGAGTATTGTCCCGCTGACGCGTTGGTCATGCGTTGTCTGATCGCGCGGACTTACCCCATGCTTACTTGAAATATGTATAGCACCGATGTTATGCATACTCGTCAGGAATAACGAGGTACTATGGTTTGATTTTGCGAGTTGATTATTTTGTCTGTTTGAGTCGGTGCCGCCGTATTGTACAATGCCGTTTTTAATCTGGCAGATACCATGAAGATGGTGATGTTCTCGCAGTATGTGTGGATTTTATTGTCCCGGGGTTTGGTACGACGTACATTGCGGTTTTCGAGGATAGCGAGGGGGCGAAGAACCTGGCACAAAACCCAGTGTGTACGTCGAACTCAAATTTCATCGACGTGCGAACCCCCGTTTTGCGGGAGCATATTTTGGGGGGGAGATATTTGGTTACCAGGTCTTATTCAAGATCTGAACTTTTTTGAGCACAGTGCAACATCCCGCCGCTACGTGTGCTGCACATTTCGTCGTGCACGGAGAAGGGGGGATGCTTTTCGCCGTGCAGTGCGCAGAGTACGATTAAATCGAGTTTCTGCGGTTGTTTGCGTTTTCGTATAATAATGCGGAGTTTTTTTCCTGGTTCAGCTTGTAGGCCCCGTACTGAGTAATATCATCTCGAGGAAATCGGGGATAATCAGTGAGTTTATTTGAGCCATAAATCCGAAGAAAAAGGCCGTTTCCTGTGGCTAATTTCGAGGATGACGCCGTTTTTACCTGGTCATTTCCGAGAATGTAATTATTATTGTCGCTTTCACCTGGCAATAATTTTCGAGAGTAGTTGATGTTTGCAGCATGAGACTGTTGTTACTTGGTTTGAGACTTGGAGAACTTGTTAAACTGAGGACTGGAATTTTGGTTTCGAGTTTGTTGGAGTTCTGAGTTTGATATAAGTTCATTACGATATGAGGATGTATCAACCCTGCGATGTCGTGCCTTGTCATGCACAAAGCAGGGGGGATATTAAGTGTATTCGTTATGTATAATGAGGAGGGGGGATGTTGATTGTCCTCATGAACATGACGGTTATGATCCATCTTATATCATGGAGTTCCGTATGTTGGTAAGGGATTCATGTATAAGGTGTAAGGGGATTGTTTGGCCGGATGTTTCCCGGCATGATTTGCCATGAGCTGTGACTCGTAGTTTTGCTCCATATGAGACCGAGTCAGGCTCGACGGCTGGATAATGTAAGAGTTATGTGTCACCATCTGGAGTCATCATCACGCCTTCCCTCGCCAGCTACGCGTACACCTTTAGAGATATATCAACAGGTCTGGGTACTCGCACAGCAGTATTGAGGGCCTGCAAAGTTTCGTTTTCCTGAACTACAGCACATATCTCTACGGCATCGTCCCAGTGGCAGTGGGTAAGCTGGCATAGCTGGGATGGAGCCTGTTCCAAAATTGAGGAAGGCGAGGAGATGCTTGAAATCTGGTGTAGCAAGACGCACATTTTGTCTGCCTTGCATAGTGTGATCCTGTCTTCTGAGCTCCGACCTTTTCGAGATTCAAACAGTTCGCGGGTTTCATGTACGGATGTGGCATTTTAGTTGGTGAGCAGACTGCTCAAGATTAAAAAACGATGAAAGACCACTCTACTGCTGCTGTAGGTGGTCTGCAAACAGCTGTTGCTGCACGCCAGGAGTAGGACCTGGAGACTCTTCCACACCTGTGGCGTTAGCGTCGGTGGGGCTTTTCTGGCGCGTTGCGTTTGTTTGTGGGCAACAGCTCGTCGGTCCTTGAAGAATGTGAGAAGAGCCTTCTAATTTCGAACATTGCTTGCTGGCAGATTCGTGTACGTGATCTGGTAGCAAAGAGTTTTTTTTGCACCGCTTCGGGCACTCTTGATGACGCGTCAACATGTCTGACGTAGGCAACCCCGTGGAGCGTCCTCTAGGAACCTGGCAGCTTCTTCGAGAGAGTGCTTGAGCGTTGCGGATGTCGCCTGGTGTGTCCGGGATGCCCTGTGATAGACGCTGCATATCTCGGTATGATAGTATCTTGACTGCCTGGGTCGTTTCCTAGGGTTTGCTCATGTGGGATTAGAAAATGTATTTTTTCTAGCAAGCTGGGTCTTCACTTTACATTTTCCATGTTATTATTTTCTTGAATCCCCCCCCCCCCCAAGGCAAAAGCACGAAAAACAATCTTAATGCGAGTAGCTTATTACGTTCCGAGTCATGCATGCCGTAGCTCCAATACCATTAATAAATGGTCGTAATCGTCAAATCCACTTTCCGCCCGCTCCCTCATTCCCCGTCACCTGCACCATCGCCGAGACCTAGCACCACGCGTATAGTAAATTTCTACCAGGTATACATTTATCGTGCGACGTATAGCGGTTTTATTCCTCCGCCCTCCGTCGAGTTTAGCCACCCCCTCCCTTCGAATACTCCGCCCCCCCCTCACCGGTTGTACGACTTACAGGATATACCTAATATGCTGACGCATTCCTTCCACAACCGTCAGATTTGTCTTCTTTAAAAAAAAGGTTTTACGGTTTCCGCGCACAGATTTAGTTGCCCCTCCCCCCCCCCGTCCTCCATATTTTTGAACCCCCCCGCCACCGGCTCCCACGTCCTTAAACAAAACAGCCCTTCCCTCACCGGTTATACGACTTACAGGATATACTTGATAATCTTATGCACATCCTTCAACAGCCGTCATATGTTTTCCCCCTCAAAAACGGGTTTTATAGTTGCCGCGCACAGATCGATTAACATCACCCTGCTGACCCTGGTACGAGCTACACTGTAGTTCCAAGGGGAGCCGCCGACCTATACCCTTAATGAGGCCACACACTCAGCAATACGCGTGATCGAAGTATCACGCACGGCTTGCAGAGATGGGTTTCGACAAAATATTCTTGAAATATTCCATCTCATATCTAGGGTTATTTTTTGTGTAATGGCTTCGGCCATCTCAATAATAGGGATTTCGGCCTTGTTTCGCCCAGTGAAAACAACGTTGAACTCGCGGTCGTATAAATTGTCTATTAGAGAAGCGTTATCGTGCGGCCTGAAAACGGATCGCTGCATAGATAGGGTTTGGTCGGGGATTTTGGAGCTGGCATTCGCTCGTAATTAAGCCGGAAGAAGAGGACCACAAGACGATATTCTTTTTTCAGATTACCTTGTACTCGGAGTATATGTTTGTGTACTGTTGTCATATAATCATCATCTTTCACTTTGCAGCTCAACTTACAAGACATCATTCACCCTCAGCAACCTCCTGGACATCAAGCTGCAGCCACAGAGGCGTCGCTCCTTGCCCCCCCCGGGACGTGCCTTCATACCTATCGCGTAGATAGAGGATTCAGTATTCCCATTTTCCAGCATTTTTATGCTCGTTGAATATCATCTAATTTAGAATTTGCCACTCTCTCGCTCTTTCAGGTAGTAGTTCATGCTTCTACGCACGAACAATTCCGTACGAGCACCAGTGAATGAACGTGCGCGAGGAAGGATTCGAACCGGAATCGTTGACTCTATCGAAATGGACGAGAATTACCTGCTACTACTCCACTCCACTGGGGACGCATGCAGTACGTTGTTGACGTGGTGATGTCTATCAGGGCGAAACATTGAAAATGGGTGGTGAAATGTCGCACTGGCGCAACTTTTTGTCGTTAATCTCCTATTTTTTTTCACAACCTGCCGAAGGCTTAACGATTTTTCAGTGCCGCATCGTTTTTCACCGAAAGAGAAAAAAAGATGTGCGGGTCCCTTTTCACCGCAGGCGAAAATCGTTCTTGTGCCTGTTTCGCCGCAGGCAAAAAAACATGTTTTTTTAGTCTTCTTTTGCGTCGACCTTATCTTAGACGCACATTTTGAGTACATTGACGCACACATGGTAAAAATACGGCCCCCTCCCGACCTTCGGAAGGCCTCCCGCGGCTCTCCTCCCTGATGTCTACTCAGCTCCAGAATGACTGGAGCCTGTCCTGTGACCACGGACTTGGTTATGCGAGTTAATAGGAGAACAACAACAACAACAACAGCAACAACAACAACAACAACAACAACAACAAAAACAACAACAACAACAACAACAACATCAACAACAACAACAACAGCTACGTGAATGGCACATTACCCGAAATGATTGCGGATGGAAGAATACACCGACTGTCTATCTATTATGTAAAATGGCTGGGCGAAAATAGTGTATGTGCACTGGAGTAAAATGTTTGCATTGGGTGGGAGCGTCGTTTGTACGGCGCACGGCGGTCCAGGCGATACTTCTCGAAGTTGATAGTCACGAATATATTGCCCTATTGCCAAGAGGGACGGCTGGACAACCTGTGGAGTAGTTACTGCGGCGAGCGCAAAGGAATTGCTAGCTATAGGAGGTCATCGCAAGGAGGGCTCCGGATGTTGTCCTCATTCACGACCATATTGCGGTATGCCGAATCGAAATATGGAACGATAGAATAATCAAGTTTCAACATTATCAAACACATACTCGTGTACTTCGTATATTGTGAAACCTAAATGTACCCCCCAGATGTGAGATCGAAGATTTCGTCGATACTCGTATTTTCAAGCTGTGTGTGACACTCCGATCGCGCGTATCGTACCGTGTGTGTCCTCATAAGGATGTAGGTCGGCGACTCTCTCTACGACTAAAACAGTGTAGCTCGTACCAGGGTCAGTGCAGATTGATGCTAATCAATCTGTGCGCGGCAACAATAAAACCCGTTCCTTAGGGAGACAAAACCTGACAGCTGTAGAAATATTAGTTTTTTTACGTCCCATTTATTTCCCTCGCACTTACACTCGCCATCTCTCCCAGTAGTAACCCAGATCCGGGGTCACATTGCGCCCCCCCCTCCCCCCTCCTTACTACGTACGGTACGTGCCTTCATCTTCATCGCGAGAAAAGTTCAGCTATATCTCGCCTCGTCGACTCGCGCCGAATTGAACCTTCCCACGCTGTTAGGCGCTCGTAGCATTTGATGCTTTTAAAAGATATAAATATATATAGACTACGATAATTCGTTTTATCAAGGATTCGGTCAGTATGCGATTCGCGGAACTAGAATTCTCGGCCAAATTGCTTAGTTAGTTCGAGCGCCGTCCTCGGGAGGCGGCTCATGCTATCCTCGCCCTGCCGTATCCGTTCCGCACCTCGACGTGAACGCGGACGGATGTCGAGCGAGACAAGCGAGAAGTTGCAAAAATATCGCATGTCGAGGAGGAATTCCTAAGAGTTTGGTTGTATCTTTACGTCTGCAGCGCCTGGATGATTTAAAAAATTTGCATAATTTCCGAACGGTAGCTGGTTGCTATTATTGTAATGTTTTGAATTTTGCGGCGGCATACTCTCGAGCGTTTGTTTTGCTTGACGTCCGCAAGGCTTGAGCGTTTGTTTGTTTTGCTTTGACGTCTGCAGGGCTTGAACGAATGAAACACGTCAAAGTCTTCGGGGGGCGGCTCCAACGCGTAAACGTCTTCGGGGGGTAGCTCGAACGCCCCTCGCTCTTCCTTATCCGTTGGGCACCTCGACGTGAACACGAATAGTTGCTGAGCGAGACAAGGGAGAAGTTGCAAAAACATTGTGTTTCGAGGAGGTAATATTTCGACTTCCGTTGCATCTTAACGTTTGCAGCGTCGGGATATTCCCAAAATTGGCATCATTTCCAAACGGTAGGTAGTTGCTAAAGTTATGAATTTTGCGGTGGTATAGAGCGTTTGTTTTGCTTGAAGTCTGCAGGGCTTGAGCGCGTGTAACAGTTCCACTAGTAGATCGCTCTAATTCGTCTTCTTACATTGATGGGGTTGGTGCTGTTGAAGTGTTTATCATTTTGAGCGTTCTTGATCTGCACGTCAACCTGCTATGGGCTCAAAGTCGTCTGGAGGAGTTGTACAAGTGAAGAATGTGTATAACTTCGTGGGGTGAATACGCACATGAAAAAATATTTTGTGAGAAAATAGTTATTGGGTACGCGCCAACAACAACGTACAACAACGATGGACAATCTACAAAAATAAACAAACAATTATCGCGTGAGCGATGACGTGCTTTTTGTACACGTACGTATATACTACGATATCTACGAAAGGTTCCCTACGGCCGGGAACAAAGCGGGGATACGACTTTATTTGGGAAGTAAATTCTGGACGTGCAACCTTCGTAAACTCGTAAACAAATCCCTAGATAACGTACATGATGCAAATGACCAGCCGAACTGCGACCGTGTAAATACTTGCAAGTTTAGTTAGTAGGCTTTGGCCCAAAATGCCAATGTATTTTTTGCGACCTATTGTGCAAGTAACTAGCCAAATTGCGGTTGTTTTCTTCTCGTCTCGGCCTTAGTATGCGATTCGCGGGACTGGAATTGTCGGTCAAATAGCTTGATTTGAGCGCTTAGGTCTTCGGGGGGCGGCTCCAACGCCCATCGTCCTGCCGTATCCGTTCCGCGCTTCGACGTGAACGCGGATAGACGGTGAGCGAGACAATCGATACTTGCGTTTTTTTTTGTGTATTTTGGGCCGGATACGCCCGAGCTGTTCATGGATCTTGGCATATGTAGAGCCTGAACGAATAAATAAGGGACAACATTTCCAAATTGGCGTCATTTCCAAATTGGCATATAAACTTCTTCCCGACAATTATTTTTCCATGACTACCTTCAAGCGCTTGCCCTATCGTAGCTACTACTGCTGTGTGTCGTTTCCTTTCATATCAGTGGGTATGGTGCTATACGGCATATAACGAACGAAGGACGTGTCGTGAGTACGATTCTCACCCGGGTCGTGTATTTGGTATTTAGGAGCGTGCGCGCTTGAGGCAATATGAAGGGTTACGAGTATGAAAGTTGCTTGTGTTCTCCTGAGTACTACTAACTGTGTTGTACGTGGAGAGGGGATAGCTCCGGCTATGGTTTGTACAAAATCGGTGACAATAGATTAACAGACTGGAAAACACATTTGATTGGTTTTTTGCATCACCCACTCACTGTGAGTGTTACTGAATCAAGTGACAGTGGGTAGTGCTATGTGTTGTGAGTTCGATTACCACCTATCTCATGTTTGTCTTTATCAAGCGTGCGCGCTGACGACATGTAATGAATGTTTGTTTTGGTATTTCAACATATATATTATAAAAATCAAAATACACTCCAGCTGTGAGATCGAAGATTTCGTCGAAACTCATCTTTGCAAGCTGTGTGTGATACTCCGATCGCGCGCATTACGAGTTGTGTTTCCTCATTAAGGATATAGGTCGGCGACTCCCCTTACAACTACAGTGTAGCTATCAGGGTCAACAGGATGATTTTAGTCAGTCTGTGCGCGGAAACTATAAAACCCGTTTTTGAGGGGGACAAAATCTGACAGCTGTGAAGGGAAAGGGGGCCTGGTTTTGATCAAAATCGAGCGGGTTTGGAGGGGGGGGGGGGTGGGCGGGGGGGGGGGGGGGAGGGGGCGGGGTGGGGCGGGGGGGGGGGGGGGGGGGGGGGGGGGGGCAGCTCAATATGTGCGTGGAAACTGTACATTATTTTGAGGGGATAAATGTGACGGTTTTGGAAATAATACATCAGTTTATCATGTATATCCTGGGGTAAGTCGTACAATCAGTGAGTAAGAGAGGCTGGAGTGTTCGAGGGGGTGAGGTTGGGATGGGTTGGGGGGGAAGGTGGGGGGTGGGGGCGGGGGGGGGGGGGGGAGGGCCTTAGGTGAGGGGTTTGTTACACGTGTGGTGCTAGGTTTAGGCGATGGTGCGGGGGATGGGGAAGAAGGGGGCGTTCGAGGCGGGGGGGGGGGGGGGACACAGCGGCATGGATGGCTCTCGAAAGATAATGAGGTGATATCCTGTGCGTGAAGTGTTTATTAATGTGGCGGATTTCGATATTTGGTGGGGCGTTTGAGTAAGGGAGAGCAAGAGCGGGGGGGGGGGGGGGGGGGAGATTTTGAGGAGGTTTAGGTCACAAATAATATTCAAATACACTTCGGCTGTGAGATCAAAGATATGTGGCAGCTTGTTATACGCGTGGAAGGGGGCGTTCGAGGCGGGGGGGGGGGGGGGGGAACACAGCGGCATGGATGGCTCTCGAAATTTATGTAGTAGCACTACCCACTGAGCTACTGAGTCAAAAGCTCAGTGGGCAGTGCTGTAGAATTTCTGTAGCATTCTTCTGCGGCTTCACCGATCATTTAAAGTAAGTATTGGAATAGATGAGACCTCCTGCCCCGAAGCAGGAGGGTCTCACCCGGAGGGTCTCACCCGGGATGTACATCCGCGCTGAGCGCTGAGCGCGGCAGTATTCCTGGAAAATAAAGTAACATAAAATAAATAAATAAAATAAAATAAAATAAAATAAACAAGGCGCAGACCGTTGGGCGGAGGTTGAAGGCAATGATTGTGGCTCCGGTACTGTGCCTCAGATAGGCTCAAATAGGCCTGAACCAACAGCTTTGTTCCAGTCTCGGATCCATTTGAATACATCCCTAGCTGCTTCCGAACGGGGCTGAGTGTGGCAAGGCGTTCGCAAACTTCTCCCGTAAGCACAGGTTGTAAAACATGAAACCACTGAATGCATAAGCTGGGTGGGTGGGAATATCAGTACTTCTCCTTCAACGTATGTTCTCTGGCTTTGGGTTCGTGGGAAACAGGCACAATGACCGATGTGACCCAGAATCTCCAACAAATTCACCGGTTCCAAATCATGGAGCCACCTCCGTACCATCGATGCCTCATTTCCTGAAAACCCGATTTTACTGTAGTATTCCTCTGCGGCTTCACCGATCGTTTGAAGTAAGTATTGGATTAGAGGAGGCCTCCTCTCCCAGCCGGTGGGCCTACCCACACCTCAATTGCTTCTTATACTTTGCATCGGCTGCCGGACTGGGGTCTTCGTCTCACCCAAACTTCTTGTAAATTGTTTCCATACAGTAGCGTGCACAAGGCGAAGGACCGGCGGGTGTGATGAATCAATTAGGATTAGCGCACGTTTGCGTTCGCTTAGAAGCACCGTCACTGATTTTATAAGTGCTCCCCGCAAGAGCAGCAGCGTTCACCGTAAAACATACATGGTACCTCGGCACTGCTTGTTCCATGTTACAAACACCAGCATGATGTAAGCTCGTCACGGAATCGGTGTTCTTGGGAGACGACTTCGTCCCAAACCGCTTCGTGTTTTCGCACGGAACCCGGCACAAAAGCGTTCCCCCCCGCGCCGGCGCCCCACGCCGGCGCATGCCACGGCAACCGTCGGAGCGGCCATTGCATCGGGTCCGTAAACACATCTGCCCAAGCAGGCAATGTGGGCGAGGAGTTGAGAATCGTCCATGTGTCCCCTCACCGATGTTCGTCCGCGGAAAGCTGTCGAATTGAGAGTAGAATAGGCCGCACGCCAGTCTGGAGATGATTTAGGTGCCGGAGCAATTCATCCGCGCCCACCTACCGCGAATGTCAATACAAGACTCTGAATGTCAATACATTGCATCGAACGTAGGAAACGTGGGGCACCAATTTCACGCCCCTTGTTCTGCTAAACAACTAAGCGAACGTCGAAGTGATGCTGTGTGTCTAGCCAATCCATCGAGAAAACATGACGGAAGCACAGACACTAACAGTGCGACTCCGAGCCACTCCTACCTACCACTACCTAACAGCTCATTTAAGATGTAATGAAATAGAAAAAGCTGCCACGAGTCGCGCATGTGTCTGCTATACTACCAGAAGCTGGAATAAAAAAGAGAAAACAACAGAGCCTGCAACCGAGATTCATAGTCGGCCCGCTCAGCTATCGCCCGGGCGGACCGGGGGGGGGCGGCCGAATGGCAGGCGCGAAGCAAGTAGGCCGCGGTCGCCGCCTTCCCGGCGAACCCGACCCTGTCCCGACCTCCAATTCCCCTGGCGCGCGGGCGTTGCGTGCTATTCCCAGCGGCGCCCAGATCGGGGGAGAGCGGGGACTGCTAGGCTGGTGATGCGCCCACCCACCCGTCGCAGCGCACACCCCTACCGGTGCATGTATGCCCATATCACGAGAAGAGGGACCCGGGGATGGGTCCGTCGAAAAGTAGCTGTACTGGGTTGCGGACGAGCTTTGTTTAGCGTCTCGAGTCCTCACAGCAGCAGCGGGTTTACCCGCCATACCACGACCCCCGCCCACTATCAAACCGTGGCCCCGCGCGTAGGTAAGAATATTTGAGAGCAGCGGCCTCGGTATCCGTTGAAATATTTGCAGTGTCGACTGCTACCACGTTGTCAGCACATCGATCATATATGCGTAACCACTGCCACTAGCGATGCACACTATCACCTCTAATGAAACTGCGTAAGTATTACATGCATATTAACAGAGTAACAAGCGGTATAGCGGTCGCAACTCTGACCCCATGTCAGTCGTAACTGTCTGTCAACCGCGACCTGCGAAGCAACAGCGGCGACGAAGATAGGCGTCAGTATCTGTTAAACATCAGAATTCAGCTAGGCAAAGGCATTTCCGGCACCGCCGTGCTAGCGATGATGGTATAACAACCTCAACCCACGAAGCAGCGGCAACTATGTATGGACACAGTCGTGTCATCGATAGCTTTTATATATTGACAGCACCCAGACACTATCGTCAGCAACAAGCAAATCAACTGCAAGCGGCCCAGAAATAACACCGCCGTGCCAGTCATAGTTGTATGTCTTTAGAGATCAGCGGAACAAAATATTCAAGCGCCGCCGTGCCGTGATCCGCGAACCAGAAGCCTCTGGCACTGCCACACCGAGGTAAGCGAAGTAGGGCCTCTGGCACAACCGTGCCCGTGATTGATGTATACCGACAGCGACTAGCGAAGCCACAGCAACCACACCCCAGCCACCCCAGCAACCACACAAAGTAGCCCCGGCACGGCCGCGCAGGAGAGTGTTGTACACCAGAATCGATCAGCGAGGCAACAGCCAATAGCCCGCGCTGGAAATCGTCGTATTTAAGCGATCAGCGATTCAACAGCCAAGTGATCAAGGACTATATACCGTGACTAGCGAGGCAACGGCGACAACACATCCGTGTCGGCAATTTCTGTATGTTAGTAGCGACCCGCAAAGCGAAAGCACTTTTGGCACAGCTGTATATCAACAGTGATCAGCGAAGTGAAACCATCTCTGGCACAACAGTGCCAATGCTGGTTGTATATCCACACAGCCGTGTGTCAGCGACAGCTGTATACTCACATTAATACCGACAATAATCCTGTTGGAGCCCACGCATAGCGACAAAACAAGTAAGTAATGCGGGCATTGTCATCGCATGAGTGCGCAGTACACGATGCTTTATGCTACGCGCCTATCGCGTAGGTTTTTGCGTTGGAGTCGGACATTAGAATCCCCACCCCCTAAGCTAGCAGCCCGTGTAACGTCGTTTGGCTGATCCTGCAGCTGACAGTTATATTCGTCAACGTTGCCCTCTGAAGCCTCAAAAGGGGTTAGTACCCACAGCAATCCGCAAAGCAAAAGGATCGGGTGCAGCGGTGCCAGTGATAACCGTTTGATCTGCGCATCAACCATAGCTGCGTAACCACCGCAACAAGCGAAACGTGCAGCCATCCCTGATGAAAGTGCATCAGGGTGAACTGTATATCCACAGTAAAGAGCGGTACAGCGGTCGGTATAGCGGTAGGTATAGCGGTAGGTATAGCGGTCGCCACCCTGCTCCATGTCAGCCATAATTATATATCAACCGCAACCCGCAAAGCAGTAGCGGCAACGAAGATAACTGTCAACATCTGGATGAACACAGCAACCAGCAAGACACGTATATTAACCACAACCAACCAGCAACCAGCAAAGTTAGACCATGAGTTCGTTACGGTCTTGTTTCGCAAAGCCTTTGTCTCTTGCAGCAGAAGCGGGTTAACCTGTCACATGGTAACCCCGCCCATTATTAAACCGTATCCCGCACGCGTCGGTGAGAAGACAAGGGGACCAGCGGCATCGGTATCCGTCGAGATATATGCCGTATCGACTGCAACGACGTTGTCAGCATATCAACCCTATCTGTGTACCCCCGCAACCTGCGACACACGCAGCCACCTCTGATCAAAATGCGTCACCATAAAGTGTATATCATCAGTAACGAGTGGTATAGCGGTCTCAACGCTGACCAATTCCAGTCATAGCTGTATCTCAGCCGCGATCCGAAAGTCAGACGTGGCAATGAAGACAGCCGAACCATCTGTGTATCCTCAACAACTGACAGGACGACATATCTTCGGCAAAGCCGATCCAGCGATGGTGGTATATCCACCACAAACAACCAGCGACCAGCGAGGTAGCATCCCAACGTACCGAGGTCAGCGGGACAAAACCGCTGTACTGCCGTACCGAGGTGAGCGACGCAAAGCCCGCTGGCACCGGAGTGCCTATATAAGCGACATATTGCTAGCGAGGAGCAAAGCAATAGAAACCGATAGCAACCGTGATACCACCATGTCAGTGAGCGGCCTAACCAATCAGCACAGCAAAATACAACTAACCCAGCCATGTATCAACCGTGATCAACGAAGCAGACGCACTGCTGGACGACGCATCCGTGTCAACCAGGGCGGCACATTAAGTGCGATCACTCGACCAGGGCGGCACACCAATCGCGATCGGCCCAGCGAGATCGCCTACACGCATATCGCCAAAGCAAAGTACACCCAGCCCAATCATATGTCGACAAACAGCAACGCGAAGGCCCTTCAAGACGACACAACCGTGTCGACCACATCGGTAAATCCCCTCGATCCGTAAAGCGAAAGGATATCTGCAAACACTGTATATCAACGGCGATCGGCAGAACCAACTCCCTCAGGTACAGCCGCGCCCGCGATTTTTTCGAATCGAAAGTACAACAGGCACAGCCACATATCAACCCCGAGCAGCAAAGCGAAAACCCTGATGGACGACACAGTCGTGTCGACCAGAGCAATGTAACCACGGTCAGCAGCGCGAAAGCATTTCTGGCATAGCCGCACGTCCTTGGCGATCCGCAGGGCGAAAGCACACTTGGCCCAACCGGCCATAATGTGTGTATGTCCCCACTGCGCATAACCAATCGGCAACGCGGAAACACAACTAACCCAGTTGAATATCCACTACGATCAGCAAAGCGAAAGCGTCCTCTTGGCCACGCCCCCGTGTCGAGCAGGGTGGTATATTAACCGGGATCCGCAGAAAGAACGCATATCTGGCACAGCTGCATATCAACAGCACGGTGTATTAACCGCGATCAGCCAAGAGGCAACATACTGGCGCAGCTATATATCAACAGCGGTCAGGACACCATAGCGACAGCACTGCTGGACGACACGCCCGTGACTGCCAGAGCGGTATATTCACCGCGATCAGCAAGGCAAAGGCATATATGACGCAGCTGTTATCACCAACGCGGTAAATCAACCGCCATCAGCAACGCTAAAGCGCATTTGGTGAATCTGTATATCAACCGCGATCAGCAAAGCAGAAAAACGTCTGGCGCGCCTGATATCAACAGCAATCAGAAAACTAAAGCGAAATCCCTTCTCGACGACACAACCGTGTCGACCAGAGTAGTGTATCAACCGCGATCAGCAAAGCAAGAACACATCTGGTGCATCTGTTTATCACTAGCGCGGTAAAGGTCCATATCAACAGCAATCAAAACGTAAAGCGAAAGAACTTCTGGACGATGCAGCCGTGTCGACCAGGGCGGTATATCAACTGCATGATCAGCCAAGCCAAAGCCTATTTGGCGCAACTGCATATCACCAGGGCGGTATATCTGCTGGACGACACGGCCGTGCCGACCGGCGCGGTATATCAACCGCGATCAGCAAAGCAAAAACATACCCGGCGCAGCTGTATATCAACAGCATGGTATATCAACCGCGATCAGAAAAGGGAAATAACATCTGGCGCAACTGTATATCAACAGCGCGCAACATCAACCGCAATCAGCACAGCGGAAGCATATATGGCGCAGCTGTATATCAACAGCCATCAAAAGCTTAAAGCGAAGCCGTTCTGGACGACGCAGCCGTGTCGATCACAGCGGTATATCAAACGCGATCAGCTGCAAGAAAAATATTTGGCACAGATGTTTGTCACCAGCACGGTATAGATGTACGTCAACGGCAATCAAAAACTTAAAACGAAGCCGTTCTGGACGACGCAGCCGTATCGAGCAGAGCAATATACCAACCGCGATCAGCAAAGCAGAAACATATATGGCACAAATGTATGCCACCAGCGTGGTGTAACTGTACATCAGCAGCAATCAAAACCTAAAACGAAAACACTTCTAGACGATGTAGCCGTGTCGACCAGAGCGGTATATCACCCGCGATCAGCAGAGCCAAGGCATATCTGGTGCAGATGCATGTCACCAGCGCGGTATAGCTGTATATCAACAACATCAAAATCGAAAGCGAAAGCACTTCTGGACGACATGGCCATGTCGACCAGGGCGGTGTCAACCGCGATCAGCAAAGCAAAAACATATCTGGCGCAAGTGTATATCAACCACGATCAGCAAAGCTAAAACATATTTGAGCTGTATATCAACAGCATTCAAAATCTAAAGCGAAAGCACTTCTGGACGAGATCGCCGCGTCGACCAGTGCGATATATCAACCGCTATCAGTAGAGCAAGAGTATTTCCGGCGCAGCTATATATCACCAGCTGGCAAGCTGTATATCAACAGCAATAAAAACACCAAAGCTAGAGCACGTTTGGACGAAACAGCCGTGTCGACAGGGGCGGTGTATCAACCGCTATCAGCAACCCAAAAGCATCTCTGGCGCAGCTGTATAACACCAGCGCGGTGTAGCTGTATATCAACAGTAATCAAAACTGTAGCGAAAGCACTTCTAGACGCCACAGCCGTGTCTATCAGGGCGGCATATCAACCACGAGAGCTGTATATCAAAAGCGATCAAAACTGAAGCGAAAGCACTTCTGGTCGACACAGCCGTGTCGATCTGGGCGGTGTATCAACCACGATCAGCAAAGCGAAAGCATGTCAGGCACAGCCTATATCACCAGCGCGGTATAGCTGTATATCAACAGCAATAAGTAACACTAAAGCGAAAGCACGTCTGGACGACACAGCCGTGTCGACCAGGGCGGTGCATCAACCGCGAGAGCTGCGTATCAACAGCAATAAAAACCTAAAACGAACGCACTTCTGGACGACACAGCGGTATCGACCTGAGCGGTTTATCAACCGCGATCAGCAAAGCAAAAGCCTATCTTCCGCAGCTGTATATCACCAGCGCATTGTATAAACCGCTATCAAAGCGACATCATGTCTGGCGCAGGGGTATCTACCACGACCAAGCTAAAGCATGTCTGGCGCAGCGGTGTCGACCAGGGCGGTGTATCAACCGCGATCAATAAAGCAATAGCATATCCGGCGAAGCTGGATATCACCAGCAACTCTATCAACTGCGAACAGCGAACGGAAAGCTCATCTCGCGTAGCTGTATATCAACAGCAATCAGCACGGCAAGTCCCTCTCAGCCACCGCCCGGTAGACATATGTAACATAGCCAGCACGTCCGTATATCAACAATGGGCAGCAGAGCCGAAAACACGTCTAGCCCACACAGCCGCGTCGATCAGAGGGGTACATTACCCGCGATCAGCAAAGCGTATGTCAGCAGCTACTAGCGAGCGGATCATGTGAAATATAGAAAATAACATCGGGGCACGTCACATTGCTGCACAGCCGTGTTTTGTACTCATGTGGAGGGTAAGGCGTGGCGTAATCAGATAAGTACAAGTTCGAGGTTGTACAAGTACCGAAGTTGGTACTGCAAATCGTCCCCAAAACAAGAGCGATATATCAACCGCGATCAGAAAAGCGTACATCAGCAGCTAGCCACCAGAGAAGCAGCAGGGCGTGATCAGTCACAAGCCACCACCTACATCAGTTACCACACAGCAGCCCCGAGTATTTTTCCATATCATACACGAAAGGCCAGCAATGTCATGCGCGAAACGCCCTCAGTAGCACGGGGTCTGGTACTACTCAGCGGGCATGGGGTGTGGCTGGATACAGCAGATAATACAAAATAGACAAAATAATATCGGGATACCACATCCTGTACAGCCGTGCTTGGTACTTGGCTGAAGTGCAAGGCGTGGTCTCCTTGGATACGCACAAGTACCGAGGTTGTTACTGCCGATTGCTTCCAAAACCAGGAAATAAAACATCATAAATGAAAGGTACCAGATGGACTATATGTGGAACTAAAGATGTCTACATCGCATGATGCATCCGAGCAGCCTCTGGTGCGTCGTATCTTGGTGCCTAAACTCGTAGCTAGGGCCGTGTATCCTGGTGCAACACTCGTAGGGCACAGGACAGGGTAGCATGCAACCCACGCCCGCCAGAAAATGCCTGTCACCTGGCGTCCTGCCTATAGTATAGGTCGTGCAGCCTACAGCCTACCCTTACAAAAACAATTCTTTGGAGGGGCGGTGTCATTTTCCTTTTATTACCGAATTTCAAACCATGGAAACATACATGTCTGATTCGGGTTGACTTGCTCTACGCATTTGTTATGGAAGGGCCCACCGCCATCTACAGCAGTAACGGCACGTTCATCGCGCGCGGAGCATTCTAGGGCATACCTGATATAGAGAGGGCCGAAACACCCGATATTCCTGGCTGCTGTGGTGAGTACGCACTACGGGGCAGTTGTTTGTACGTTGTAGGGTAATACCGCGCCCAACCAAAACCCCATGCCGACTACTTGTCCGAAGGCCTCTTGTCTGTTCGTGAAACTACATATTTACGAGTAGATAGAAGAAGCAGTGCCATCATCAGCAATCGAAGAGCGACGCAACAGAAACAGCCGCTTCACACAGCAGAGGCCACAGAAAACGACTGCTATTCATTGGTGGTGTTCTCAATCTGCTGTTGGGAATCTACCTGCTGTATACCTGGTATATGCATACGGTGGTACTGCTGTACGAGGTGCGTGCGAAGACGTCAGCTACATGTTAGTTGTAACTCGAAGGATACGTGGTTTATATCTGGTACACTTCTTCTTCAAGCTGTACTCATGGTCGCATCCACTCATGTCAGCTTTCTCCCATTATTCAGTGCGATCATAACGACATAAGACCTCTCCGAGGGGGTTTTACTGCGTAAACGGAAGCAAGCAAACCTGCGAGCCCCGCCCGAGTACTCATGTCACAGTCCACGCCAGTTCACGCCACGGAGGTTAGCCCCCGAGATAAGTCTCATACACGCGGCTCCCCAAGTTGCTTGGGTCTTGTGCCCCTTCCTGCTCCGAAGACTGCCGTCGTATTGGTGCTGGTTGGTATTTGGAATTGTACGTAAGGGGGAGTCCGCGAAGTCCACTCCACGGCTAGAGCGGCCGAAGTCAGTCCCAACGACCGAGCCGTTTGGGACAACGCGGACGAAAATCTCCTCGTATCCTCAGTATTTCTCCTTCAACGTATGTTCTCTGGCTTTGGGTTCGTGGGAAACAGGCACAATGATCGGTGTGGCCTAGATTCTCCAAGTAATTCACCAGTTCCAAATCATGGAGCCACCTCCGTACCATCGATGCCTCATTTTCTGGAAACCCGATTTTACTCGTTCAAATCAATTTGTTCAAAGGCCGCCGTGCTCGCGAGAAGCGCGCAAAAAAAAGTATTTTGAACGGTACTCTCCAGTTATTCTTCGGATCCTGATGTATGGAGAGGTTGATAACATAAAACTCGGCAAGACATTATTTTCAAGTTAGCGTCATATTTTGTCCCAAAACAAACAATAATACTATTGCTGTAAAACCAAAGCATGGCACTGCGGTATGGATCATAGTAGAAGTGCATTTGTTTATTTGTTTATTGAAATTTGGTAGGCACAAGTACATACATACATGGATATGGACGTGGTAAGCGCACGCATGACCAAAGGCGGAGGAGGTAGTAGTGACTACGATTACTGCGCCAGTAAAAGCCACACAGCAGCAATGCGAGTGGCTGCGTCCCCGGGGCCTCGAGGGTTGTACTATGCATGTTCCTCCTGATGTTACGCTGCGCCACTCGAAAGTGGTGGTAAGTAGACAGTAAAATGGCGTGCTTTGTTGCTGCCTTGGTCCCTGACTCCGCTGCTGTGGTCGTTTGCCGGTCAAGTGCAAGGGATCGTGTGTTGGTACGTAACTGACAAATAAGTTTATGTTTCTCCGTACTTGACGTGCTCTTTTTCTTGCTGTTGATTGCTGATTGATCATCCTTTTAGTGATTGTTTTTTTTTGCACAGTTCTACCTTCGAGCTTCTGGACATAGTAGCCGTGGTCACAGGTGTCGTCCTTCCCTTCCCCCCCCTGGTTATTGCCTTCGTTTTGTTTGGCGCGTAGGGTTCAGCACCCACTGATCGTCGATATTTCATCTTGTGTTGCGAATTCACGCTTTCGCGCTTTCCGCAAGTCAATTAGTGCACAAGAAAAAGTCCCACGAAAATTTATACGAGTACGCACTCGGGGGGATGCGAATTCACGACGCTGACATATACCAGGCTCGAGGATATAACCTTATACGCCTCCGGGGCAGTCAGTGATATAGAGCCGGTCGCCCCGGTTGTCCAGTGGAGTTACACTCGAATACTACCACTATTAATACTAGCGTTGGTCGTTGAGTTTAAAAGCCACTGTTGTTGGCTTTGTTGGCTTTTTTCAATTGCAGATATTAGTGGGAAAAATAGGATCAACTAAGTGCTGAAATCGCCTAGCACCGTGGGTAGGTACAAATCGACGCGAATCGACGAGAGAAGAAAATGCTGAATTCTTCTCGCGAAAAAATTCAGGGCGGGTACCGTAGTGGGGAGGAGGAAGGGGAGCCCGCTATATGACCCAGGGCGGGTACCGTAGTGGAGAGGAGGAAGAGGAGCCCGCTATATGACCCCGGATCTAACTTTTTTTTTTTTATATCCTCCGGCGGATGGGGAAAAAAAAAGCTTTAGCTCACCACACTTCCACGTATTTTCATACGCGTCGTGTGTCGATTTAACTCAGCTGCCTTCGCCGGATCTAACTTATACTACTGGGAGGGCGAGACTAATGCGAGCATCACAACAAAGAGGATGGGAAAAATAAAAGACGTGAAGTGTGTCACTGGTCCTGTAATAATGCGATACCCACGCAAGTTTCACCGATCGACTCGATCTGGACTGACTGCTGTTGTATTGTGCAATTGGTCCGTACAACTTCTCTAATCACACGCAGCGGACATGGTCAGTCACCTTACTGGCCCCGGATGCTTGATTGAGTAAAAACATCAATAACAAACGCACTCGACACGGTTCGCCGCCAGACTAGAGGGTCAGTCGGCGTGTGCTCGGATTGATCCGATCGAAATCTGATAAGAGAAGCTCGGAATCGGATTCTCTCAAAACGCGGTAGCTATTAATAGTAGTACATTGTTATGATTGTTAGTCTATACCAAACTCATGGCATTACCTTACATACTGTATGCGCAGAATATGCTTGTGTGCGGTGACTTTTTTTACTTTACCAAGTATTGAATCGAACAATTCGAAGTGCGGCCCTGCCCTACCCGAACATTCCATGCGGAGCCCTTGTTCTTGCATTGTTGTCGCAAATGAAGTCATAATCTCACCACGGTGGGAATCGAACTCAATGACCAACGCTAGTAGTAACCACTAGACCACCGGGGCGACCGGCTTGCAAGGAATTCGTCAGTTTATCAGGTATATCTCACAGTAAGTCGTATTACTGGTGGGGGGGGTGAAGGGGGCTTGGGGGATCCAACAACAATTTTAGGTCGCATAATTGTGTAGGGGGAGGTTACGGTACGTGTGGTGCTAGGTGTAGACCATGGTGGGGGTGATGGGGGTAGCGGGGAAGGAGGAGGCGGGGGGCACGTAAGTTTGAATTTATGACAAATAAATTGGAGCTACCGCATGGATGGCTCGCAAGGCAAATATGTGTGATACCACCTGTCGGGTAGTGGTTGTTATTCCGGCAAATATAAATTATTTGTGGGGCGCCCCGGAAGGGGGGGGGGGGGGGGCGGGGGGGGGGGGGGTTGTATGCGTGTGTGTGAGGGGCCTTGATTATTCTGTGGCGGTCTTAATTTAAGCTGTGGCGCTTTTGAAATATTGCGATATGAACGTGCAATGGAATGTTTAGATACGCTCTGCTCCAAAAACGCGTCTAAAGTATGCATGATTCGACGATCTCCATCAAACGGCGGAAAGCACGTAATCGCCAGAAGGCGAAGAGGGGACATTGGGCACGACGTTTGTCCAACGCTGTTGCTTCAGGGCTGAGATGGGCAATGAATCAAACTTCTTCTTAAATGTGCCATAAAATATGTAACATGAATCTTAAGAGCAACCGTGTGATCTTGGGCTACTGCGCGCACCGCTATATAGAAAGTTTACCGTTGACACTTAGATAGAGCCTACGATAGGTGGGTACCGCCAACTTTCAGCACGGGTCTGAGCCACTCGCCCGAGTGACTCTGCACCTCGCCGACCAAAACAAGTTTGGCGATATTTTCAGCGCAGCGTAGCTAACCATCCTGTTTGGGATTCATATTGAAGATCAAAAACAGCACGAACGCCTATGACCGCATGGAACAGGGGGGTCACTCGCGCGAGTGACCCCAAGCCGCTGCGAAAAAAGGTCCCTAAAGAAGGGACCCACCCCCCTACCGTTTCATGACGGACTACCGACAACCAAGAAGCTGGCAATGGAGCAGGCGTCGAAATGTAGACGCCATTGAGAAAGCCCTCGCGGCTCGGATTGAAGCCATGGGCTGCAGGTGCAAGCCCAACCAGTGAACACAATACCAAACTCAAGATCAGCAGATGCTTTGGGGGCAGGCTGCGGCCGTATCGTTCCCGACTTTGAATCGGTACAAACGTGTAATAGATCTATTGATTAAAACGTTAAACGCAAAAATAAAGGTTATGTTCTGTAGGGCTAGTGGATTCCGGGTAAGGGGTATGGGAGTCTTGAAGAAGAGCGATGGCCGAAATCGGGTACACCCGATTGACCTATGGCCGTTATCGGGTACCCCTTGAACACACTGTCCCACAACGACTCAGGACGACATCTCATTGGTCGAAACCACACCGCATCCGAACGCAGCCACATGTCCATCGGGTGTACCCGATTATGGCTGAACAAGTCCTCGACATGTACCCGACTCGCATACAAGCTACCCGATTATGGCCGGACTACTCGACCACCAGCCCACACGCACACACGCACGCGCAGCGGGCGCGAACTCGCGCCACGTCAGGAGGCGGGGCATTGTTTGTTACTCCGTCTCGGAGCTCTTTTTTTCCGGACATCTTTTTCCGGAGCTCTTTTTTGTGGACCTTGAAGTCGCAGTTAGGCCATTTCTTACGCAGTCGGATACCGCCAGTCGAAAACGGCCCTTTTCGACTGGATTCTTCTGGTACTTCTTCTAAACGTCAGTCGAGCCGATTTCTTATTCTTATCATCAGTCGAGCCGACTTTATAGTTTTGGTGCTCTTCCTAAAGGCGGTTGGTGTGAGGGAGTTCTGCTGTACAGCAGTTGAGAGGTCAAGGGGTGCTAAGGTCATTTCTTATGCAGTCGGATGTGTTTTCGACTGAAGCCCAAATCGAGCTTTCTTACGCAGTCGAAAAAGGGCTTTTTTGACTAAACTGTTTTCGACTGAGAATTCCGACTGGATACTCCAGTCAAAAATCTCAATCGAAAAAGTTTTTTACGTGTTTTTTGAACCGATCGCATCGCTCATCCCACCACCGAACACACACCCACACGGCCACACACCCATACCAGGTACCACACTGCAGTACCATACAAGGCGTTGACGCTGGCTTCGCTATCCCAGCTGTTGCTTCTCGCAGCAAGTCAGCGTGGCGCATTCCTAGTTTTGCTCGCCAGCAGCGTGTATCACACGACGGCAGCAGCGCGCGTCTCGATCCCATGCTGCCAACAACCGCTGCGGCTGCTGTAGCTTTGGCGGCTCTCGGCTGAGTGCAACTCCACGAACGTGGCTTTCTTTGGCGGCTTTCGGCTAAGCCCAAAGCCACCTACTCGCTGGGACGAGGGTTCGTCGAGCCGTTGCTCGCGAAGAAAGCGCGAAGCGCAGAGCTGCCAACCGATTTCGACTGCTGTACAGAAGTACTCCCTCACACCAACCGCCTCTAGGAAGAGCACCAAAACTATAAAGTCGGCTTGACTGATGATAAGAATAAGAAATCGGCTCGACTGACGTTAAGAAGAAGTACCAGAAGAGTCCAGTCGAAAAGGGCCGTTTTCGACCGGCGGTATCCGACTGCGTAAGAAATGGCCTAACTGCGACTTCAAGGTCCACAAAAAAGAGCTCCGGAAAAAGATGTCCGGAAAAAAAGAGCTCCGAGACGGAGTAACAAACAATGCCCCGCCTCCTGACGTGGCGCGAGTTCGCGCCCGCTGCGCGTGCGTGTGTGCGTGTGGGCTGGTGGTCGAGTAGTCCGGCCATAATCGGGTAGCTTGTATGCGAGTCGGGTACATGTCGAGGACTTGTTCAGCCATAATCGGGTACACCCGATGGACATGTGGCTGCGTTCGGGTGTGGTGAGGTTTCGACCAATGAGATGTCGTCCTGAGTCGTTGTGGGACAGTGTGTTCAAGGGGTACCCGATAACGGCCATAGGTCAATCGGGTGTACCCGATTTCGGCCATTGCTCCTTGAAGAACTTCCAGAAGATTCGGGTACGGGTATGAAAGTGATGCAGAACTTCCAGAAGTTCTGGGCATTGTGGCACGGGCGTACAGCACTCACAGAAGTTTCGGGCGGGTAAAAATGGTGCTGTACACGTACCCCACGTGTTGTGGTACAGGGTGAAATGAACTCACAGAAGTTCAAGTACGGGTATTAATGTCCTACAGAACTAACAGAAGTTCCGGTACGGGTATGGAAGTTATACAGAACTCCCACAAGTTCCGGGTATTGTGACACGGGCCTACAAAACTTTCAGAACTTCCGCGTACGGGAATTAATATCCTACTGAACTTACAGAAGTTCCGGGTACGGATAATACCCGGGTAAATGCAAACCCCCTCGGGGGAGAGATCAATTTGAAGTGGAGGATTCAATCGAACTTGCAAGGCATATTTTCTCACTGGGCCAATGTCCCCGAGGCATTCTGTCGTAGCTATATGGCAACCATGAATTATCGACAAAACCACCGAGAGAGGCGACAAAATGAACTTCAATGAGTGGCGACCGGGGCCACTGCCACGCTCACTGCTATACTGCGCTGTAGCAGATCATTTCATATCGTACCGCGGCTGTGACGCCGCAAATGATATAACGGCGGTCGCAAGCCAACACTTTCCCACTAGCTCGACAAACGCCTTGTGCCGCGACAAAGAATCGAAACTACCTAAAACACAGAGGTTAGTTGAAGACGTCGATGGTAGCTGCATCGCCGTCACGGAAGATCTATGTATTATTCCGATCGGAAAAACATTGACAATACGCAACAAGTGAGGAGCCAAGTTCGTATGTTTTCACCAAACCGAATCGAATTCAATTCGATTAATATAAGCTGAATATTTTCGATTCAAAGTAGGTGTCCGTCGTTAATCCAATACGTGCCCACGGGTTAGAAACGAAAGAAACATGAACAGGACCTACAGTAGTAGTAGGTGCTACTATCATCACTACTGCAACATGTACGATACATACTGCTACATACAGCTGTACTTTCGGTGCTCGGTTAGCGTCACTGGCAAGTTATGACATCATAATAAAAAATGCACAGCACACTCTATGGGTTATTAAACCTGCATTAATGCATGTGGGCTCCCTGGGTATTATAACAAAGGTGTACCCATACCCCGCATATTGTGCCACAGTCTTACAGAAGTCACAGAAGTTCCAGGTAAGGGTATGGGGATCTTACAGAACTTTCCGACGTTCCGGGTAGAGTACGGAGATGTTACAGCACTCACACAAGTTCCAGGTATTGCGGCACGGGGGTACAGAACTCACGTAAATTATACAAAGTTTATACCCCTACCCCGAGTATTTTTGCCACTGACGTACAGAACTTCGAAACGTTCCGGGTACGGGTATGAATATCGTACAGAACTTCCAGGAGTTCCCGGTACACGAGTATGAATGTCCTACGAAACTAACAGAAGTTTTTTGTAGGGTAAAACCCGGGGTGAATACCCCGGGTATGGTCTGTGCGTACTCTACAGAACACAACCTTGCAATAATATACCCCTGCTACCTACGCTCTTCGACAGTCCCCGGACGGCTATCGTTGCTGTTGCTTCCCATTCTCAAAACGTCTATTTCTGACGCGATGCTTCAAGCTCTGCACACACTCCGAAGTTGACAACGACTCAGCACGCCTGCTCTGTCTCTACCTACCACAAACATCTACCACCACGGTTGCATCCTCATTCACCGCCGTGCCTACAGCGGCGCCTCCACTCCGAAAGCTAATGATGTTTTGTCGTTGGTGCCTCGGTTTCTCAAACCAGTACGCCATCCCCTCCAAATCGGTGCCAATTAGTTCGAACCGGACAGGTACACCCTCTACGTTCAAACACCCATCGTGTTTGTGCCATACCTAGGGGCTGTTACCCATATAATCGTCGAAACAACGCTAATACAGTTCCTAACACCGAGCCGACTGAACGAGCATTGGCAATGCCGACTTTTCCGCAAATCCCGACGGGTATCAGGTTTGAGTCACGGTTACTTGAATATATTGTGCATTTTTTTTTACATTTCACAGGTACCTTTGGAGGGCGAACGGTGGCATAGCTTCTTTCCGGCAACGGAGGTTGATTCTCCTCCAGATAACAAAGCCTTTCTAAAATGCATCCAGCACTCAAACTGTGAGCAGTCTAGAACTGGATGGCTTATGGCCAGGATGAGCACTCTAGCAAAAGCAGCAAACTAACCGACAACATCGACACAGCAGATGTAGACTTGTGTGGCTCCTATATCCTATACGGCGCGGTTTTATAGTAACAAAAATTTCATCATTGTTTCGCCCCCTAGCCACCATGTCATCCTGATGACCGTTGCACAGATAATCGCGTGCCAGGCAAGGCTGGGGCTGTCACGGTCCATCCACATGTGATCCAAAGCTACGGTAGCGGGTTACCCATCTTTCCCCTGCTAGGTTTGAGCTTTCATACTCGCGCGAGCGACTCCGTATCATGCGGGCAAAAAGGCAGTATTAGTCGATGTTGATGTCGCAGCGAAGCTAACTATTCCAGTGTGTGGGTTGATTTTGCAAAGTTCTAACGGCACGAATCCTTAAGACCGCAAAGGAACAAGAGGGCTATTCGCGCGAGTCACCCGAACCCCTACCGTAGCCAAGGACGCGTGCTACGATAGAGGTAGCATTTTTGGTCTGGAAGGGTTTCTGAATGACGGGGCTCGTACTCCTAAAATCGTCCGAAATTGACCATTTTGTTTTGCGCAATTCTCGTCGTGTACACCTCGGCCATGGGGATTGTTCATCCGGTATCTTAGCAGTCTTGGATGTTCTCCAAATAAATTAGTTTTTTTGGGGGAGGTCCTGAGCTCCCAAATTGAGGGAACCTCAGAAACAAGCGTAGCGTGCACCTTTATCGTAGCACGCTTCCGGGGTCATGACGAACGAGTGAATCTTGAAATCACATTTGTCTACTGAGCCCTGGTTTGGACGAATGTGATGTTGCCACCGTCACATATCCCAAGCCCACACAAACGAATTGCTGACGTCAACACGGACCTCCCCGTGATGCGTTTCCGCCGGCCGAATAAACCGGGCATGGACGGTGACGCGTAACTCAGAGACATGCTGTACACCCAACGGCGTATATCTGCGATTGAGGTAGGCACCGGTTAAATTTCGGTTCCTTAATATGAGAAGCCCTCTATACACCACTTACACCACTACATCGTGAAAATTATACTAGATGTAGATCCCGGCATACAATCCCGTTGCCCCATTGCCCCAGGTAAAAAAACGAATTAAATAGTAAACCCGAAACGCCACCCCAACGACATTGGCAAGTGTAGTGTTCATTACTTGACCAGCCCAGCCAGCCTGCAATAGTAATGCCGAGGGGTGCTACACCTACCGCAACACGCGACCAACGTACAGCACACTATACGTCATAATGATTCAACCTCTGGTGGCCACCATAGGCTAAAATAAACCATATTGGGCCGTCGATATCCTCTAATCGGTCTGTTTTTCTCTGGAGTCATGTGTGACTCGACGGAAGCACATCTGAAGGATGGTGCCCAAGCATTCAGTTCTCTATCCACGGATTGCCGCGAAACCTACTGAGGTGCTTATTGTACCGTGATTATTCTGCCAGAGTGGGCGCAAAACTGTGTTTCAAGGGTTTCCGGAAACAGGGTGAGGCCACGTTGGCGCGGCAGCCCTGCGACCAGAGCCCTTGCCCCCGTAACCTAAGGGGACCACCGTGGAATTTCGGGGTCGGCGAATGCCTTCACGCGTATCTGCTACGCAGGCCAATGCGTTTTTGCGGAGCATACGGCACCACGTTCCTCCCCAAGCCCTGAAGACGTAACGGCGGACAAACCTCTGCTTCTCCTGCGTAGCAAATCGGTAAGTTAGATACGGAAAGCAAGAAAAATATCGATTTCGTCATGGGAAGCTCCTAGTGGACATGGCTGCAATCAAAGCCCGATTACGCGGACAAACTCCGTAAAATAGTCCTTTTATTATGTTAACTTTTATGTTTTGTTTTATTTTCCCTCCGACTCATGGGGAAAAACAAAGCTAACCCTCAGCACCCTTCCACGTATTATCAGACATTTTGTGTGTCAATTTAACTCAATTGTATACACAGTCTAGCGCTACCTGACGTATCCTTCAAGTCCGGTGACAATGACAGCGTGAAGCTTCCTTACAGACGGTCACCGTTACAACTACAGCAAGCAAGCTGCCGTCGTATACGGATGAGTGGGTACGTGGACCCCAGTGTATTTCACGGGATAAGATGCCGTGGAGATAGCCACCCGGAACGTCATATTTCTGGCTAGCGTGAGACTTGCGCAACCTCATCCACCAACATCCCCCCCGCCAGTGAAATGGATTTCCGCCGGAGCCCGTCCCGTGATAGTCCACCCTACCCATTCGGGCGTTGCCTCATATATAGAGTCGAGAGCGTTTGGCCTCACTGCAATCAGGGTTCAAATCACAAGCGATTTTGCCGTGAACTAACGATACGCACCACAAACGAACTCGTACGGTTCGGGACTGGGCGAAATACGGATACACTGTATTTCAAGGGCGTTGCTGGCGAGTCCAGCGCAAACAAGAACCTACGGCAGAGTTCGATACTGTTATTCGTAAACAGTCGGCCCACCTTTTCGTTGTCCTCCAAGGTCTCCCGCTCAGCTTCGTTATTCATGAGCTTAGATACGCCTCCGACGACGAACGCCATTAAATCAACGTACGTCTGCAATGTGAGTGCTGTAACGTCAAAGTGGAACAGCCGTGGAACAGGTGGGCATTGAGATTAGTCGTTGCTGTGTCCAACATTTGCCGGGGTTGGGTTCAATATCACGTTTATAATTTGTTGAAATAGTCGGAAGACGTTTGGCGATAACGGTACAAGCCACGCGGTTGGAACGTTGTCAAGAGAGTACGACGTGTTTACATTTCAAGTGCAGCCCCGCTCGGTATGTGCTTTCGATCTCGTCGTGGAAAGAGCGGTACAATATTACTGGGACCTGGACAGCAGGGCAAATGGCCGAAAGCACTTGAAAAAGGCCTCACCGACGAGAACCGTTAGTTGGATGATGATGACCCATTTGTCTGCCTGCTCCGCTTTATCGGTCGCTCTCCATTCCAGGGCGGCGAAGCCTAAGATCGCCATGCAAACAGCGTCAGTCCCCGACAGGCAAGCCGCTACGGTGTTTACAAACCTGTGCAACGCAGATACACCATGGCAGGGTAAAATCTTCTTGCCGTAGTTGTTTTTCACGGATGTGGGGTACCAAACTCACCGATAGCCACCTTTGATGGCGGCAGCTCGGGTACACCAATCGCGGGGAAAAAACGATGCTGAATGGATCGTGTGTAGGAGGCAAGCGAAGCTTGGATGGGAAACAGCAGCCAAACTCCTATAGGTACGTAAAGTCAACAATTGTGTGACAAGCGGGTTGCGTTGGCTTGAGTCGTAAATGAAAAGTCTCCAAAAGAGTTTAAGCATCTGCATTGCAAACAAGATTAACACGAAATACCAGGATTGATGGACGGGGCACAAAAAACGATGAGCCAGTGGGAACATGTCCTAATTCAAATAACAACTCTATCCCAAACGTCTCTCGCGCAAACGTCTTCGGCGCCAAGAATTCGTTGCAGCGTCGATGTCAGACTTGAGGAAATTGTCTGTTATAGTGACCCACGGAAGAAGTGTATATATCCCACGAATTGCCCCGTGGCAAGAAGTAAAACCTCCATCCCGGAATCGTCATTTCAATGGGTGCTCGCAACTAAGGCGTACTTGGTGTGGAAACCCAATCTCACCTATTTGCGAAAGGCTTGACCCGCACGAGTACTACGCAGGTCACTGTAAGCTGGCCACAGAAACAGAACAGTTGCGTCACGCTCTCGTCAATCAGAACCCCGATGGCGGCAAACACCGCCGACTGTGAGGAACATGAGGAGAGTGCGCAATCGTTGATTAGCATGATGCGAAACAAACACGAAGCAAACATACCACTGACTGGGGGATAACGTTACTGGCCGCAAGGTACTCGAGCCAGTGATTCAGTGATTGGGCGTCGTAAGTAGAAGGGGGTATGTGAGAGGGTTTTCACAGTGAAACAGCCGGTGTGGTTATCGCAAGTGGACAGCTTCCTCAACCAGAGTATGCACCTGAGCGAGAGAGTACACCATGAACCACGACCCAGCTTTGGTGAAATCCACGAACAGCGGCTCGAACCCGATCCGGAAACGGTCTCCCTGCCGCCGGGCGTGTTCGTCAGCATTGACCTGGGCCCTATCATCTTCAGGTGAAAATTCAGTGTAGGCCCTTTTGGCAGTCACCCATTGTCCTGTGTCCGCCCAGGAAAGCAGGCTACGACTTTCCTTGCAGCTGGCTACAACTCGGGAGAAGAAGCCAACATTGTCGTTACGGCCGTCATCATGTTCGCCGGGGTGGATTGTAGGCTCGAACACAATGAGCTCATCAGGGCGTACTCGTACGGCGATAGTCCGGTACACCATGACTACCATGAGTATGGGGTAGAAAAGCTGAGGGCAAAGTAGCACCGGCGCATCGACGAGCAGTGCAGAGGACAGGTGCGCAAGTCAGAAGCAGTAATGATATATAGCAACCTATGTGCACACATTGTGTTCTATCTTTTTTGCGGTCTACGAAACCGCAGAACATGTCCTTGTTGCGTGACTCGACGCTGTCACAACGGGTAAGGCTTTCGTCATCGGGATCCACATGTGGCACACTTATGAATGTTGGTAGGTGTCTTGGTGCCAGCATACGTTAAGCACGTGCTACCGTTTTGATTGCGTACAAGGCGACTTACCAACGCTGCTGACGCCGCGACAATCACCCACGGACACGAGCTTTCACGTAGGGCCGACGCACCAGCGGCGACTGCTCCCTCGAACGCAAACAGGAGGAACACAAGCTCGACATGCGGGAAGTGCAGCCATGGCGATGCTGAATGGTCTCTGTATTCTGGGAGGGTCCTAAATCGGTTATCGCTACGAAATGCATCTTGGTTGGCCCCTTCCTCGTCAGTGCTAGTTTGTCGCCGGTATTTTCTCTTTGTCAGTGCGGAGCCCAAGGAATTCGATGCAGTCGTGGAGTTCGATTCATCACCAGGTTGAACTTTCCATTTCGCCCAACGGGCGATTAACTCGTCGATGGGCGTGCCGTCGAGCTCAGCCATCTCCATCTCCTGTTTGGCGCGTTGCTGCCGTTACATGCAATGCGGTTGACGAACCGACTGCGTAAGTCATTTGTGAAAAGAAGTTAATTTGACTTTTCATTAACACCCACGTTCGTGCTGATGCAGTAGGAGTCTCTGCACCGGAATTTCGTGCAATACCATCCCTGCCCGCAAATGCCCTCAGTATCTATTTCATCTGCTAGGGCAAGCCATCCAGATACAGTACGAAGTTAGGACTTTGTGAAACTGTGTACTTGAGGGCGATATCACCTTCGTCATCCAATATGCCTCTACACCAGAGGTCACCAAGACGTGGATGAGGAAGATAGCAAACAGGATACCCAGGAAGAGCACAAGGTGGCCAATGAAAACCATCTCACTAATCTCGCTTGATTCAGCTGGTTCAAACGCACACCGAGGCAAATCATCTGTATCCAGTCGAACCGTTCTCCTTGCTGGTGTGATTGATTCGACGAAATCTTCCGGCGGCCAGAGATTCGCCCACCTACAGGAAGCAAGATGGTTATGCTCGATGTCATACAAACATGAAGATATTGTTCATCATTTACATCCGTGTACTTGCACTCATCATGTTCTTGTATGTCGGTAGAGATGCCGCTACGGTAGCGTCAAAGCCTGTGAGTCGGCCTTTGATGTTTCCATTCCCACAGCTTGACCGTCTTGCATTTTCTTGGCGTAGCTCAATGTGAATCGTGCATTTTCAGACCTGAGGTTCCCGACAAAATCTAAGATCCACGAATCTTCAGCTCCTGTAGAGTCCACGAGTGAGAGTGTTGCAAGAAATTGGATCTGGCCGATGACCACCAAAGCCATCGTCGATGTTGGTGTCCGGATGCTGGGAAAACTTTGATAAGAGGTCGTTGACTCCTCCTGAACACAATGAAGGAACGAAAACCGGAGCAGGTGATTCAAAGACTGATGCTTCTGGCAGAAGACGATTAACATTTTACATAGTTTCCACCTACGAAAGATTGTATTGAGGCCAACGTCACTTTATGTCTGCCACGTTCCACATTTTCCAAAGGCATTCCAAATTTAACACAGGGGCATAAGAATCACGAACGAACCCCGAGAGATCTGATGGGTTAGTGGCACTTGTCACAGGACCGGAAGAAAAGCCTCAACTCGCGCCAACAACGTACGCTGTAACTCCAAACAATGCATTCGAACTCACGTCTGTTCCAGGTTGCCCGAACTCTCGTGTATCCCCAGTGCCTGAAAACAGGCTGAATACCGTAGCAGTAAAAACGCCACAGAACGTAAAGATGGACGCATACCTCGCAACCGTTCTGGCAGGAATCTTTGAAAAGCAACAAAGAGCAAGGGAAACAATAAGCGGCATGGGTATTCGGAAGCCCAAACAGAATGCATAACGGTAGCTTCGCTGGTCATAGCTGACCCTCTTTGTCCACTAGGATCAGCGTGTCATCTCGGAATATCTACAGTCCGTATCTTGGTGTTTGTCCATATTAACGTTAACGTTAGGTTTTTTTGTTCGGTCGGGACCCATGTGGTCGTTCCAGAACTAAGATAGCAACGATAAACATAAATCGCCCATCTCCAGGCAGATACATCCACAAGAATGGAAATGTTCGAATGCGATTGGGGTTTTATCAGCTTAGAATTGTACGCAACGTAGTTGACTTGACTTTGGAATTGTGATCTTTCGCACGCTACGTATGAGCGGTTTCACCCACCGTGGGCCTTGCCAACCAAACCGGATTCTCCAAAACGTTCAAAGGCAGTTGATAAACGTATCGGTAGGAACGTTCATGTGACAGGCCATGTATAGCTTTGACAGATCCCATTTACTCTGGCAAGCTAAATTTTATGATTTTGAAACGAATACAGGGCAATGATTACTGTCGACATACCATCGATTTTTTCTTGTTCTGTACTCAACGTCAACTGACGATTAATTACGTTGCAAAGGGGCTCTCAATGAATACTTCATACTCCCGGCGAATAGCTGGGTTATTGAGGGTAAGGTTTGAAGCAAACGATCTCAGAATGAGCGAAAAAAACGGTCAGAAGGCTGCCCGTATTTAACGCTGCGAACCCGTGGAATTGAACGCATTTATCAAGTTATATTCCAGAAGGCCTGAAGTCGTACTTAAACAGTTGTTGACAGCGCGTCGTCATGTGAAGGAGTCGTGGGGTCGCTTATAACGATGAAACGTGTGAGGTAGTCTGTTCTTTCGCGGTAACGAATGTTTGCAGATGTGCCTTGAATGCAATCCGAACAGAGATGGTGAAGCTTGTCAGCTTCGTTAGCGGAATTAGCATCGACGTGTTTGTTTAGGTTTCCTGTGTCGAGGTATGTTCTGAAGGCTGGAATGGATTCGTTTGCGCATTATTTAGTATGCGCAGACTACACGAAGTAAACGGTCCTCTTCAACGTTCAACCTTCCAACCTTAGTCCGCAACGGGGGTAGATCAATAGATAACGCGTTTGTGCCACACAAACCCAAACCGGTCATGGCATCGACTGTTTCACCTCTGGTCCGATTGGTGGGGCTGCTGATGGCGCGATCGTCATATACGTTGAGGAGCTGAACGGGGCGGCAGAGGGTCGTGCTGTAGCCTCCGGCGAACGCACTGGTTGATTACATAGAGGGGGTAGCCAGGTGGAGCTTAGTTCAGGTCAAATCTCATGCGCGCAATCGGACAGTGTAAGAAGTGTGCAGGATAAATGTTTTTTAAAAATTAGATCAAGGCTACGGTAGGGGCTGTATCCCAGTTTTGCAACACAGGGGCTGAGCCACTCACACGGGTGACTCTGTGCCTCACTGACAAACCTCCGTTCGGCCATCGTTTTGGCGCGGCGTACCCTACCATTCAGTTGGGGGTTAACACCGAAATTTAAAGCAGCACAAAAGCAGAACACGTCAAGAAAGAGGCGGAGGCGGGTCACTCACGCGAGTGACCCCGACCCACTGCAAAAAAGACGATAAACAACAATAACCCCCCTACCGTAGCCTTAGTAATGTATCGCTTTACACCAACGCCATGGGTTTGAATAATATACTACCGGGTTGGACGAAGGCTGTGGTGGGGACGTCACGTTTGAGTGGTATGGGTTTTGTGGCTCGGTACCACTCGCGCGAGTGACCCCGTCGTTCGGTTGCGGTATTAAGATTTCCAGTTTTTCGGTACGAATCCACAATGGCAGGTAAGCTACGCTGCGCCCTAAAACCGCCCGAGACATTTTTGTCAGTGAGGCACAGCGTCACGTGCGGAAGTGGTGAAAAGCCGTTAGTGAGAAAAGGGATAACCCCCCTACTTGCGTATCTGTCGTTGCACATTCAGATGGTTTTGCAAGTCTGGTTCTGGTTTCGCATACGAGCTCGTTCACGATAAAAGTCCTACTTTCCCTCCGGTTTGGATCCTGTTTACAAGTTCTGTTCGGATGGTACATGTTTGGTACCATGCTGACCCCCTTGAACAGCGGAGGAGGATCACATGATCCGATTTTCAAATTACGGCCTAGCAATTGAGTTGGCTTCGAAAGCGTGTCTCCATCAACAGTAGGCCTCGGAAAAGGCCAAAGATAGTGAGTAGGCGGGTTAAATATACTAACATTTATTTCCTATTTGTTCTTGTGAACGAATCTGTTCCAGGTAGACCTAGGCGTGCCTGTACAGTTCGTGCAAGTTATCGAACAAGCAAGAGAGTTTCATCGACATCAAAAGTCACCTGTGAACAACATTTGATTGATCGCTAAAAGTATTGTACGAGGAGCGCAAGCAAGAGCGATGTCACCCCCATATCCTAGAAAAACCAACCGTGACAGAGGCCCAACACCGGTTGTGTACCTGTCCAGTACTTGGCGAGGGAAGTCCAAGCGCACGTGCTCCGACACCACCGTCTAAGACTGCGCGCTCTGGGTTGAACTGAAACTTAAAACTCGTTCCGACACAGGCTACGATAGGGGGGTTATGTTATTTTTTCAACCTTCTTTGCAGTGGGCCGGAGTCCCTCGCTCGAGTGACCCCCTGTTCCTTTGCGGTCATGAGCTAGTTTTTTTGTTTTTCGCGACATGATTCCGCAACGCAACAGTTAATCACGCTGCGCCAAGCATACATTGTAGAGTCGTTTCGTCAGTGAGGAACAGAGTCACTCGTGCGAGTGGCTTAGATCCGGGGATGAAAGTTGATGGTGCACCCCTACCGTAGCCTTGGTCTTTCTTGGAAGCTCTTCTGCCGCATGCACTTTCGCCTGGGATAGGAGTCTCCGAAGATGGAGCCACACCATAACCTGCCGTATCCGTGGCCTCAGCAGCACCTACTACTATGGGTTAGGAACGTTCCTTCCGTCCCAATGGCGCAGGGGTTATAATTTTGAAGAATGTCATTTTTGTATTCGTTCAGCCGGCTCCGCGCTCCCGCTCAGACCCGGGCAACTATCTAGGCTGATAGTCAGGACTGTCATGTCGCGGCACGAAATCGTGTTAGTATGTTTTTTATTTGGGTCGATTTGGCTCCGCCACCCCCCCATCTCTTCCACCCCGGGTCGGGGAACGACCTGAGAAACGCTCCCGTAGATACTCCGTTACACAACCGGTTTGTTGTTCCGCTTTTGTTTTGATCCTAATAATTTCTCCTGCCCGAAGAACCGGGGGCGACCTAGGCAGTGTGGCTGTTTACACTTGGACTGTGTGCGCTTTCTACTCTCTATTGGTAGTAGAGAAGTTTTGCAGGTTTTCGTAGACAGAGTGAGACCCCCCTCCCCTGGTGGTGATTTCGTGGTTCCGAGCGTGGTGTTTTTGCGGCCCCTGTCGGCTAGCAACGTCTTCTTTGTCCGTTTTTCTAGGCCTTTCTTCACGGCTTCGCAGCCTCGCCGTCCAGTGTTGTGGGGAGTTTTGAAGGGCCGCATCGTCAGCCCATGCCCTAGGTCACATAACCAATGTTTCCCCAAACGTCCTACGTTTCGGCATGTACGGTGTAATAATGTGGGCTAACGGCATGATATTGCCCGTGAGGTCGTGTATCATGTGATTGTGCTGTTTCGATCCGATTCGAGATTTTCGGTAGATGGCAGATGCCTTTATCCCGGAAAGCGACGGAATACCTCCACCTCTCGGAATAAATACACGTAGCCTCCGAGAGGTACAAAGCTCAAACATCGCCTTGTTCTTGGGTGCATCTCTAATTAAATCCGATTACCGTAACGCTGGTCAAATTATTTAAGTGACTCTAGCAAACCAATACGCCCATCTCTGACGAGGAGCAGCTCCATAAGACTTTTCTTCCGGATACAAAACCATGGTATTGCGATACCACAAACGAAACGACGTTGTCAGGGTGGCCGCTTCGGAAAAGGCTTCAGTTGGTACTGGCAGAGTTTACGAGACACTTTCAAATCCTTGGGTTCGCACAGTGTGCAAATCCACAACCCCACCGGTCGATTTTCTGATTGGCCATGGTTCGCATGTTGAGCCAGCTCCACCTAGGGAGGATATAGGTTCCCATCCCCGATCCAGAGGTCGTTCCACATCTCTAAAACTTCCATCGACCGGGGAGGCAAAACAAGATTCCTCGGGTGGACACCACCCTGCACGGTGACAAACCCCAATCGCGTTGGCTGGTAGCTGATTGGTTCGAGTTCCACAGTACCGTTTCAGGCGGATAGAGGCCCATCAACGGGGGGCATTTCCGTCGCACACGAAGAAGATAGGGTCTCATCCCCGATTCATGAATCCCCCGAATCTCTACAGCTTCAAAAACGCGGGAACATAAACGATGATCTCTCGTGTCGACACCACGCCGCACGACGTGGAACCTCAACCATATTCGCCTACCGCTGATTGGCAGGGGCTCGGATATAAGGGCAACGCCCCCATAGGAGGGTAGAGAGTCTTGTGCCCGTTTCGGAAATCCTGACAAACCGGGGACGATAGCTTATTTCTCCCGCGGGTCGACCCAGCCCCGCACGATTGTGCTACAATCACCTATTATTCTCATTGGCTTATCGTTGAGTGTCTGTGCAGCTCGTACAGGCAGGGACACTCGGGGAGGAGATAGACCAGCGAACGGGTGGGGGGCGTTTCGACGCACCCGATGTGGATAGGGTCCCATCGCCGTTCCAGAAATCCTTCCATGCCTCATCAGCGCCAACAAATCGGGGACGAAAATCGACTTCTCCCGGGTCGACACCAAACCGCACTGTGTAGAAGCGTTAGCTGGCTAAGCTTAGCAGAAATCCTTCCATACCCCATCATCGCCAACAAACCGGGGACGAAAACCGACTTCTCCCGGGTCGACACCACACCGCACTGTGTGGAAGCGTTAGCTAGCTGAGCTTAGTATACAACGCCAGCACCACAGATCAGGGTCCAACCCCGGTTCAAAAATCCTTCAAGGAATTTTTAATTAGAAAAAAATGGGAGCAACTCGCGCTTCTGCTGAATTCTTATTCGTATACCCCAACCCCGCGGTACGCGGACATTTCTTTTGACCCGTTGCCTCGATACCACCCAACACAGTGTAACCCAACCTTCGATTGATCGGCTCGGCCGGGGTTCGTGGATAGAGGAAACAAGCACTCACTAAGAAGTTCAGCAAGTTCAATGACTATCATCTCATACTGGCCTGTGATTAGAGAAGTTGTATATGGACCAATTCCATAATGTGCAGCAGTCGATGCAGATCGAGTCGATCGGTGCAACTTGCTTGGGTATCGTATTATTACAGCAGCAGTAATACATTTCACTTCTTTTCTTTTTCCCATCCCATTTATTGCGATGCTCGCATGACTCTCGCCCTCCAAGTATATAACTCTGGTCCGGGGTCATATAGCGCACTCCCCTCCTCCATTCCCGCTACCGTACATGCCCTAATTTTTATCGCGAGAATAATTCGGCATGTCCTTCCCTCGTCGATTCGCGTCGAATTGTACCTACCCACGCTGCTGGGCGATTTCAGCAGTTAGTTGATCCTTCTTTTTGCATTTATTTCTGTAAATAAAAAAAGCCTAAAAAGCTCACAACGCGGTGATTATTTAACTCAAGGGCCAACGCTAGTATGAATAGTGCCACCCCACTAGACACCGGGGCGATCGGCTCTAAATAACACATTGCCCCGGTTGCGTATCAGGTTATCCTCAAGCCTGGTGTAGGTCAACTTCGTGAGTTTGAATCCCCCCGAGTGCTTACTCGTATGGATTGTCGTGGGACTTTTTCTTGTGCACTGATTGACTTGCGGAAAGCGCGAGGGCGTGAGTGAGCAACGCTCGATGAAACACCGACGATCCGTGGGTGCTAAACCCTATGCGCCAACAGTACTGAAGACACTAACCGGAACGGGGGGAATGGGACGACACCTGTGACCACGGCTTGTATGTCCAGTGTTCGTGATAGCGGCCGGGTGTAACGACTGAGTTGCGGTATAACATCTGATTGGATGATTTGAATCGCGGAACTGTCGACCAGAGGTTGCCGAGCTAGCACATAGGGATACTCTTTGTGGTGCTGCGGTAATTCATCAGATTGTGCACACCTAAGGGCTATACATTGCACCGTAGGAGTATGTATGGTACATCGGACAATTGTCAGGTATAATACTCCCGTATTGTTGCTAGAAGTCCGATTAACGGCTCATTGCCGTGATCGGTACATTGCATTGGTCCGATTGTGTGCATCGATTCGAAGTGGCGTGGGAGCTGGCAGCCTTTGTGAGCGCTGCACTCGTTCACTCCATCTTTCGAGCTGTATCTCCAAAACAAGGTCTCATTAGTACAATACGCAGTTGATATCACGTCATTATATTTCTGACCATCCATGACGTAGTTTTCATTCTTTCCCCCCACCCCCCTCAAACCCCTCCTCCAACGCCCCCTCTTTTCCCATCACCCGCACGATCGCCTAGACCTAGCACCACGCGTATAACAAGCCCCTACATATCTTTGATCTCACAGCCGGAGTGTATTTGAATATTATTTTTAACCTAGACCTCCTAAGAAATCCTTCTCGCTCTCCCTTGCTCAAACGCTCCACATAATATCGAAATCCACCAGACTAATAAACACTTGACGCACTAGATATCACCTCATTATCTTTCTAGAGCCATCCATGCCACTGCTTTTCCCCCCTCGCCCCGAACGCCCCCCACCCGCACAATCGCCTAGACCTAGCACCACACGTATAACAAACCCCTCACCTAAAGCTCTTCCCTTCCCACCCCCCCTTCCCCCCACTCCTCTCCCCCCCCCCCCCCACCTCCCCCTCCCCACCTCCCCCCCCCCACCCCATCCCACCCCCACCCCCTCGAACACTCCGCCCACTCTATACTCACTGATTGCACGACTTACCCCAGGATATACATGATAAACTGATGCAATCTTTCCAAACCGTCACATTTATCCCCTCAACATAATGTACAGTTCCCACGCACAGATTGAGCTGCCCCATCCGCCCACCCCCGCCCCCCCCCCTCCCTATAATAAACTGGTGCATCATTTTTTTTTTCTCAAAACTGTCAGATTTTTACCCTTGAAGGATTTTATGGCTTCCACGCACAAATTGCCCGCCCGTTCGCCCGCCCCCCCCCCCCCTTCCCTCCAACCCCGCTCGCTTTTAAGCAAAGCCAGGCGCCCACGTCCTTCAGAACTCCGCCCTTCAACAACCGGTTATACGACCTATCGGATTCACTTGATAAACTGATGCATTTCCTTCCACAGCTGTCAGATTTTATCCCCCTCAGAAACGGTTTTATAGTTTCCTCGCACAGACTGCCTGCCATCACCCTGTTGACCCTGATAGCTACTCTGTAGTTGCAAGGGGAGTCGCCGACCTATATCCTTAATGAGGACACACAACCCGTAATACGCGCGATCGGAGTATCACACACAGCTTGCAAAAGATGACTTTCGACAAAATCTTCGATCTCACAGCTGGAGTGTATTTTCATTTTGTATAATATCTCTCTCTCTCTCGAAATCACGCATTTACCGACACGCTATAGCGCATCAGTCGGCAGCTGCTTCGTCCATCTGGGCTTGCTCGACTGGTCTGTCGAGGAAGGCTTGCTCACCCTGCCTCATCATGCATGGACTCGGGAACGAGAGTCCTGCGATCAACCCATCTCATGGTAGGTTGGTGGGAGGATGGGTTCCTTAAAGACACAGGTTTCTGAGCTTGCGACTCTAGTGTCATCTCAGCAAGATCTACTTAAGTCGCTCGATGAGATGCAGCAAGGAAAGCAAGTGGAGTACTCTGGGTTTGAGCGTGTTGTACCTAGAGACACCGGACTAGAGGCTGGTGGGCACCAATCGGGTGCCACCGGCGGGGCCTCGGGATGTACGGGCAGCGATGCCCCAGGCTTTGGCGTGTCCAGCACGCGGGTCGGGAGTAAGAGTGTTAGCTCAGGCTTGAACCCCCAAGTATCTGCTGAAAATTGTTCCTCTGTCCCTGCAGTAAACTTTGGTTTGATTCACGGGACTGTGGGTAGGGTTGCTGTAGGTAGCCGGTCCGCTGTTCCGCTCGATCTTTCTCTGTCGAGTGGGTGGTGGGAAGACGTTGCCAGTGGAAATACACTGATTCCTGGGGCTTGCATTAATGACACAGGAGATAAGCTAGGTCAGGGGTCCATTTAAAATGCCCAAAGCTCCTGTTTTTGACGGCAGCGACGTGTCGTACCCCGCATAGTTGCTAAAATGTCTGCTGATTGCCCGACACAACAACCTGCATGAGGCGTTTGTTTCAGATATTGAGATTCCGATTGCAGACATTATTTGTGACTTGACCCTCTGGGTAGAAAAGGGTTTCAATGTGGGTGTGATTCGTCAGGCGGAGACGGCTTGGTGTTTCTGTTCGACTGCTTGAAGAAGGATAGTTTGAAAACCATGGCTAGGCACGCTGGTTCCCCCACTAATGCTTTTCGTGTGCTAAGGGATCATTTTGTGCCGTTGAACCAGAGTCAGATTCGTGTGCAGGAGGAGAAACTGAAGTCACTGCGCATACGACCGAACGAAAATCCCGCAACCTTCTTTGCATCCATGAGAGAGACGCTTGGTGTTCTGCAAATGCTTGAAGTCAAGAAAGATGACAGGGAGGTGTACAATCTGATGCTTGAAGGGCTGTCGCACGAGTACAAGACTTTGCGTGAGACTCTCGTGGTGTTCTGTCCAAATGACCGATCGTTCATCAAGGCTAAAGTGCGTGAGCGTTGTCTACACAACAGGGTGGTTCGGAGATGAACAGTAGTGTTGCTCTGGTGTCCAGGGTTGAGAGGAAGAGTAGCAAGAAGAACAACAACGCGCCGACGTTTAACTCCGAGTCTGATTCGTCCAAGAAAAGAAAAAACAGGTCAAGTGTTTTAAGTGTGGGTAGAAAGGTCACTTGAGGAGGGACTCCCTTGCTCGCATCATCGCTCATCCCCCACAGACTGAGAAATCCGAGGCCGACGAGGATGAGAGTGGTGAGGAATCTGACGTTTCTTATTTGGAGTTTCTGCTAGCACGCCGGAATGATGTGATTGTGCAAGAATGTTGAGAGTTGCCCAGTATGATGCACGATGTTTCTGGTTTGAAGTGTCCGCTAACATCACGAGATTATCTGATTTTGAGCGCTGTCAACAAGGATTTGATTATGAACGCTTTTAACAAGTCAAAGTATTTCGAGGATTGGTATGCAGACACGGGCACCGCTTTTCACATGACAAATCCTCTGGATTGCATGAAGGATTCGAAGCCTTGCCAAAAAAACGTTAACAGGATTGGTGCGTCTTGTAAGGTAGAATTCTCTGGAATACTGCAGTTGGTGTTTGTAACAGCTGACAGCGAGGTTTCAGAAGAGCTGAAGAAGGTGTTGTACTCCCCCAACTTAGGATACAACATATTTTCTCCGAGCACAGAGTTTGATAGTGAGTCATGGAATGGTCTTGGTGGTCCTGATCGTGCTATGACTGCTTTTCAAGGACAAGTCACTTTTCACAAGGTCGATGGCATGCTGATTGCGACTGCGTATCGTCTATGTGAAGTCTCTATTGGTACGGTTTTGGCTGCCTTCACTCCTCCGACCCCAAGCATAAAACCACGATGGATGTGAACGAGTTCCACAATATTTATGCTCATTCGCACGAGGGATTTTTCGCACTGCTGCAAAGCGACTAGGCACCGAGTTGGTTGGTGACATGCACGCTTGTACGGGATGTTCAATGTCGAAGGCTATTAGGAATGGATTTTCTCATGATACTAAACGTAGATCAGATTAAAAGTTGGGTAGAGTTTTTGTTTACCTGGGAGGGAGGAAGGACGTTGCGTCCGTAGGTGTTAAACATTACCGCATAATTGTGAAGGATGCTTTCACAAGGTGTGCATGGATGTATTTCCTGATAAATAAATCAGACGCTGGCAGTGCTTTCCGAAGTTTTCTGGCGAGTGTGCGTGCTGATGGGATCCCATCATCGGTTGAGATTGTTAGATCTGACAATGGAGGGGATTTTTTCTGGGGGGAATTCGAATCTGTGTGCAATGAGCTAGTGATCAAAAACGTTCACCCCGGCTTATAGTCCGCGATATAATGGTGTTGCCGAGCGTGGGTTGGGATTGATTGAGGAGGCAGCAATGGCGGCTCGTATTCAGGAGAAATGTTGCTTTGGGCAAGTGCAGCTACTTAAGACTGACAAATTCTGGACTGAAGATATGCACTGGGCTTTCAAAGCAATGACCCACACCGCATGTTTTGCTAACCCTGACTTTAAGTCACTGTATGAGATGTGGTTTGGAGGACCTCGTCCGTCTGGACCGTATCCGTTTTTGAAACCGGCGTACTGCCGGTGCCAGCGACCGTCGAAGCTGTTACCGAAAGGTGAGAGTTGCGTTCATGTTGGTCCCTCGAGAGACCACCCCCGTGATTGTCATAGAGTACTTACAGGGGCTAGGACTATGCAAGAAACGAGAGATGTGACGTGGGAGGTGTTGCTGTCACAGCTCCTTCCACTGCAACCTTCCTTGCCGATAGAGGTCGCAGAGAAGGGGGCGGAGGAAAGTGGCGACGATGTAGAAGACGGGGTATGGATGATTGTTGGGAGAGGAGTTGGCCCAACACTTTTAAGGCGTGCTGTAACGGCTTCTGGTGCAGAAATCGACGAGGTGGTCAGTATTGATTCAGGCAGTGTAGGCCAACCCCCCTCTGTTCCACCTCCCCCCTCCAAACCGCCTTTGCCCGTGAACAATTCAACTGATAGAAAAGCTCCCGCTGTATCTTCTCCAGCGCCCTAGACGGATAAGGAGGGGCAGGGAGGGCAGGAGGCAGGGGAGGTAAAGATGGAGAACCCGGAAGGGGATGATGAGGTAGAGTCGATTGGGTCGGGTGGGCATGATGATGTAGATCCGTTTGAGTCTGGAGGGCCGGTAGAGGCGGAGGCACCCGCTCCAGCCACCCGTCATCCGCGACATGTCGCTGAGCTTGATGACTTTAATACTTCTGCGCGTGACAATAACGAAGAACTAGACGGTATAACTCGCGCGCGAACCCGTGCAGTTAACCAGCAGAGCGTACCCGGCCTTGTGGCCACTCTCGGACCCATGTCCGCATCAGAGATAGTATATGCACTTGTAGCGGAGCAGAAAGCAGGTGACGAAATCAAATTGCCGAAAGGACTGGTTCCGGATGTTGAGCCAGAGCTTGGTAGCTATCAAGAAGCCCAGCAATCAAAGGACGCTAAGATTTGGGAGATAGTCAGGTCTGCCAAAATTGAAGGCTTGGTATGAGCAGGAACGTTCACGTCAGAAGTAAAGGTCCCGGTAGGCTGTTATGTGATTGATGCCAGATGGGATCTCAAATAGAAAGCAGACGAAACAGGGAAGTAGTAAAGGCCAAGGCTAGAGTCGTAGCGAAAGGCTTCAAGCCCAAGTATGGTGTGGACTACATTGAGACTTTCTCGCCTACCGCAAATGCTGCATCTCAGCGATTGTTAGTGGCGTTGGCGTGCAAGTACAGCTTAGAATTACTCTGCTGGGATATTGGGCAAGCGTTTGCTCAGTCGGAATTGGATCACGAGGTGTCCATGAATTTGCCTCCTGGCTGCGGTTCGATGTCAGGAAAGGTTGCCCGTTTGAAAAAGAGTTTGTACGGATTAAAGCAAGCATTTAGAACATTCTTCAAGAGGCTAGTGTGGGACCTGAAGAGGATTGGTTCCGAGCAGTCTTTGTCTGATCCCTGTGTCCTGCGTTTCATGATGGGAGACGAGGTGGGGGAGATGGTCGCGATTCACGTGGATGATATTCTGTATGAGGAACTAAGAGTCTGCCCAAGGTGGTTGTGGAATCACTTGGTGACTCTTTTCCTACGAATGATTTGGGTGAGATAAAGTTCTTTCTTGGTTGCGAAATTATTCGCGAAAGAGAGTTTCACCAAGAGTGTTCTCGACAAATTCAATATTTTTCGCACCAGCTCGATCCCTGCTTCCCTTGCCAACGATAACCGGTCCTTGAAGGAGGATGAGGGGGCAGGAGATGTGCTGTTCCGAGAGGTGGTGGGGAGCTTGATGTGGATCGCCAGCCAGACGAGGCCCACCCGACATCTCGAATGCTGTGTTGGCTGTGGCGAGGCTCTCCCATGCGCCAAAGGGAAGCCAATGGGAGGCAGCCCAGACGATCCTGAATTATCTCATGGAAACTGCGCATTTAACTCTACAATTCAAGCAGGACAGTTCGGTAGACGTAGGCACGTTTGTGTACGTTGATGCGACTTTTCGAGCAAGGCGACTGATCGTACATCAGTTTCGGGAGCGATGGTGTTTGTGGCTGCGATGCTTGTGGTTTGGATTTCTATGATGCAGAAATGCGTTTCCCAGTCGACTTTAAAAGCTGAGTATCGTGCGATGGGCGATGGTGTGAAGGAGGCTCTGTTTGTGAACGGAATGCTTCAGTTCTTAAAGCCTAGTAAGAGGACTCGTAAGATCGACGTCCTTGAGGAAAAAGAAGGAGCGATTGCGCTTGCAGAGAATCTGCTTAGCTCGAGTAAGAGTAGGCACACAGACGTGAGGCACCCCTTCCTTAGGAAGGTGACCGAGGAGGGTGTGATCGAGGTCACGCATGTTCCCAGCGAAAAATAGCATGCGGACATTCTAACAAAGGCTCTGCCGAGAGACTATTTTGACGTTCACCGCGACTTTTGCACTTGGCTCTAAGGATACGAAGTAGAAGTCTGAGTCGTTTCTTTTATATATACATATTTTTGGTCTGGCTGATAAAACAGCCCTTAGGTAGGGTGTTCGTGATAGCGGCCAGGTGTATCGACTGAGTTGCGGTAGAACATCTGATTGGATGATTTGAATAGAGGAACTGTCGACCTGAGGTCGCCGAGCTAGCAGATAGGGATACTCTTTGTGGTGCTGCGTTAGTTCAGTAGAATGTACACACCTAAGGGTTATACGTTGGACCGTAGGAGTATGTATGGTACATCGGACAATTGTCAGGTAGAATACTCCCGTATTACTGCTAGATATCGGATTATGCTTATTGCCGTGATCTGTACGTTGCATTGGTCCGATTGTGTGCATCTTTCCGACGTGCGGTAGAAGCTCGCAGCGTTTGTGCTCGCCTCACTCGTTCACTCCGCCATTCGACCTGCCTCTCCAGAACAAGGTCTCAGCAATACAGTATCTCTTTCTCCAGAAGTCACGGATTTGCCAACATCCGGAAGCTGGAAAGTAGAAGTGTGCCAAAAAAAAAAAAAAAACCTAGAAGAGACGATCAATCAGCAATCAGCAGCAAGGAGCACGTCAAAGAAGTACGAAGCAACGCAAACTTATTTGTCAGTAAAGTACCAACACAACCGCTTGCACTTGACCGGAAAACGACCACAGCAACGGAGTCAGGACCACAGCAACAATAAAGCACACCGCTTGTTATATTCCTCCAAAACGTCTTCTCGGGGAAAAAAAGCACCAAACGCGTACGATGCGATATGGGACGAATCGGTGCCACTCACTGGTATATTTCGTCAAAACTGTCGACTTATCACGACCTTAGCGTGGCGCAGCTTAACAACAGGAGAAACGATTAGTTTTTCCTTTGTTTCTTGTGTCGAAAATGTACAGTACACCCTCATTCCATACCATGAAATATATCACAGACAAAAAGCATGTTGTGTGTAATAGAGTATCGCCGTGTGTGGTCGGTGTGGTCTTACTCGTACGTACCCGTATTGCTTGCGCGAGAGTACAAACTATGTCGATTTGTCCGAAGTTGTATAATACCACCCTCGAGGCCCCGGGGACGTAGCTTCTCACAATGCTGCTGTGTGGCTTTTTCTGAAGCAGCAATCGTAACCACTATTACCTCTTCCTTGTTTTAGTCGTGCGTCTGCTTGCCACGTCTACATCCATGTATGTATCTGTATCTACCGAAATTTAATAAATAAATGCACTAATATGATACCTACCGCAGTACTGTGTTTTTTTTTTTACAGTAAACATATTTTGTTTTGAGACAAAATATGACGCGAATAAACGAATAATGTCTTGCAAAGATATATTTTATCAACCCCCTCGAACGCTTCGCCCTCCCCTCACGGGTTGAAAGACTTGCAGGATAGGATTTATACGAGCTGGGCCGGGCAAGAGGCCCTGATGGGGACTATATCGCAATATCACACCCAATATTTGGAGTTTGGATCTGAAATTTTGACACGTTTTCTGAAGTTTAAGGCGGGGAAAAGTGCATCGATTTCTTTTTTTTTTTGCATCTCACTTTTATTATTATTTTTAGCTTGAATCAAATCACGTGCCAAAATTTCAGGTCCTAACTTCAAAAATTGAGAGGTGCATGGCTGAGTTTCCACCGAAGTGCCTCTGCATATAAATTTACATATATTTCAGGGATTCATCCATAACTTTCGAACGAAAGTGACCCATGAAATGAAACGCGCATGTTCCTACTCCTCGTCCCAAGATGTACATGCCTACAAAATTTGAGCCAATTCCATCTACGTTGTATTTCGAGCAATTTTAGGAAAAGCAACACAAACAAATCGTGAAAAAAATGCTCAAATTAGAAGACGTGAGTGGCAAACACTTTTTTCGGCACCAACTTGGCAGATTCTTAGGCTGGAGGGCTTACAATGACCACCGTATCCAGCTGATCACGAGGATATGCTCAGTTTGCAGTGGGTCACTGTCGTTCAAAAGTGTGCCCGACTGACAGATTAGGAGATTTTATGGCCGGCCCACCGTGTACTTTCCACGCACAGATTGAGCTGCCCCACCCGTTTTGCCCCCTCGCCCCCTCTTGATCAATGCCAGACCCTCACGTCCTTGAACACCCCGCCCTCCCCTCACCGGTTATTCGACCCATCGGATTCACTCGATAAACTGAGGCATTTCTTTCCACAGCTGTCAGATTTTGTTCCCTTCAAAAACGGGTTTTATAGTTTCCGCGCACAGACTGACTAACATCACCCTGTTGACCGTGATCGTTTCACTGTAGCTGCAAGGGGAGTCGTCGATATATATCCTGAATGAGGACACACACCCCATAATACGCGCGATCGGAGTATAACACACAGCTTGCAAAGATGAGTTTCGACACAATCCTCGATCTCACAGCCGGAGTGTATTTTTAATCATATAATATACATATCGTGCACATACGCGTCGATCGGAAATGTTAATCTGCACCCCACCGCGAAAGCGCGGCAGGTACCAGCAAGAATTTTTCAGTTGCTCGAGATGAGCGATATCTTACACGTGCAATGTTTTTGCGACGCCTTGCCGCAACGTATGTACTCCATTGCAAAATAGGTATAGTACACCCAACAGCAGCAATGAGGAGCGGATTATGTGGTCAACTTACAGAATACATGAAGTAGTCTGCGCCCAACGTGACGTAAAGCCATATTCAGTTGCTATTTCACTCAACAGGATGCAATTTCTGCCCTTGCGGTTGACCATCTACATGTATCCACGCTCAAGACCTTTCGAGGGTTTTGCTGTGAAGGGTTTTCCTTATTCAACTATGCAGCTATAAAATAGATATAGTATGGCATCACGATCACGCAACAGCAGTCTGATATCACGACTCACCCAACCGCAGTATTATGGAGGGGATTATGTGGTCAACTTACAAAATATATGAAATAGTCTGCGCCCAACGTGACGTGAAGCCATATTCAGTTGACATTTCACCCAACAAGACGCAATCTCTGCTCTTGCGGTTGACTATCTACAAGTATCCGCGCTCAAGACCCTTCGAGCGTTTGGCTGTAAAGGTTTTCTCTCACCCAATCATACAGGTGGGTAGTCATTCATTCATATTGCAATACTATGCACTTGTGTTTGCCCTCACGAACCCTCGAGCCGATCGTTCTTGGCTGTGAAGGTTATCTATGACCCAGCAGTTCGGTAGTCATTCATTCATATAGCAATACTATGTACTTGTGTTTGCCCTCAAGACCCCTCGAGTCGATCGTTCTTGGCTGTGAAGGTTATCTATGACCTAGCAGGTCGGTAGTCATTCATTCATATTGCAATTCTATGCACTTGTGTTTGCCCTCAAGACCCCTCGAGTCGATCGTTCTCGGCTGTGAAGGTTATCTATGACCCAGCAGTTCGCATGGGGGGTCACCCGTCCAGTGTGCCACACAATATTGACGATTGCATGACCACAACACCTCGCCTGCTGTATTTTGCAAGATGTATCTCTTTCTCATAAGTAGCGATGTCGGAGCCCCACACCGGCGAGGTGAAATCATGTTTTTCTCTCACCAAACCGTACAGACAGGTGGGCAGTCATTCATTCATGTTCAGTCATTCATTCATGTTCCCATAATATATACTTGTGTTCGCCCTCAAGACCCCTCTAGTCGATCGTTTTCAACTGTGAACGTCATCTCTCACCAAGCATTCCGCGTGGTACCGCTCGCCCCGGTGCCGTATCAGGTTATGCTCGAGCCTGGTATAGGTCATTTTCGTGAGTTCGAGCCCCGCCGAGTGCATTCACGTATACATTCGTTGGGACTTTTTCTTGTGCACAAATTGACTCGCGGAAAGCGCCAGAGCATGAGTTAGCAACACTTCACGAAAAATCGACGAGCAGTGGGATTGCTGAACCCTATGCGCAATTAAAATTAAGGGCAAGAACCGGGGGGGAAAAGGGACGACACCTGTGCACGGCTTGTCCAGAACTTGGAAAGTAGAAGTGTGAAAAATAGAAAATGGGGAGTCACCCGTTCAGTATGCCACAAAATATTGACATTACATGAACACATTATCTCGCCTGCTGTATTTTGCAATATATATGTCTCTCTTTCTGATAGTTAGCGATGTCAGAGCCCCACACCGTCACGGTGACTTCATGGTAATTACATGGTTGTACCTAGCAATTGAAATATTCCATCTTGCGATTCATCATGTACAACAACAAAGTATGAAGCTATAACATCAAATCTGCTAGAATAAAAAAACCTACATCCATAATGAGGACACACAACCTGTAAGGCGAGCAATCGGAGTATCACACACAGCTTGGAACGATAAGCTTCGACAAAATATTCCATCTCACAGCTGGAGTGTATTTTCATTTTTCCTATAATAAACAATACCAGGCAGGCGATATAAAGGGATGTGTTATTTTTAGAACCGCCAGATTTGTCCCCTCCAAAGATTTATAGTTTCCGCGCACATATTGAACTGTCCCGTCCGTCCCCCGCCTCCCGCCCCCCCCGATCCCTCTTGTTCTAACGCCCCACCTAAAATCAAAATCTGCCAGAGTAGTAAGAACTACCAGCCAGCTGATATCACCTCATTATCTTTCTACCCATCCATGCCGTAGCTCCAATTCATCTCCGATCCACACCCACACACACCCTTTCTTTTTCCCTCGTTCCCTCTCGTTCAAATGACCCACCTAAAATCGAAATGGGCCAGAATAACTACTTCTACGCAGTTGATATCACGTCACTTTTTTCTGGCCATACATGACATTTTTTTGAAGCCCCTCCCTCCACCCCCGCCCCCCAATGCCCCCCCCCCGCTCAACACCCCCTCCTTCCCCACCACCCACCCGCACGATCGCTTGGATCTAGCACCACGCGAACAGCAAGCCCCTATATATGCGACCTAAACCTGTTGAAAACCCTTCCCGATGCTGGGTAGACCGCTAGAGATAATGTTGCTGTGAAAACGGTTGTTGGGAAGCGTCGCCTCAAGGCGAGGGCTTTGGTTTATGCACAATCCGTCATACAATGTCGAATGGCGTCGTTTGCAAGATTCAGGGAGTATCACAGCCCTACTTTGTTTTATGGCGGTGAAGCTACCAAACGACATGGAAACGGCGAGGGCGAACCGTTGTTGTCGACGTGTGTGGCCTGAACCAGCAGAAGATCCGTTGGTGTCCGCGATGGAAATAACACAGCAGCGTATACTTCCGTGTAAACGATCTGATCGACGTGGCTTAAGCAATCATTCGCGGTTTCGCGCAATCAAGTCATGGAAAACACTGTTATGCCAACAACCAGTCAAGTAGTGTTGACATTTGTGGTGGGGTGTCTCCGCACGTCGCCAGAAACGACGTTGGTAACTACGACCACGACCTCTAAAACCTTCGATGCGCATACTCCAGCTGTAGACGGTGAATCTGCTGCGGTAGGCACTCTCACCTGGGGCTGGAGACACAGGCCGTGGAGCAGCAGATGAAGGAATTGGAATCGGCGCCGGCGTCAGCGTAGGAGTAGGTTGCTCGGCTGGGGCCGTCATCGCTTGCGGCGTCGGATTCAGCGTTACGGGCGGTATCGCTGGCGATGTTGTTGCTGTTGGAAATGGAGACGTTGATGCACAATCGGTCATACAATATCGAGTTACACGGTTTGCAAAATTCACAAAGCATCACACACCAAACGTGTTTGATGATGGCGGTGAAGCTGCCAAACAACTTGGAAACGGCGAGGGCGAACCGTCAATGTTGGAGTGTGAGGCCTGATACATCAGAGGCTTCATTGGTGTACGCGATCGACCAAAACCAGCAGCGCATAATACCTGCTAAACAATTTGAACAACGTGATGCATACACGAATTCACAGTTTCGCGGAACCAAGTCATGGAGAATACCGTCATATCAATACCCAGACAAGTAATGTTGTCATTTGTCGTGGGGAGCCCTTGCACGTCGTCAGAAATGACGTTGGAAACGACAACAACTCTATCTAACACTATCACCACGTATACGCCACCTCCAAACGGCGATTCTGTTGCGGTGTGCACTTTCACCTGGGGCAGGATACACAGGCCGTGGACCAACCGATGAAGATGTGGAAGTCGTTGCGGGCGATGGAGAAGCAGTAGGTTGCTCGTCTGGAGCCGTAGTTAGGTTGGCCGTCGGTCTCGGCGTCGCGAGGGAACCAATTGGCGATGGAGGTTCTGTTGAGAACGGTCGTTGGGAAGCGCTGTATCGAGACGAGGGCTTTATTATACGCAAAATCTGTCACACAACATCGACTTGCACGGTTTGCAAGATTCAGGAAGCATCTCATACCAAACCTGTTTGATGATGGTGGTGAAGATAACAATCGATTTAGAAACAGCGGGGACAAACCGTCCATGTTGACGTTTGTGTACGGATGCACTTGGTGTCCGAGATGGACATGAATCAACGCCATATATTACCTGCTAAGCATTCTAAACCACGTTGTTGAACCAAATTATCACCGTTTTGCGCGATCAACTCAATGAAGGCCGCAAAATACCAACGCTCAGACAAGAAGTGTTGAGATTTGTCGTTAGGTGTCCCAGCGCGTCGTCAGAAACGACGTTGGGAACTACAACAACGCTGTATAGAAGCCACCGTCATATCAACATCCACACAGGTGGCCTTGACATTTATCGTGTGGCATCTTTACACGTCGTCAGACGACGTTGGGAACTGTAACCACGTTGTAAGATACTATCACGTATACGTCACTTTCGGACGGTAGGCACCGTCTCCTGGGGAGGGAGACACAGGCGATGGAGTGACCGTGGAAGGTGTGGGAGTCGTTGCGGGCGGTGGAGAAGCAGTAGGTTGCTCGTCTGGAGCCATAGTCGGGTTGAGCGTCGGACTAGGCGTCGCGTGGGGATGCTTTGTCGATGATGTGTTGCTGTTGCGAACGGTCGTCGGGAAACGCCGTATCGAGACGAGAGCTTTATTCTACGGGTAATTCGTCATACAACCTCGACTTGCAAGATGTGCAAGATTCCAGGAGTACGATATCATATACCAAATCTGTTTGATAACAGTGGTGAAGGTAACAATCGACTTGGAAACAGCGGGGACAAACCGTCCATGTTGACTATGTGGCCTGGTGCACTCAATCATCGAGATCGACATAAATCAGCACCATATACTACCTGTTAAACATTCTGAACCACGTCGTTCAACAAATATGAAACTGTTTTGCGCGATCGACTCATTGAGAACCGCAATATGCTATTTTCCAGACAACAAGTGTTGAGATTTGACGTTGGGTGTCCCTGCGCGTCGTCAGAAACGACGTTGGGAACTACAACAACGCTGTATAGAAGCCACCGTCATATCAACATCCACACAGGTGGCCTTGACATTTATCGTGTGGCGTCTTTACACGTCGTCAGACGACGTTGGGAACTGTAACCACGTTGTAAGATACTATCATCACGTATACGTCACTTTCGGACGGTAGGCACCGTCACCTGGGGAGGGAGACACAGGCGATGGAGTAGCCGTTGAAGGTGTGGGAGTCGTTGCGGGCGATGGAGAACCAGCAGGTTGCTCGTCTGGAAACATAGTCACGTTGGGCGTCGTTGTCGGCGTCGCGGGAGGACCATTTCGCGATGGTGTTGCTGTTGAGGACGGTCGTTGGGAAGCGCTGTATCTATCGAGACGACAGCTATTTATTACGCATAATCCGTCATACAACATCGACTCGCACGATTTTCTACATTCAGGGAGTATCACATACGAAACTTGTTTGATGGTGGTGAAGACAACAATCAACTTGGAAACAGCGAGGACGAACCGTCCATGTTGACGTTTGTGGCCTGATGCACTCGATCTTTGAGATGAACACAAATCAGCAACATGTACTACCCGGTAAACAATTTGAATCACGTTTCTTAACCAGAATTTCACTGTTCATTGCGATCAACTTACTGAGGACCGCAACATGCTAATACCCAGACAATAAGTGTTGAGATTTGTCGTCAGGTGTTCCTGCGCGTCGTCAGGAACGACCTTGGGAACAAACTCAATGCTGTATAGAAGCCACCCGCATATCAACATCTACACGGGTGGCCTTGACATTTATCGTGTGGTGTCCTTGCACGTCGTCAGAGACGACAGTGGGAAAAGAGAAACAACGGTGTTTAGACTATCATCACGTATACGTCACTTTCGGACGGTGTTCACTGTCACCTGTGAAGGGAGACACAGGCGATGGAGTAGCCGTTGAAGGTGTGGGAGTCGTTGCGGGCGTTGGAGAACCAGTAGGTTGCCCGTCTGGAGCCATAGTCAGGTTGGGCGTCGTTGTCGGCGTCGCGGGAGGACCATTTCGCGATAGTGATGCTGTTGAGGACGGTCGTTGGGAAGCGCCGTATCGAGACGAGAGCTTTATTGTACGCATAATCCGTCATACAACATCGATTCGCACGATTTTCTACATTCAGGGGGAATCACATACGAAACTTGTTTGATGGTGGTGAAGATAACAATCAACTTGGGAACAGCGAGGACGAACCGTCCATGTTGACGTTTGTGGCCTGATGCACTCGATCTTTGAGATGGACACAAATCAGCAACATGTACTACCCGCTAAACAATTTGAACCACGTTGCTTAACCAGAATTTCACTGTTTATTGCGATCAACTTATTGAGGACCGCAACATGCTAATACCCAGACAAGAGGTGTTGAGATTTGTCGTCAGGTGTTCCTGCGCGTCCTCAGGAACGACGTTGGGAACAAACTCAATGCTGTATAGAAGCCACCCGCATATCAACATCTACACGGGTGGCCTTGACATTTATCGTGTGGTGTCCTTGCACGTCGTCAGAGACGACGGTGGGAACAGCAACAACGGTGTTTAGACTATCATCACGTATACGTCACTTTCGGACGGTATTCACTGTCACCTGTGGAGGGAGACACAGGCGATGGAGTAGCCGTTGAAGGTGTGGGAGTCGTTGCGGGCGATGGAGAACCAGTAGGTTGCTCGTCTGGAGCCATAGTCAGGTTGGGCGTCGGTGTCGGCGTCGCGGGAGGACCATTTCGCGATGGTGTTGCTGTTGAGGACGGTCGTTGGGAAGCGCCGTATCGAGACGAGAGCTTTATTGTACGCATAATCCGTCATACAACATCGACTCGCACGATTTTCTACATCCAGGGAGAATCACATACGAAACTTGTTTGATGGTGGTGAAGATAACAATCAACTTGGGAACAGCGAGGACGAACCGTCCATGTTGATGTTTGTGGCCTGATGCACTCGATCTTTGAGATGGACACAAATCAGCAACATGTACTACCCGGTAAACAATTTGAACCACGTTGCTTAACCAGAATTTCACTGTTTATTGCGATCAACTTATTGAGGACCGCAACATGCTAATACCCAGACAGGAAGTGTTGAGATTTGTCGTCAGGTGTTCCTGCGCGTCCTCAGGAACGACGTTGGGAACAAACTCAATGCTGTATAGAAGCCACCCGCATATCAACATCTACACGGGTGACCTTGACATTTATCGTGTGGTGTCCATGCACGTCGTCAGAGACGACGGTGGGAACAGCAACAACGGTGTTTAGACTATCATCACGTATACGTCACTTTCGGACGGTATTCACTGTCACCTGTGGAGGGAGACACAGGCGATGGAGTAGCCGTTGAAGGTGTGAGAGTCGTTGCGGGCGATGGAGAACCAGTAGGTTGCTCGTCTGGAGCCATAGTCAGGTTGGGCGTCTTTGTCGGCGTCGCGGGAGGACCATTTCGCGATGGTGTTGCTGTTGAGGACGGTCGTTGGAAAGCGCCGTATCGAGACGAGAGCTTTATTGTACGCATAATCCGTCATACAACATCGACTCGCACGATTTTCTACATCCAGGGAGAATCACATACGAAACTTGTTTGATGGTGGTGAAGATAACAATCAACTTGGGAACAGCGAGGACGAACCGTCCATGTTGACGTTTGTGGCCTGATGCACTCGATCTTTGAGATGGACACAAATCAGCAACATGTACTACCCGCTAAACAATTTGAACCACGTTGCTTAACCAGAATTTCACTGTTTATTGCGATCAACTTATTGAGGACCGCAACATGCTAATACCCAGGCAAGAAGTGTTAAGATTTGTCGTCAGGTGTTCCTGCGCGTCCTCAGGAACGACGTCGGGAACAAACTCAATGCTGTATAGAAGGCACCCGCATATCAACATCTACACGGGTGGCCTTGACATTTATCATGTGGTGTCCTTGCACGTCGTCAGAGACGACGGTGGGAACAGCAACAACGGTGTTTAGACTATCATCACGTATACGTCACTTTCGGACGGTATTCACTGTCACCTGTGGAGGGAGACACAGGCGATGGAGTAGCCGTTGAAGGTGTGGGAGTCGTTGCGGGCGATGGAGAACCAGTAGGTTGCTCGTCTGGAGCCATAGTCAGGTTGGGCGTCGGTGTCGGCGTCGCGGGAGGACCATTTCGCGATGGTGTTGCTGTTGAGGACGGTCGTTGGGAAGCGCCGTATCGAGACGAGAGCTTTATTGTACGCATAATCCGTCATACAACATCGACTCGCACGATTTTCTACATTCAGGGAGAATCACATACGAAACTTGTTTGATGGTGGTGAAGATAACAATCAACTTGGGAACAGCGAGGACGAACCGTCCATGTTGACGTTTGTGGCCTGATGCACTCGATCTTTGAGAAGGACACAAATCAGCAACATGTACTACCCGCTAAACAATTTGAACCACGTTGCTTAACCAGAATTTCACTGTTTATTGCGATCAACTTATTGAGGACCGCAACATGCTAATACCCAGGCAAGAAGTGTTGAGATTTGTCGTCAGGTGTTCCTGCGCGTCCTCAGGAACGACGTCGGGAACAAACTCAATGCTGTAAAGAAGCCACCCGCATATCAACATCTACACGGGTGGCCTTGACATTTATCGTGTGGTGTCCTTGCACGTCGTCAGAGACGACGGTGGGAACAGCAACAACGGTGTTTAGACTATCATCACGTATACGTCACTTTCGGACGGTATTCACTGTCACCTGTGGAGGGAGACACAGGCGATGGAGTAGCCGTTGAAGGTGTGAGAGTCGTTGCGGGCGATGGAGAACCAGTAGGTTGCTCGTCTGGAGCCATAGTCAGGTTGGGCGTCTTTGTCGGCGTCGCGGGAGGACCATTTCGCGATGGTGTTGCTGTTGAGGACGGTCGTTGGGAAGCGCCGTATCGAGACGAGAGCTTTATTGTACGCATAATCCGTCATACAACATCGACTCGCACGATTTTCTACATTCAGGGAGAATCACATACGAAACTTGTCTGATGGTGGTGAAGATAACAATCAACTTGGGAACAGCGAGGACGAACCGTCCATGTTGACGTTTGTGGCCTGATGCACTCGATCTTTGAGAAGGACACAAATCAGCAACATGTACTACCCGCTAAACAATTTGAACCACGTTGCTTAACCAGAATTTCACTGTTTATTGCGATCAACTTATTGAGGACCGCAACATGCTAATACCCAGGCAAGAAGTGTTGAGATTTGTCGTCAGGTGTTCCTGCGCGTCCTCAGGAACGACGTTGGGAACAAACTCAATGCTGTATAGAAGCCACCCGCATATCAACATCTACACGGGTGGCCTTGACATTTATCGTGTGGTGTCCTTGCACGTCGTCAGAGACGACGGTGGGAACAGCAACAACGGTGTTTAGACTATCATCACGTATACGTCACTTTCGGACGGTATTCACTGTCACCTGTGGAGGGAGACACAGGCGATGGAGTAGCCGTTGAAGGTGTGGGAGTCGTTGCGGGCGATGGAGAACCAGTAGGTTGCTCGTCTGGAGCCATAGTCAGGTTGGGCGTCTTTGTCGGCGTCGCGGGAGGACCATTTCGCGATGGTGTTGCTGTTGAGGACGGTCGTTGGGAAGCGCCGTATCGAGACGAGAGCTTTATTGTACGCATAATCCGTCATACAACATCGACTCGCACGATTTTCTACATTCCAGGGAGAATCACATACGAAACTTGTTTGATGGTGGTGAAGATAACAATCAACTTGGGAACAGCGAGGACGAACCGTCCATGTTGACGTTTGTGGCCTGATGCACTCGATCTTTGAGATGGACACAAATCAGCAACATGTACTACCCGGTAAACAATTTGAACCACGTTGCTTAACCAGAATTTCACTGTTTATTGCGATCAACTTATTGAGGACCGCAACATGCTAATACCCAGACAGGAAGTGTTAAGATTTGTCGTCAGGTGTTCCTGCGCGTCCTCAGGAACGACGTTGGGAACAAACTCAATGCTGTATAGAAGCCACCCGCATATCAACATCTACACGGGTGACCTTGACATTTATCGTGTGGTGTCCTTGCACGTCGTCAGAGACGACGGTGGGAACAGCAACAACGGTGTTTAGACTATCATCACGTATACGTCACTTTCGGACGGTATTCACTGTCACCTGTGGAGGGAGACGCAGGCGATGGAGTAGCCGTTGAAGGTGTGGGAGTCGTTGCGGGCGATGGAGAACCAGTAGGTTGCTCGTCTGGAGCCATAGTCAGGTTGGGCGTCTTTGTCGGCGTCGCGGGAGGACCATTTCGCGATGGTGTTGCTGTTGAGGACGGTCGTTGGGAAGCGCCGTATCGAGACGAGAGCTTTATTGTACGCATAATCCGTCATACAACATCGATTCGCACGATTTTCTACATTCAGGGAGAATCACATACGAAACTTGTTTGATGGTGGTGAAGATAACAATCAACTTGGGAACAGCGAGGACGAACCGTCCATGTTGACGTTTGTGGCCTGATGCACTCGATCTTTGAGATGGACACAAATCAGCAACATGTACTACCCGGTAAACAATTTGAACCACGTTGCTTAACCAGAATTTCACTGTTTATTGCGATCAACTTATTGAGGACCGCAACATGCTAATACCCAGACAGGAAGTGTTAAGATTTGTCGTCAGGTGTTCCTGCGCGTCCTCAGGAACGACGTTGGGAACAAACTCAATGCTGTATAGAAGCCACCCGCATATCAACATCTACACGGGTGGACCTTGACATTTATCGTGTGGTGTCCATGCACGTCGTCAGAGACGACGGTGGGAACAGCAACAACGGTGTTTAGACTATCATCACGTATACGTCACTTTCGGACGGTATTCACTGTCACCTGTGGAGGGAGACACAGGCGATGGAGCAGCCGTTGAAGGTGTGGGAGTCGTTGCGGGCGATGGAGAACCAGTAGGTTGCTCGTCTGGAGCCATAGTCAGGTTGGGCGTCTTTGTCGGCGTCGCGGGAGGACCATTTCGCGATGGTGTTGCTGTTGAGGACGGTCGTTGGGAAGCGCCGTATCGAGACGAGAGCTTTATTGTACGCATAATCCGTCATACAACATCGATTCGCACGATTTTCTACATTCAGGGAGAATCCACATACGAAACTTGTTTGATGGTGGTGAAGATAACAATCAACTTGGGAACAGCGAGGACGAACCGTCCATGTTGACGTTTGTGGCCTGATGCACTCGATCTTTGAGAAGGACACAAATCAGCAACATGTACTACCCGCTAAACAATTTGAACCACGTTGCTTAACCAGAATTTCACTGTTTATTGCGATCAACTTATTGAGGACCGCAACATGCTAATACCCAGGACAAGAAGTGTTGAGATTTGTCGTCAGGTGTTCCTGCGCGTCCTCAGGAACGACGTCGGGAACAAACTCAATGCTGTATAGAAGCCACCCGCATATCAACATCTACACGGGTGGCCTTGACATTTATCGTGTGGTGTCCTTGCACGTCGTCAGAGACGACGGTGGGAACAGCAACAACGGTGTTTAGACTATCATCACGTATACGTCACTTTCGGACGGTATTCACTGTCACCTGTGGAGGGAGACACAGGCGATGGAGTAGCCGTTGAAGGTGTGAGAGTCGTTGCGGGCGATGGAGAACCAGTAGGTTGCTCGTCTGGAGCCATAGTCAGGTTGGGCGTCTTTGTCGGCGTCGCGGGAGGACCATTTCGCGATGGTGTTGCTGTTGAGGACGGTCGTTGGGAAGCGCCGTATCGAGACGAGAGCTTTATTGTACGCATAATCCGTCATACAACATCGATTCGCACGATTTTCTACATTCAGGGAGAATCACATACGAAACTTGTTTGATGGTGGTGAAGATAACAATCAACTTGGGAACAGCGAGGACGAACCGTCCATGTTGACGTTTGTGGCCTGATGCACTCGATCTTTGAGATGGACACAAATCAGCAACATGTACTACCCGCTAAACAATTTGAACCACGTTGCTTAACCAGAATTTCACTGTTTATTGCGATCAACTTATTGAGGACCGCAACATGCTAATACCCAGACAAGAAGTGTTGAGATTTGTCGTCAGGTGTTCCTGCGCGTCCTCAGGAACGACGTTGGGAACAAACTCAATGCTGTATAGAAGCCACCCGCATATCAACATCTACACGGGTGGCCTTGACATTTATCAGTGTGGTGTCCTTGCACGTCGTCAGAGACGACGGTGGGAACAGCAACAACGGTGTTTAGACTATCATCACGTATACGTCACTTTCGGACGGTATTCACTGTCACCTGTGGAGGGAGACACAGGCGATGGAGTAGCCGTTGAAGGTGTGGGAGTCGTTGCGGGCGATGGAGAACCAGTAGGTTGCTCGTCTGGAGCCATAGTCAGGTTGGGCGTCTTTGTCGGCGTCGCGGGAGGACCATTTCGCGATGGTGTTGCTGTTGAGGACGGTCGTTGGGAAGCGCCGTATCGAGACGAGAGCTTTATTGTACGCATAATCCGTCATACAACATCGATTCGCACGATTTTCTACATTCAGGGAGAATCACATACGAAACTTGTTTGATGGTGGTGAAGATAACAATCAACTTGGGAACAGCGAGGACGAACCGTCCATGTTGACGTTTGTGGCCTGATGCACTCGATGTTTGAGATGGACACAAATAAGCAACATGTACTACCCGGTAAACATTTTGAACCACGTTGCTTAACCAGAATTTCACTGTTTATTGCGATCAACTTATTGAGGACCGCAACATGCTAATACCCAGACAAGAAGTGTTGAGGTTTGTCGTCAGGTGTTCCTGCGCGTCCTCAGGAACGACGTTGGGAAAAAACTCAATGCTGTATAGAAGCCACTCGCATATCAACATCTACACGGGTGACCTTGACATTTATCGTGTGGTGTCCATTGCACGTCGTCAGAGACGACGGTGGGAACAGCAACAACGGTGTTTAGACTATCATCACGTATACGTCACTTTCGGACGGTATTCACTGTCACCTGTGGAGGGAGACACAGGCGATGGAGCAGCCG
>JABAKD010000027.1:10837156-10973347 GCA_012845835.1 Undaria pinnatifida
CGCCGTATCGAGACAGGAGCTTTATTTACGAATAATCCGTCATACAATCTCGACTTGCAAGATATGCAAGATTCCGGGAGTATCACATTCCTAACTTGTTTGATGATGGTATGAAGATGACAACCGATTTCGAAACAGCGTGGACGAACCGTCCATGTTGACGTTTGTGGCCTGATGCACTTGATCTCCGAGATGAACATGAATCAGCACCATATACTACCTGCTAAACATTCTGAACCACGTTCTTCAACGAATATATACTGTTTTGCGCGATCAACTCATTGAGAACCGAAACATGCTAGTGACCAGACAAGAAGTGTTGAGATTCGTCGTTAGGTGTCCCTGCGCGTCGTCAGAAATCACATTGGGAACTATTACAACGCTGTATAGAAGCCACCGTCATATCAACATCCACACATGTGGCCTTGACCTTTATCGTGTAGCGTCCTTGCACGTCGTGGGAGACAACGTTATGACCTGAAAACAGCGCTGTAAGATACTATCATCACCTATACGTCACTTTCGGACGGTATGCACTGTCACCTGGGGAGGGAGACACAGGCGATGGAGTGACCGTGGAAGGTGTGGGAGTCGTTGCGGGCGATGGAGAAGCAGTAGGTTGCTCGTCTGCAGCCTTAGTCGGGTTCAGCGTCGGACTAGGCGTCGCGTGGGGATGCTTTATCGATGGTGTTGCTGTTGAGAACGGTCGTTGGGAAACGCCGTATCGAGACAGGTGCTGTATTCAACGCATAATCCGTCACACAATCTCGACTTGCAAGATATGCAAGATTCCGGGAGTATCACACACCAAACTTGTTTGATGACGGTGGTGAAGATGACAACCGATTTCGAAACAGCGAGGACAAACCACGTTTGTGGCCTGATGCACTTGATCTCCGAGATGGACATGAATCAGCACCATATACTACCTGCTAAACATTCTGAACTACGTAGTCAACAAAATTTTCACTGTTTTGAGCGTACAACTCATTGAGAACCGAAACATGCTAATGCCCAGACAAGAAGTGTTGAGATTTGTCGTTAGGTGTCCCTGTGCGTCGTCAGAAACCACATTGCGAACTACAAAAACGCTGTATAGAAGCCACCGTCATATCAACATCCACACATGTGGCCTTGACCTTTGTCGTGTGGTGTCCTTGCACGTCGTGGGAGACAACGTTAGGACCTGAAAACAGCGCTGTGAGATACTATCATCACCTATACGTCACTTTCGGACGGTATGCACTCTCACCTGGGGAGGGAGACACAGGCAATGAATCGACCGTGGAAGGTGTGGGAGTCGTTGCGGGCGATGGAGAAGCAGTAGGTTGCTCGTCTGGAGCCTTGGTCGGGTTGACCGTCGGACTAGGCGTGGCGAGGGGCTGCTTTGTCGATGGTGTTGCTGTTGAGAACGGTCGTTGGGAAAAGCCGTATCGAGACAGGAGCTATTTTTACGAATAATCCGTCATACAATCTCGACTTGCAAGATATGCAAGATTACGGGAGTATCATATACGAAACATGTTTGATGATGGTGGTGAAGATGACAACCGATTTCGAAACAGCGAGGACAAACCGTCCATGTTGACGTTTGTAACCTGATGCACTTAATCTCCGAGATGGACAACAATCTGCACTATATACTACCTGGTAAACATTCTGAGCTACGTTGTTCAACAAAAATTTCACCGTTTCACGCGATCAACTCTTGGAGAACCGTAACATGTTAATGCCCAGACAAAAAGTGTTGAGATTTGTCGTCAGGTATCCCAGCGCGTCGTCAGAAACCACATTGGGAACTACAACAACGCTGTATAAAAGCCACCGTCGTATAAACATCCACACAGGTGGCCTTGACATTTATCGTGTAGCGTCCTTGCACGTCGTGGGAGACAACGTTAGGATCTGAAATCAGCGCTGTAAGATACTATCATCACCTATACGTCACTTTCGGACGGTATGCACTCTCACCTGGGGAGGGAGACACAGGCGATGGAGTGACCGTGGAAGGTGCGGGAGTCGTTGCGGGCGATGGAGAAGCAGTAGGTTGGTCGTCTGCAGCCTTGGTCGGGTTTAGCGTCGGACTAGGCGTCGCGTGAGGATGCTTTATCGATGGTGTTGCTGTTGAGAACGGTCGTTGGGAAACGCCGTATCGAGACACGTGCTTTATTCAACGCATAATGTGTCACACAATCTCGACTTGCAAGATATGCAAGATTCCGGGAGTATCACATACGATACTTGTTTGATGATGGTGGCGAAGATGACAACCGATTTCGAAACAGCGAGGACAAACCGTCCATGTTGACGTTTGTGGCATGATGAACTTGATCTCCGAGATGGACACAAATCAGCACCAAATACTACCTGGTAAACATTCTGAGCTACGTTGTTCAACAAAATGTTCACCGTTTTACGCGATCAACTTATGGAGAACCGAAACATGCTAATGCCCAGACAAAAAGTGTTGAGATTTGTCGTAAGGTATCCCTGTGCGTCGTCAGAAACCACATTGGGAACTACAACGACGCTGTATAGAAGCCACTGTCATATCAACATTCACGCAGGTGGCCATGACCTTTGTCGTTTGGTGTCCTTAAACGTCGTGGGAGACGACGTTGGGACCTGCAACAGCGCTGTAAGATACTATCATCACCTATACGTCACTTTCGGACGGTATGCACTCTCACCTGAGGAGGGAGACACAGGCGAAGGAGTGACCGTGGAAGGTGTGGGAGTCGTTGCAGGCGATGGAGAAGCAGTAGGTTGCTCGTCTGGAGCCTTGGTCGGGTTCAGCGTCGGACAAGGCGTCTTGTGCGGATTCTTTGTCGATTGTGTTGCTGTTAAGAACGGTCGTTGGGAAACGCCGTATCGAGTCGAGAGCATTTTTCAACGAAATTACCGTCATGAAATCTCGACTTGCAAGATATGCAAGATTCTGGAAGTATCACATTCCCAACTTGTTTGATGATGGCATGAAGATGACAACCGATTTCGAAACAGCGTAGACAAACCGTCCATGTTGACGTTTGTGGCCTGATGCATATAATCTCCGAGATGGACAGGAATCAGCACCATATACTACCTGCTAAATATTCTGAACTACGTTCTTCAACGAATTTTACTGTTTTGCGCGATCAACTTATTGAGAACCGAAACATGCTAATGCCCAGACAAGAAGTGTTGAGATTTGTCCTAAAGTGTCCCTGCGCGTCGTCAAAAACCACATTTTGTAACTACAACAACGCTGTATAGAAGCCACCGTCATATCAACATCCACACAGTTGGCCTTGACCTTTATCGTGTAGCGTTCTTGCACGTCGTGGGAGACAACGTTAGGACCTGAAAACAGCGCTGTAAGATACTATCATCACCTATACGTCACGTTCGGACGGTATGCACTCTCACCTGGGGAGGGAGACACAGGCGATGGAGTGACCGTGGAAGGTGTGGGAGTCGTTGCAGGCGATGGAGAAGCAGTAGGTTGCTCGTCTTGAGCCTTGGTCGGGTTCAGCGTCGGACTAGGCGTCGGGTGGGGATGCTTTGTCGATGGTGTTACTGTTGAGAACGGTCGTTGGGAAACCCCGTATCGAGACAGGTGCTTTATTCAACGCATAATCCGTCATACAATCTCGACTTGCAAGATATGCAAGATTCCGGGATTACTACATACGAAACTTGTTTGATGATGGTGGCGAAGATGACAACCGATTTGGAAACAGCGAGGACGAACCGTCCATGTTGACGTTTGTGGCCTGATGCACTTGATCTCCGAGATGGAAAAAAAACAGCACCATATACTACCTGCTAAACATTCTGAACTACGTTGTTCAACAAAATGTTCACCGTTTTACGCGATCAACTTATGGAAAACCGAAACATGCTAATGCCCAGACAAGAAGTGTTGAGATTGGTCGTTAGGTATCCCTGCGCGTCGTCAGAAACCACATTGGGAACTACAAAAACGCTGTATAGAAGCCACCGTCCCATCAACATCCACACATGTGGCCTTGACATTTATCGTGTAGCGTTCTTGCACGTCGGGGGAGACAACGTTAGGATCTTAAAACAGCGCTGTAAGATACTATCATCACCTATACGTCACTTTCGGACGGTATGCACTCTCACCTGGGGAGGGAGACACAGGCGATGGAGTGACCGTGGAAGGTGTGGGAGTCGTTGCGGGCGATGGAGAAGCAGTAGGTTGCTCGTCTGCAGCCTTAGTCGGGTTCAGCGTCGGACTAGGCGTCGCGTGGGGATGCTTTGTCGATGGTGTTGCTGTTGAGAACGGTCGTTGAGAAACGCCGTATCGAGACAGGTGCTTGATTCAACGCAAAATCCGTCATACAATCTCGAATTGCAAGGTATGCAAGATTCCGGGAGTATCACATACCAAACTTGTTTGATGATGGTGGTGAAGATGACAACCGATTTCGAAACAGCGAGGACAAACCGTCCATGTTGACGTTTGTGGCCTGATGCACTTGATCTCCGAAATGGACACAAATCAGCACTATATACTACCTGGTAAACATTCTGAGCTACGTTGTTCAACAAAATTTTCACCGTTTTACGCGATCAACTTATGGAAAACCGAAACATGCTAATGCCCAGACAAGAAGTGTTGAGATTGGTCGTTAGGTATCCCTGCGCGTCGTCAGAAACCACATTTTGTAACTACAACAACTCTGTATAGAAGCCACCGTCATATCAACATCCACACAGGTGGCCTTGACCTTTATCATGTAGCGTTCTTGCACGTCGTGGGAGACAACGTTAGGACCTGAAAACAGCGCTGTAAGATACTATCATCACCTATACGTCACTTTCGGACGGTATGCACTCTCACCTGGGGAGGGAGACACAGGCGATGGAGTGACCGTGGAAGGTGTGGGAGTCGTTGCAGGCGATGGAGAAGCAGTAGGTTGCTCGTCTTGAGCCTTGGTCGGGTTCGGCGTCGGACTAGGCGTCGGGTGGGGATGCTTTGTCGATGGTGTTGCTGTTGAGAACGGTCGTTGAGAAACCCCGTATCGAGACAGGAGCTTTAATCTACGCATAAACCGTCATACAATCTCGACTTGCAAGATATGCAAGATTCCGGGAGTATTACATACGAAACTTGTTTGATGATGGTGGCGAAGATGACAACCGATTTCGGAACAGCGAGGACGAACCGTCCATGTTGACGTTTGTGGCCTGATGCACTTGATCTCCGAGATGGACACAAATCAGCACTATATACTACCTGGTAAACATTCTGAGCTACGTTGTTCAACAAAATTTTCACCGTTTTACGCGATCAACTTATGGAAAACCGAAACATGCTAATGCCCAGACAAGAAGTGTTGAGATTAGTCGTTAGGTATCCCTGCGCGTCGTCAGAAACCACATTTTGTAACTACAACAACGCTGTATAGAAGCCACCGTCATATCAACATCCACACAGGTGGCCTTGACCTTTGTCGTGTAGCGTTCTTGCACGTCGTGGGAGACAACGTTATGACCTGAAAACAGCGCTGTAAGATACTATCATCACCTATACGTCACTTTCGGACGGTATGCACTCTCACCTGGGGAGGGAGACACAGGCGATGGAGTGACCGTGGAAGGTGTGGGAGTCGTTGCAGGCGATGGAGAAGCAGTAGGTTGCTCGTCTTGAGCCTTGGTCGGGTTCAGCGTCGGACAAGGCGTCTCGTGCGGATGCTTTGTCGATGGTGTTGCTGTTGAGAACGGTCGTTGGAAAACGCCGAATCGAAACGAGAGCTTTATTCAACGCATAATCCGTCATACAATCTCGAATGGCAAGATATGCAAGATTCCGGGAGTATCAAATACCAAACTTCTTTGATGATGGTGGTGAAGATGACAACCGATTTCGAAACAGCGTGGACGAACCGTCCATGTTGACGTTTGTGGCCTGATGCACTCGATCTCCGATATGAACATGAATCAGAACCATATACTCCCTGCTAAACATTCTGAACTACGTTGTTCGAAGAAATTTTCACTGTTTTACGCGATCAACTTATGGAGAACCGAAACATGCTAATGCCCAGACAAGAAGTGTCGAGATTTGTCCTAAAGTGTCCCCGCGCGTCGTCAGAAACCACATTTTAGAACTACAACAACGCTGTATAAAAGCCACCGTCATATCAACATCCACACAGTCGGCCTTGACATTTATCGTGTAGCGTCCTTGCGCGTCGTGGGAGACAACGTCAGGATCTGAAAACAGCGCTGTAAGATACGATCATCACCTATACGTCACTTTCGGACGGTATGCACTCTCACCTGGGGAGGGAGACACAGGCGATGGAGTGACCGTGGAAGGTGTGGGAGTCGTTGCAGGCGACGGAGAAGCAGTAGGTTGCTCGTCTTGAGCCTTAGTCGGGTTCAGCGTCGGACTAGGCGTCGGGTGGGGATGCTTTGTCGATGGTGTTGCTGTTGAGAACGGTCGTTGGGAAACCCCGTATCGAGACAGGAGGTTTATTTTACGCATAATCCGTCATACAATCTCGAATTGCAAGATATGCAAGATTCCAGGAGTATCACATACGAAACTTGTTCGATGATGGTGGTGAAGATGACAACCGATTTCGAAACAGCAAAGACGAACCGTCCATGTTGACGTTTGTGGCCTGATGCACTTGATCTCCGAGATGGACAAAAAACAGCACCATATACTACCTGCCAAACATTCTGAGCTACGTAGTCAACAAAATTTTCACCGTTTTACGCGATCAACTCATTGAGAACCGAAACATGCTAATGCCCAGACAAGAAGTGTTGAGATTTGTCCTAATGTGTCCCTGCGCGTCGTCAGAAACCACATTGGGAACTACAAAAACGCTGTATAAAAGCCACCGTCCCATCAACATACACACATGTGGCCTTGACATTTATCGTGTAGCGTCCTTGCACGTCGGGGAAGACAACGTTAGAATGTGAAAACAGCGCTGTAAGATACTATCATCACCTATATGTCACTTTCGGACGGTGTGCACTCTTACCTGGTGAGGGAGACACAGGCAATGGAGTGACCGTGGAAGGTGTGGGGGTCGTTGCGGGCGATGGAGAAGCAGTAGGTTGCTCGTCTGCAGCCTTAGTCGGGTTCAGCGTCGGACTAGGCGTCGCGTAGGGATGCTTTGTCGATGGTGTTGCTGTTGAGAACGGTCGTTGGGAAACGCCGTATCGAGACAGGTGCTTTATTCAACACATAATGTGTCATACAATCTCGAATTGCAAGATATGCAAGATTCCAGGAGTATCACATACGAAACTTGTTCGATGATGGTGGTGAAGATGACAACCGATTTCGAAACAGCAAAGACGAACCGTCCATGTTGACGTTTGTGGCCTGATGCACTTGATCTCCGAGATGGACAAAAAACAGTACCATATACTACCTGCTAAACATTCTGAGCTACGTAGTCAACAAAATTTTCACCGTTTTACGCGATCAACTCATTGAGAACCGAAACATGCTAATGCCCAGACAAGAAGTGTTGAGATTGGTCGTTAGGTATCCCTGCGCGTCGTCAGAAACCACATTGGGAACTACAACAACGCTGTATAGAAGCCACCGTCATATCAACATCCACACCGGTGGCCTTGACATTTATCGTGTAGCGTCCTTGCACGTCGTGGGAGACAACGTTAGGATCCGAAAACAGCGCTGTAAGATACTATCATCACCTATACGTCACTTTCGGACGGTATGCACTCTCACCCGAGGAGGGAGACACAGGCGATGGAGTGACCGTGGAAGGTGTGGGAGTCGTTGCGGGCGATGGAGAAGCAGTAGGTTGCTCGTCTTGAGCCTTGGTCGGGTTTAGCGTCGGACAAGGCGTCGCGTGCGGATGCTTTGTCGATGGTGTTGCTGTTGAGAACGGTCGTTGGAAAACGCCGAATCAAAACGAGAGCTTTATTCAACGCATAATCCGTCATACAATCTCGAATTGCAAGATATGCAAGATTCCGGGAGTATCAAATACCAAACTTCTTTGATGATGGTGGTGAAGATGACAACCGATTTCGAAACAGCGAGGACAAACCGTCCATGTTGACGTTTGTGGCCTGATGCACTTGATCTCCGAGATTGACAGAAATCAGCAGCATATACTACCTGCTAAACATTCTGAGCTACGTAGTCAACAAAATTTTCACCGTTTTACGCGATCAACTCATTGAGAACCGAAACATGCTAATGCCAGACAATAAGTGTTGAGATTTGTCGTTACGTGTCTCTGCGCGTCGTCAGAAACCACATTGGGAACTACAACAACGCTGTAAAAAAACCACCGTCATATCAACATCCACACATGTGGCCTTGACATTTGTCGTGTGGTGTCCTTAAACGTCGTGTGAGACGACGTTGGGACCTGCAACAGCGCTGTAAGTTACTATCATCACCTTTATATACGTCACTTCCGGACGGTATGCACTCTCACCTGGGGAGGGAGACACAGGCGATGGAGTGAGAGTGGAAGTTGTGGGAGTCGTTGCGGGCGATGGAGAAGCAGTAGGTTGCTCGTCTGCAGCCTTAGTCGGGTTGGGCGTCGGACTAGGCGTCGCGTGGGGATGCATTGTCGATGGAGTTGCTGTTGAGAACGGTCGTTGGGAAACGCCGTATCGAGACAGGTGCTTTATTCAACGCATAATGTGTCACACAATCTCGACTTGCAAGATATGCAAGATTCCGGGAGTATCACACACCAAACGTGTTTGATAATGGTGGTGAAGATGACAACCGATTTCGAAACAGGGAGGACAAACTGTCCATGTTGACGTTTGTGGCCTGATGCACTTGATCTCGGAGATGGACAAAAAACAGCACCATATACTACCTGCTAAACATTCTGAGCTACGTTGTTCAACAAGATTTTCACCTATTTACGCGATCAACTCATGGAAAACCGAAACATGCTAATGCCCAGACAAGAAGTGTTGAGATTGGTCGTTAGGTATCCCTGCGCGTCGTCAGAAACCACATTGGGAACTACAACAACGCTGTATAGAAGCCACCGTCATATCAACATCCACACCGGTGGCCTTGACATTTATCGTGTAGCGTCCTTGCACGTCGTGGGAGACAACGTTAGGATCCGAAAACAGCGCTGTAAGATACTATCATCACCTATACGTCACTTTCGGACGGTATGCACTCTCACCCGAGGAGGGAGACACAGGCGATGGAGTGACCGTGGAAGGTGCGGGAGTCGTTGCGGGCGATGGAGAAGCAGTAGGTTGCTCGTCTTGAGCCTTGGTCGGGTTTAGCGTCGGACAAGGCGTCTCGTGCGGATGCTTTGTCGATGGTGTTGCTGTTGAGAACGGTCGTTGGAAAACGCCGAATCGAAACGAGAGCTTTATTCAACGCATAATCCGTCATACAATCTCGAATTGCAAGATATGCAAGATTCCGGGAGTATCAAATACCAAACTTGTTTGATAATAGTGGTGAAGATGACAACCGATTTCGAAACAGCGAGGAAAAACCGTCCATGTTGACGTTTGTGGCCTGATGCACTTGATCTCCGAGATTGACAGGAATCAGCAGCATATACTACCTGCTAAACATTCTGAGCTACGTAGTCAACAAAATTTTCACCGTTTTACGCGATCAACTCATTGAGAACCGAAACATGCTAGTGCCAGACAATAAGTGTTGAGATTTGTCGTTACGTGTCTCTGCGCGTCGTCAGAAACCACATTGGGAACTACAACAACGCTGTATAGAAGCCACCGTCATATCAACATCCACACATGTGGCCTTGACCTTTGTCGTGTGGTGTCCTTAAACGTCGTGTGAGACGACGTTGGGACCTGCAATAGCGCTGTAAGATACTATCATCACCTTTATATACGTCACTTCCGGACGGTATGCACTCTCACCTGGGGAGGGAGACACAGGCGATGGAGTGACCGTGGAAGGTGTGGGAGTCGTTGCGGGCGATGGAGAAGCAGTAGGTTGCTCGTCTGCAGCCTTAGTCGGGTTGGGCGTCGGACTAGGCGTCGCGTGGGGATGCATTGTCGATGGTGTTGCTGTTGAGAACGGTCGTTGAGAAACGCCGTATCGAGACAGGTGCTTTATTCAACGCATAATGTATCACACAATCTCGACTTGCAAGATATGCAAGATTCCGGGAGTATCACACACCAAACGTGTTTGATGATGGTGGTGAAGATGACAACCGATTTCGAAACAGCGAGGACAAACTGTCCATGTTGACGTTCGTGGCCTGATGCACTTGATCTCGGAGATGGAAAGAACTCAGCACCATATACTACCTGCTAAACATTCCGAGCTACGTTGTTCAACAAAATTTTCACCTATTTACGCGATCAACTCATGGAGAACCGAAACATGCTAATGCCCAGACAAGAAGTGTTGAGATTGGTCGTTAGGTATCCCTGCGCGTCGTCAGAAACCACATTGGGAACTACAACAACGCTGTATAGAAGCCACCGTCATATCAACATCCACACCGGTGGCCTTGACATTTATCGTGTAGCGTCCTTGCACGTCGTGGGAGACAACGTTAGGATCCGAAGACAGCGCTGTAAGATACTATCATCACCTATACGTCACTTTCGGACGGTATGCACTCTCACCCGAGGAGGGAGACACAGGCGATGGAGTGACCGTGGAAGGTGCGGGAGTCGTTGCGGGCGATGGAGAAGCAGTAGGTTGCTCGTCTTGAGCCTTGGTCGGGTTTAGCGTCGGACAAGGCGTCGCGTGGGGATGCTTTGTCGATGGTGTTGCTGTTGAGAACGGTCGTTGGAAAACGCCGAATCGAAACGAGAGCTTTATTCAACGCATAATCCGTCATACAATCTCGAATTGCAAGATATGCAAGATTCCGGGAGTATCAAATACCAAACTTGTTTGATGATGGTGGTGAAGATGACAACCGATTTCGAAACAGCGAGGACAAACCGTCCATGTTGACGTTTGTGGCCTGATGCACTTGATCTCCGAGATTGACAGGAATCAGCAGCATATACTACCTGCTAAACATTCTGAGCTACGTAGTCAACAAAATTTTCAACGTTTTACGCGATCAACTCATTGAGAACCGAAACATGCTAGTGCCAGACAATAAGTGTTGAGATTTGTCGTTACGTGTCTCTGCGCGTCGTCAGAAACCACATTGGGAACTACAACAACGCTGTATAGAAGCCACCGTCATATCAACATCCACACATGTGGCCTTGACATTTGTCGTGTGGTGTCCTTAAACGTCGTGTGAGACGACGTTGGGACCTGCAACAGCGCTGTAAGTTACTATCATCACCTTTATATACGTCACTTCCGGACGGTATGCACTCTCACCTGGGGAGGGAGACACAGGCGATGGAGTGACCGTGGAAGGTGTGGGAGTCGTTGCGGGCGATGGAGAAGCAGTGGGTTGCTCGTCTGGAGCCTTGGTCGGGGTGAGCGTCGGACTAGGCGTCGCGTGCGGATGCTTTGTCGATGGTGTTGCTGTTGAGAACGGTCGTTGGGAAACGCCGTATCAAGACGAGAGCACTATTCTAGGCATAATCCGTCATACAATCTCGACTTGCAAGATATGCAAGATCCCGGGAGTATCACATACCAAACTTGTTTGATGATGGTGGTGAAGATGACAACCGATTTCGAAACAACGACGACAAACCGTCCATGTTGACGTTCGTGGCCTGATGCACCTGACCTCCGAGGTGGACAGAAATCAGCAGCATATACTACCTGCTAAACATTCTGAACTACGTTGTTCAACAAAATTTTCAACGTTTTGCGCGATCAACTCATTGAGAACCGAAGCATGCTATTACCTAGAAAAGAATCATTGAGATTTGACGTTGGTGTCCCTGCGCGTAGTCAGAAACGACATTGGGAACTACAACAACGCTGTATAGAAGACATTGTCATATCAACATCCACACATGTGGCCTTGACATTTATCGTGTAGCGTCCTTGCACGTCGTCGGCGACGACGTTGGGAACTGCAACAGCGCTGTAAGCTACTATCATCACGTATACGTCACTTTCGGACGGTATGCACTCTCACCTGGGGAGGGAGACACAGGCGATGGAGTGACCGTTGAAGGTGTGGGAGTCGTTGCGGGCGATGGAGAAGCAGTGGGTTGCTCGTCGGGAGCCTCAGTCGGGTTGAGCGTCGGACTAGGCGTGGCTTGGGGATGCTTTGTCGATGGTGTTGCTGTTGAGAACGGTCGTGGAGAAACGCCGTATCGAGACAGGAGCTTTATTCTACGCATAATCCGTCATACAGCATTGCAGGATTCACAAAGCATAACACACCAAATTGTTTTTAGGATGGCGGTATAGGTACTAATCCACTTGGAAACGGCAAAAGCAAACATTCAATGTTGAAGGGTGTGGCCTAACACAGTTGAGGGTCACGATCGACACAAAACAGCAGCATTTACTCCCTGCTAAACAATCTGAACGACGTGATCCAAGCAAGCATTCATAATTTTGAGCAACTAAATCATGGGGAACGCCGTCATGCCTCAACCATCACTTAGTGTTGAATTTGCCAAGGGGTGATACTGTACGTTGTCAGAAACGACGTTGGGAGCAAAAACGCCGCAAAGCACTCTCTAGCGGTACACACAACCTTTAGACGGTGATTCCGATCTGGGGGTTACCGCTCGTACCCTGGGCGGGAAGATATGCGGCGTTGGCAACAGTTGGGGGTGTGGGAATCGGTGCCGGTGCTCCGCTGAAGCTGTAATTTTGTCCGGTGTCGGTGTCGGCATTCCGAGAGGTACCGTGTTGCTATTGGGAACGGTTGTTGTGAAGTGCGACATCAAGATGCCGGTCATATGTCATGCAGTATCGAGTTGCATGTAACGCACAAAACCAGTTGTTCACATATCCAACTCGTCTGATGGAGGTGAAGGTGGAAAACGACTTTGAAACGGAGAGAGCAGGTCTTCTATGCTGGCATGGGTGGCCTGATGCTGCGAAGGTTCTGTTGATGTCCGCGAAGGACAGAAATCGGCAGCAAGAACTGCAACACACTCTGAAGATCGTATCATAAAGCGACCACACGCACATTGCAGAAAACTGTTACGATGAGAACACCGTCATGTTAACACAATTCCAGTAGCGTTCGCGAAAAAGGTTTTCATGGGGTGACACTGCACGTCGTCAATTTTTTTCGCAATCTACAACCCTTGCATTATTAGCGGGTTTCCACCATCTTGAGATGAGGATTCTGCTGCGGTGTCCACTCGTACCTGGGGCCGGAGGCACTGGCTGTGGAGAAAAAGATGAAGGTGGGGGAGATGCCATGTTCGGTGTTGTCGCTGGGGAAGTAGTCGGTTTCTCGGATGAAGGTGTAATCGGGTCCGGTATCGGACTCGGCATTGCAGGAGGTATCCGTGGTGGTGGCCCTGCGATTGGGACCGGTTGTTCAGAAGAGCGATATCCAGATTGCGTTTTAGATACAGAATCCGGTACAACACCTCTCAGCCGTATTCAAAGCACGATGAAAACGCTGTCATATACCAAATAATATATTAACGCACATGGTAGTGAAGGTGGGAAGTGCCTTGAAAGATGGGATAACAGACCTCCGTCGCTGGCATATGTGGCCTGATGCAACAAAACACTCCGTTTAGGTTGGCGATGGGAAAGAATCTACAGAGTATGCCAACTGCAGCATACTCTGGGAGACATGGTGTACAGCGAGCGCGCTCTTTAGCACACATATTCGTGTGAAACACGCTCATGCGCACAACCACATGAATGGGTTCGCGATGAACTTTGTCGTCGGGTTTCTCTGCGCGTCGCCAGCATCAACTTGAGAATTTCAACGATGTACTTTCAGCGGGTCTACTCTATCTCTAGACGGTGCTTCTAATGTGGCATGCGCTCGTACCTTTTGGGGGAATCTTCACCGGCTTTGGAAGAAGGAGTTCGGGTTTGGGCTGCTTAGAACCACCGTATGTTTCCGGGTAGAGCACCGACGAAATCACTGTAGGACCAGTCGGTTCCTCCATTGAAGGTGCACTTGTCGCTCCTGTTTGACGCGAAAATGCGGGGGCAATTTTTGCTGATCATGCGGGTAATCGGAACGAGAATTTGGGAGGGCGACATCCAGACGATTGGTCATGACCAGAGGCTTGTAACGATTTCGAGTTGCGTGTCTCGTGTCACGATATACAACCCTCCATCTGCCAGAAAATCTCACGTGCGGGTAACTTAGCACGCGCTTTGCCATTGACGACTTCATACTCCCCACGTTGGTATTGTGTGGTTTTAGACAGATAATGGGCCGACGATTCCCGCAGGTGAGATAAATCTAAATCGGGAGAGTTGTCTACCTGTATATTACTGGAACTACATCATGTTTTGGGAACACACACTATTTTCCACACGAACTTCGTTCAGATGGTCATTCCCACGACGAAGCTGGGACTGTTCGCGTTGAAGCACGTTACCGAATTGTAGCACTGACGTGTGCCATGATAGAGGCTGTACGTTTCGTCCGAAAAGGTTTCTGAATGAGGGGCCTTCTCAACCCTTAAACTGGCGGAAACGTGTGATGCTTTTTGCGTGATTCTCGTCGTGTACCTACGCCATGTGTTGAAGTAGTGGGGTATTAGTCCATTTGACCACATGCAAAAAGTGAACCCATAAATAGGTTACCCAAACCAAGCCTTATAATACTCTCGCCTGAAACGGCTGGATACCAGGTCGGCCGGATGTACGGGCGGACCTGTCGCTGTATCCAAGGGGTTTCAGTTCGTGGGGATGCCGGGGAGAATATTTTTCAAATTCGACGTGGGGAAAGTCTGAAAAAGTTTAGTATTGTGGATGGTGGGATTTGAACCCACGACCCACAAAATACATGGTCTTTCGATGACGTCATTCGTTAAGAGATTAGTGGGGTATTAGTCCAGTTGACCACTTGCAAAATGTTATCCAATGGCTAGCTTACCCAAACTAAGCCTTATCACATGGGATTTATTATCCCGTAGCGGTTATTTTTTTCTTCTGAAGTAGGTTTTGAGAGAGGGCTCATAAGCTCCCAAATAAGGAAATCTCAGAAAATGAGTGGTGCACCCCTTGCGTAGAACGCATCCGCGCATACTTAGACACCACATTCCGACGTATCACGTTGGCTAGTAATAACAACTGTTCATATCATTCACATCATGTTCAGACAATTGATCTACGACGGAACGCGCTATTTCCTGCGGCCGGGCTTCCCGATTGCTTTGGAGCTACAGATGAACGGTCTGGGCGATCTATGATGACTCTCGGTGTCCTGAGGTGTCGACGGAGCAGGCACCACTGTTCGCAGCGGAGACCTAGTCAGTAGGTCGGTTGTAAGACTAATCAACACCCCGGCCGGACCCGGCAGTGCGGATATTGTCCGGGCGGGCCCCACTGTATGAACTGAAGCACCAGGGCGTCGTACGGCTCCTGGAGCAGTCTGTGCTTCTGTCGAACTCGATGGTGCGGGAATTGCCATTGATGATCGTGTTGTCGGCGGGATTGGGGAGTTGGGAACGCGAAATCCAGACATGTGGTTAGAATTGCAAACTCCCACCTGGAGGTATTTAAGGCAGTTTATGGGAAAATCTCCACTGACATGGCGAGAGAACGCTCTCCATGTTGGCGTTTGCAGCTCAATCCAGAAATCACTCAGATGATCTCCGCGAGGGAGTCTACTGTCTGTAGCCCACGGGGACGTCATGGTGTTCCACGAAAAGGGAGTTTTTGCCGGCAGGCGAAACAATCGTCTCTTTCGACCCTAGTGTCCGGCATATCACGGTTTTTTCCAAGAGCGAATGAGGCGTATTTGAATCGGGGTCTGGGGGGTAGTGGGTGGCGCTTGTGGTTAGACGAGCTTAAACACTGGCGCCCTTCCTCCGTCACTGATGCAAGAAGACCTCACGAATAGGTTACTAAGACCGAATCGAGCACAAGCGAGTCGGGGATCTTGCTTGGAGCGTCAGCAGATTGAGGTGGGCACTGCTGTGTTGGCCAAACCAAACAGACGCATATGCATCTCTCTTCTTCTTCCTCTTTCCTTTCTTATTTCGGCAGGGAAAGGCGTGGAGAGGGAGAGGGGGTTAGGTAGCCGGAGGTGTATGATTTTGATTCGTAACTGTCGTTTTATGAGTGGGGCAGTCAAACGGTTCTATGGTGCCATTCGGATGCTTGATAATTCGAGAAGATCGTAGTCGATAATCGCTTGAAACCCCGCTGGTGTCATAGCGGGGACATAGATATGATAGAGGTGTGGGCGAGATACCTGAGGCATTGAACGAGGCCGCGATGGGTGTATATGGCTAACGGGATACATGTCTTTCTCCCAAAAAAGAGCAAAATAGTAACTCATTGTAATTCGGAAGATGTTCAACAAACATACCGTTTTCACACGAATTTCGTTCAGAAGACTTTGATGCCCGCAAGTTCAAAGAAGCGTTCACGATGAAGACCCACGCCGAGTGTCACGTCACCTTGTCAAAAGTCGCGGTGTGAAGTATACGCTGGCTAGCAATACGAGTCGTGACCGTCCTGAGTCAGTGCTTCTGATTCGGCCTTTGCCCGTACCTGCGGCCTCACTCTCTTACTATGGGACCGTAGTTGAAGGTCTGGCCAGCATAGACCGAATGACGGCCTCCGGAGGTGTCGCCGAGTCTGACTCCAGTAGTGGCTCTGGAATACGAATCGATCGATTGATTTTGGGGGGAAGGCGGTCCCTCGGTATTTGTCGGGCTCGAACTAGAGATGATGGGGAGATTGTTGTTGCTAATACTGCTGGCCCTGTCTGTAGGTGTCCGGGAGAACGATGATCAGACGGGAAGGCATAACCAGTGGCCGTCACGTAAAATAAAACGCGGGACGTCCTGCACATCACACAAACTCCTACCTGCCCGAAGTGGTCAATCTAGATAACGCTACGTACATGGGGGCTGCAGACACCCCTCGTTGGGACACTGTGCGACAACCATTCCGTTGACTTTTTCGACAGGGGGGGTTGTTCTGAGAGCTGATGCCCCGTAGTACACTAGACTACTACAACAACTGGGTGATCACGCAGGGTCAAGAGAAACATTGACCGTTGGCCCTCAAAGGCGTCGAAATGGTGTTTGACCCCCTCATGATGCCTACGGAAGATTGCCGTATAAAACGGATACCTCACGTATTGCCGTGCGGCCTCTGGCGCAGATAGTTATCCGGTACCTTATCATCCCGGCGCGCAACGGCTGTACCCACTACCCATTGATTTACCTCGCAGACCACGACCGTACTGTGCCACCAGCGGCAAAAGCTGCAAGAGAGTCGCAGCGGACGTGAGAGGGTGAAGTCACGCACTCACGCCAACAGAAAATATTCACTCTGGGCTGTACCAGGCACCCCTTATAGCCTCCGTTGGGCAGGTTAGTAGGATGTGTACGGGTGTTTGTCTTGCACTGTCTGACCTCTTATTCAGATATTGGTAGGCGCATGCTTGCTTGCTCGCGACGTCCGCTCTGTTGCGTTAACGAACATCGTAGTGGGCCTTGTCAGGTCACAAAAGGCACGACTTCCAATATGGAGCCATGTCGGACGTGTGCCATTCCGCAAAGAAATCGTGGATTCCCGTCCCGTCCCGTCAACCAAATGGCTGTCCGCTTTCCCGCCTCATCGCTGTTTTGTAGTAAGCAAACGGAAACCTTCTCCCATAATACCGTCTCTCGGGAAGACCCAAAAACAATTCCGTCTGCGGCGGGCTAAATGTTTACCGTCCCGTACCGACCAGTGCCTTCGTCACGGCGCGTACCCTTGGTATAATAGCCGGTGCATCTTTCTTAGGGGGGGGGGGGGGATTTACTTGTGCGTGGAACCTATTAATAGTATAAAACTCTTTTTGAGGGGGGAAACATCTGACGGCTATGGACTGAACGTATGCTTTTATCATGTACACCCTGCAAGTCGTACAACCGTGTAATCGGTGAAGGGAGGGGGTAGGTTTCGAGGGAGCGGAGGGGGGGGGGGGTGTTCAACATTGTTTGGTCGCATTAGGGTAGAGGCTATTTTTTCAGTGTGGTTGCACTGAAAACGTGTGAACAAAATTACAACCCACCCTTACCATTTCGTGACACAAATTACCGACCGCAAGGCGTTTCGTGACTTCGTGACACACGTAGAAGCCCTCCCAGCCCGCCCAAAAATATCCAAACACGTGGAGGCTACTCCGGCCTCTGGCACGGCCTCTGGCACGGCCGCTGGTACGGACACCGCCTCTGAGGCAGCCTCTACCACCGTTAACGAGTGCGGTTGGTCAGAAGCAGAAGATTCTGCTGTGCTAGCGCTCTAGACGGGTTGGGTAACACGGGCCAGGACGACGCGGCAGCGACGGAGAACAGCGCGAGCGCGAGCGAGGCTCTTCTTGTAAGTCCTGGCTCGCGAGATGCCGAGGATGAATACGGCGAACCGCCGATCTAGTCCGCAGCCGAAGAACCTGCCTTGGCGTCAATAAAAGTGGCAGCTGAAAAGCACGGGTAGCGTGACGACGCCATTGAAGACGCTATTACAGAGCGGCTAGCAATCTAGCAGCAGTTGCCAGGAACTGGAAAACGTGGACGACCAAAGTTAGATGAATCGCGGCACTGGTTGGTTGGTGTCGGCACACAGAGGATGCTAGATTGTCAGTGCACACCGAAGCATTGCCTTGCCAATCTCACCGCAGCTGATCTGAAGCAGCGGTAGCAGCGGCAGCAGCATCAGATGTAGAGACACCATATAATATACAAGGGTTCCGGCCCCCGGGCGGCTGACGCCACCAGCTACGCTCGCGCAAGGCAAGGAAGAATGCAACTAAAAACGTAAAGGGGGCAGAAAGAAGAGGCCCACCATTTGGTGCGAACAGCGATTTGAAAATGCCAAGAGCTGCTTGTGCGGAGCAAATTGCCCGGGTGTGCTCAGCTGTGCTGTGTGCTTTTGTTACCGGTGTTACGTTCTGATCGGCAGAACGGGGGTAATTTGCGTGGGGGGAAAAACAGGGGGCCGTGAAGGATCAAATACATGTAGAAAAAGGAAAACGAAGAAAATTAGTACACAACACGTGTTGTACCCGGTACTGCTCTATGTTCGAAAGAAGGCACACAGCGCAGCACGACACAGCACCGCAACGGAGGGAACGGCACTGCACCGCACGGCTCCGCACGGCTCCGCACGGCGCCACGCTGCAATGCTGGGCTATATATAGCCGGACTGATCTGAGCTGGGCGTGCATTGTGATCCAACAGCGTAGTACCAGATGGTATGTACAAACCTGGTGTGGTGTAGTAGTACCGGTATGTTGTTATAAGGCTTAGTTTGGGTAAGCGATAATTGGTTAACCTTTTGCAAAAGTGGTCAAACGGACTGAATAGTACCCCACGGATACCTCAACAAATGGCGTCGTCGACAGGCCATGTTTTTTTTTGGTAGTGGGTTCAAATCCCACCATCCACAAAAAAAACTTTTTCCGACTTTCCCCATGTCGAACTTGAAAAATACCCTTCCCGGTATACCCAGGAAATGAAACCGCTCGGATATTGACAGGTCCGCTCGTATATCTGGCCGACCTGCTATACCGCCGTTTCAAGGGGGGGGAGTGTCATAGGGCTCAGTTTGGGTAAGCTTATGATTAACCTTTTGCAAGTGGTCAAACAGACTAACACTCCACTAATACCTGAATAAGGTACTGTAGGCCTCAAGGTTTTCTCGTTGGTTCCAATCCCGGTGTCATCGGGGGAAGAAAATGGTCCTCATGAAAAAAATATTAAGGTGACGTTGTAGGTTTCTAGCAGATGCGTACTCGTAGACTGTCCGCTTATAAGCCTGGTGTTCGTTGGTTGAATCCAGGGGGTCATACGAAAAAAAATCGTCCGCATGAAAAAAATAATCTATATATTTGTAAAAAAATATTACTGGCAGATACACCACTGCTGCTGCTGTGACATATTGTGGTCTACCAGGTAGTACATAGACTGTCCGCTTATAATCCTGGTGGCCTTTCGCTGGTTCTCGAATCCGGGTGTCATCGAAAAAAACATATCCTCATAAAAAATCGATATATATATATTTGTCAAAAAAAAAAATGGTACAACAAGCTGGGCCGGCCAAGACGCTCATAACAAACCAATATCGCTGTGATCCGCTCAGTTTTTCGAGTTCGGACCTGAAATTTTGATACGCAATTTAGAACAGACTCGCCGAGACATTACCCAAAAACAAGATGAAAATCCGTTGACTTTTTGTCCATTTCATGACCATGGAAAACTTTTAGCAGGCCGTATGTCGGCAGTTTTTTTTTTTTTTAGCTCGCCAAGTGCGGTTTTGGTGAGCTTGGTCCAAATCACGTGTCAAAGTTTCAGGTCCTAACTTCTAAAAATTGAGAGGTGCATGGCCAAGTTTTCACCGGAGTGCCTCTGCATACAAATTTACATATAACTCAGGGATTCCTCCAAGTCTTTCGAACGAAAATAACCCATGAAATGAAAAGCGTATCTCTCTACTCCTCGTCCCAAGATGTACATGCCCAGAAAAACTAGGCCAATTCCATCCACTTTGTATTTCGAGCAATTTTAGAAAAAGCAACACAAACAAATCATGAAGAACAAAGCTCAAACTAGGAAACGTGAGTGGCAAACACTTTATTCGGCGCCAACTTATCAGATTCCCAAGCTGGAGGGCTTAAAATGACCGCATCTAGCTGATTACAAAGGTATGCTCAGTTTGCAGTGGGTCACTGTCGTTCAAAACATATGCACACTGACGGGTTATGGGTTTTTTAGCCGGCCCAGCTTGTGGCAATGTGACTTTGTGGTTTAGTAGATTGTCCGCTTATAAGCCTGGTTTTCGTTGGTTGAATCCAGGTAAGTGTCATCGGGGAACAAACATAATCCTCCTGAAAAAACCTATAGACTACTTGTATGGTCTAGTCCATATTATTATATACTTCGGAGTATGACAATTGAAAAACGTCAGCCGTGAGTACGAACGATTGAAAAGTTGAAACTTGACTTTGCAAGCTGCTGCGTGGTACATCTATGTTTCGCTAATATACAGCAGTAGTAGTTGCACATAAAAAGTAGTACTGGTAGATACCACTGCTACTGTGACACTGTGGTCTACCTGGTAGTAGATAGACTGTCCGTTTATATTACTGACCTTCGCTGGTTCGAATCCGCGTGTCATCGGAAAAAAAAGTTATCTCCATGAAAAAACGATGCCTGGTATCAATTATTATAGAAATGAAAGTACACTCCAGCTGTGAGATCGAATATTTTGTCGAAACTCATATTTGCAAGCTGTGCGTGACACTCCGATCGCGCGTATTACGGGTTGTGTGTCCTCATATAGGATATAGGCCGGCGACTCCCCTTACAACTACAGTGTAGCTATCAGTCTGTGCGCATAATGGAGGAGGAGGAGGAGGAGGAGGAGGAGGAGGAGGAGGAGGAGGAGGAGGAGGAGGAGGAGGAGGAGGAGGAGGAGGAGGAGGAGGAGGAGGAGGAGGAGGAGGAGGAGGAGGAGGAGGAGGAGGAGGAGGAGGAGGAGGAGGAGGAGGAGGAGGAGGAGGAGGAGGAGGAGGAGAAGGAGGAGGAGGAGGAGGAGGAGGAGGAGGAGGAGGAGGAGGAGGAGGAGGAGGAGGAGGAGGAGGAGGAGGAGGAGGAGAAGGAGGAGGAGGAGGAGGAGGAGGAGGAGAAGGAGGAGGAGGAGAAGGAAGAGGAAGGCGAGAAGTACGAGGACGAAGACAAATATGCCCAGGAGTCGGACTACTACGCAGTGTCGGCGTCGGTTAGGAGAACGATCAAGAAGGTCATGAGGCCTGGCTGTGAATTGTACTCGCGTTCCACTGTTAGCAGAAGTCTCGTAAACTCTCTCCTCGCGCGTACCCGCACCTTCTCCTAGCCCCACAACTTGCGCAGTCTGACGTTTGATACCGCCCCCCCGGCCCCATTACTTGCTGATTACTGAGCAGATCGGAAGCGGAGGATTGGCAAAAATTCAGTCGCCTGTGTTTCTTTCAGACGACCTTACGAAGTCGCCATCAAGACCCAGCATGTTGCCCTTCGTCCAACCGGCCGTCTACGCACACGCCTGGCACCTCTACCACGCACCAGCGGGTGTGCCGCCTTAGCCACCATGCTCGGTGCATGGGTGACAGGCAGTGGAAGAGGGGAAGGTGATCATTTATCATATATTTTTGACGGTTTCAATCGCAGCAAACGAGATGTAGCCATGTGATGCGCACCGGCTTGCAGCAAGTGCACGGCGGTGGTATTGTAGTCGTGGGACGTCGTAAGGAGGGGGTGGTAGTTGCACGCATAGGGTGAAGTATAGGGTTAGTAAGGGGACATATGCAGCTATTTAAGACTCTTTAAAGGACGATATGTACGGATCACTAACCTCGTATAAGGTGGTGTCGAGCAATGATGCACTTGTAAAGTACTGTACTGTAGTATAGAACACCTACAGCATTAACTTGACAAAAAACGAAAGGCATGCTGATATGGTCTAGAAACCAAGAAATCCGGGAACCTTTAAACCTGAACAGCGTGTAGAACGCCCCCTCTCCTGAAGTACGGAATCCTGCCTGGGTGAGTGTTTTCTATTCGGTGCCTTGTACTGCATGCGCCCACCCAGGTGATCAGCCGAGGGTACACGAAAGGTCTACGAGTCTCAGGTATCGTTCGGGACATGTTCATGGTGCGAACTAGGCATCTTTGCAAGAACTGCAAGGCTCGTCGCGAGATCCTACAGGTGCGTATACCGTTCACGCTGTACAAGTACAGGTACCCTTCAAGTCTCTAATGGTTATTTGTGGAAAAATATTACAGTAACTACTCCTCCGCGATGTCTTAATATTTTGTGTGTCGTACATATGAATGTTATCATCGTGGCTTCATGCGTGCGAAAAACTTTGCCAGAAAATAGGTGGTTATGCCCAGGGTCAAAATTTAGGCTGCCAATTTTTCCCGCAATTCTGTTAACGAGTATCCTATATTGTGTGATGACGCAGCCGCGAGGTGTATTTTGTCGTGAAATGTTCTTACTGATGGATTTCGGTATGGACCAGCCAACTAGCGTTCGACTCGACAATATGCGTTGCAGGTTTTACCCGGACACAGGCCGACCATCGTGAGAAGCGAACCTGTTGTGCGTCATGGACTCCACCTCGCCTTGAAAACCCGGGGTTTTCGTCTGGTTCGTTTGCGGCGACGTCAGCCAGTGCCTCGGCTAAGGGAGGCTTGCATGCCTCGCTAACAACGACCGTCCCGGCAGGTGTGTGTTTCGCGCAAAGGCTTGGAGTCGTCGAAGGAAAGAGACTACGTGATCTTAACAACCCTTGTGGTGTCAGTTGGATGTTGACTGAGCACAATATTCCCGACCAACATGCTAAGATAACTGCCCGTGCTTTGCGCCACGACGTACTCTCGCTTGCACCAGCGGCAAGACGCTTCGTCGAAGACGTCAGTCAGAGATAGCGCTGCATAGACGGAGCTTAAGCGCAAGGAGTATCTTCAACTCCAGCAGAGGCTTCGGTGCGGTTCGCACCAGACTCGGGATGAGTTTGCCACGATTGCTGCGCCTGAGCCACTGCCAGCTTTCTCGACCGTAACCAGCAAAGATGGGCGAGCGACGGCAGTACCCCTGACGGCAGGGTTTTTGAGGGGGCCTTCGCCGCAGGTCGTACTGCGCTTGCCAGCATCTGCCACGGCAACTTCCTGCTGTTTAATCGGTGGCACGGCCGTGTCTCCAGCCGCGGCTGTCAGTGTTGTAGCCTCAGCATGGGCTAGACTGCAGCCGTGTTTAGCGAACACCGATTACATCAGCGGAGCCGCGCAAGACACGGGAGCGGGCGTGAGAGGTCTGGACGCAGCGCTACCAGCCAGGGGCTTGTGACGGGGGTAACGCCGGCTGTCGGGGGAGCGACATCTTTTTTTATTTTTTCAACTCCGGCATATGGGGAAAAATAAAGCTTTAGCTCACCACACTTCCACGTATTTTCATGCGCGTTGTGTGTCGATTCAACTCAAGTGCTTTCGAAGCCCAACGCTAGCTGGCGCACTCTTTGGGTCTCATTGTAGGTATAGCGTAAGCTGTCCCTATCAGTGGTCTTTGTTTCAACCCCCGTAGCGAAAGCTGCCGTTGTATACGGATGCGTGTTTATGTCGACACCATCCATTGGGGGAGTGACGGAGATGGGAGGGGTAGCGCAGCCGGCTGTTGGGGAAGTGATGCCTGTAGTAGAGAGTGCGCAGCCGGCGTTTGGGGGAGTGATGGCAGGTGTAGGGGGGGCGCAGCTCGTTTTCGGGGGAGGGACAGGGGCTGTCGGGAGGGCGGAACTGGCTCTGGGAGGGGTGATGCCAGGCACAGGATGAGGGCAGTCGGCTTTCAGGGAGGTGATACCTGTTGTAAGGCGGGCGCAACCGGCCGTGGGGGGGGTGATGCCGGCTGGGTGGTGGGAAGGGTGGGGGAGGGACGCCGGTGACACCGCTTCCAACAGTGAGAGAAATCGCAGGAACACAGGAACAGCAGCCGAGGCGGACAGCAAAAACGCCAGCTCAATCACAGAGGGAATCCAGACAGCGTGAAAATCAACAACGGCAAGAGGAACGCCGTAGAGAGGAAAAAACCTGGATGGAGGAGGCCGAACAAAGAGAGCGTAGTCCTTGAAAGTTGGCGTATCTGAAGTGGCATGTAGAGCTCTCAACGTTTATAGCTCTTTCGTTTCTGTATATACCTAGATGGAGAGATTCAGTACTATCATGTATCTGGCACCAGGTATGCGTTTAGATTTACCGGGTCAGCATTCCTTCTTCCAGTGTCTTGCACTGGCAGCGACGTAAACATACCCTTGCTCCGCGTTGATTGGAGGAGTGAAAGCTGCAACCGAAGTTCACGATTGGTGGGAGTGATGGTCGACGATGATGATGATGCCGCTGAAGGTCTGCCGTGCTCGTCACGAGGCGAGGTAACCGACGGCAAAACGAGACAGATATCGCATGGGATTAATGAGGTGTGGCTTAAACTTGCTTCCCCCACACACGTGCCCACCCATCTCCGCCGGTAACCCCCGACGAAGGTGAAAGGATGCTGCTGTGTTTTTGTGTTCTCGGAACATTTCCAGGTGGTCAGTTCCGTGTCTGCACAACAAAAACAACGCAGTTCGACGCTAGCAGTTGACACGAAGTAATGACAAGAGGATATTCATGTTATCTATACTGAAGGGTACGCAAGCATATATATATATATGAATGCGCTGTATACAGGTGAAGGTGCTTAGTATCTAAACTATCGAACTTGCGTGGTGTAGACGCAGTCTCTGGGGCAACAAGTAGATACTATTGTTGTTTTGTATACAGAATAATAACTCGTATAATGCTCATTTACAGCCAGTTGCGCGCAACGTTGAAACTCTCAAACCACGACTTGAAGACAGGTTCGTGCAATTTTATGCGGTAAAAACGCTTGTCTTGGACCAGGCGCGGGCCAGGCTCCGTTGGATTTACTTACATGATGAGGCAGAGTTTGTCGTGCCCTAATGATGACCGTATTCAAACAAGTTCCAGGTATTGATAGGTTTCGTGCAGAAGTCGAGCAAAAACATCTCGCATTTTATGTTCAGTAAATAATCCCTAACTGAATAACTGTAGATATCAATATTATGAAAATTTAAATACACTCCAGCTGTGAGATCGAAGATTTCGTCGAAACTCATGTTTGCAAGCTGTGTATGATACTCCGATCTCGCGTATTACGGGTTGTGTGTCCTCATTAAAGATGCAGGTCGGAGACTCCCCTTGCAACTACAGTGTAGCTATCATGGTCAACAGGGTGATGTTAGGCAGTCTGTGCGCGAATACTATAAAACCAGTTTCTGAGGCGGACACAATCTGTCTGTGGAAGGAAATGCATCAGTTTATCAAGTGAACACTGTGATTCGAATAATCAGTGAGGGGAGGGCGGAGTTTTTAAGGATGTGGCGTCCTAATTTCGATCAAAAGGGGGGCGGGAGGGGGGGAGGGGGGGGAAGGGACGGGTGGGGCAGGTCAATTTGTGCGTGGAAACTATAAATTTATTTCGTAGGGGAGGGAGGGGGGGGGATGTGCCGGGGGGGGGGGCGGGGGGCGGGAGGGGAGGGCTTTAGGTCGCATAGATGTAGGGGTTTGCTATACGCGTGGTGCTAGGTCTAGGCGATGGTGCGGGTGGTGGGGAAGGAGGGGGCGTTGGGGGCGGGGGTGGGTGGGAACTGCAGCAGCGGCATAGACGGCTCTAAAACGATAACGAGGCGATATCCAGGGCGTGGAAGTGTTGTTTTTTCTCCGGCGGATTTCGGTATTGAAAGCGAGGAGAAAAAAATAAAATAAAAAGGCGGGAGGGGTGGTGGGGAGGTTTTTGAAGAGGTTTGGGTCACATAATAATAAAAAACACTCCAGCTATGAGATCAAGGATTATATATTAATTTCGAAAATTAGCAAGAATATGAAAACCAAGGTGACATTTGCAGGAAGTGAGAAATTCGCGAACCGCTTTAATTGTGCTGGATATTATACTGGATATTATTAGAGTGTGTATACCTCACCTTATCGCGTTCACGTACTAATATGATATTTCCAGCCTTCCTGGTTGCCGGCGTTCCTGGCCGTAGTTGGGGGTCCGCTACATTGCTCGTGTAGTAGTCAGCTCCTACGCCGATGCGGAAACAGTTGTTGTTTCTCGCTAACTCGCATAACAGCCTTGTGGAAATCTATCAGCCCCGTATAAAAAACGCCTGACAAAGACTTCTCCATTTTCATTTTCCATTTTGTTTATTTATTATCCACAGGCGGATGGGGAAAAATAAAGCTCAAGCTCACCACACTTCAACGTATTTTGATACGCGTCGTGTGTGTCGTTTCATACGCGTTGTGTGTCGATTTTATTTTTCCTTTTCTTTTTACGGCCCCGTGCACCCCTAGTAAAAACATGTACATTAAAGTATTATTATAAGAATTAAAAGACACTCCAGCTGTGATTGATGAGATCGATTTTTTTGTCGAAACTCATCTTTTCAAGCTGTGTGTGATACTCCAATTGCGCGTAGTACGGGTTGTGTTTCCTCATTAAGGATATAGGTCGGCGACTCCACTTGCAACTACAGTGTAGCTATCAGCGCCAACAGGGTGATGTTAGGCAGTCTGTGCGCGGAGACTATAAAATCCGTTTCTGAGGGGGACAAAATCTGACAGCTGTGGAAGAAAATGCATCAGTTTATCACGTGAATCCTGTAAGTATGTCGAATATATATCCGGTGAGGGGAGGGCGGAGTTTTCAAGGACGTGGGGGCCTCATTTTGATCAATAGGGGGGCGTTTATTAAACACCGTTGTCCCTCTTTTCTCTCCATGTTTCTTGTGGGGACCCTCGGGGTCTATGCGGGCGATGATGTCGGCATGGGCACCGCCGTCGAAGGTAGTAGAGTATGCCCCGCCCCCCCGGCTGTGGGTCGGTGGTGTCATCTGCCGTGTTTTGATTGATGTGTTATCTACGCGATTTTATTTCAGAGATGGGGGTGATGAAGACGTTGTTGGCACGACTATATATCGCTGGAAACAGAGTGCGCAGCAGGAGTTAGATCATGCGCGGAGATGGTACTATTTTGACAACAGCGTCATTCAAAATCCAACATGGTTGCGGCACCCAAACCCAAAACTGGTTAGACATCTTTATGTGCTTCGTTGCTGCTACAGACGGTTGCTGGTTCACCGTAATGGTGCTTCGTTGGTTGGATGGCTTCATCTGCTTCGTTTCTAGTTTCTGACAGGCGGCAAAAATATTTTTTCCGTTTTATTATTTTGACTCTGAGGGGTCCTGGTTTGCTTCCTATTGTTTTTGTTGTTTTTTTTTCTTCTTTCTTACGACCTGGTATTTTTTATATTTTCATTTTTATCTTGATTGATTTTACGACTAGTCTGGTGTGCTACGATACGTGGGCCTATATACGCACCATCAATGAAGCCGGCGTGGTATACAAACAAATTATCGAGTTTGTGTGCTTGAGTGGGGCTATCACTGTAGACTAGACAGAGAATCTTTTAATAGCATTGAAAGAATGCGGCGTCTTCAGATGGCCCGGACGTGCTTCCAACGGTACAAAATGGAAATCGTTGATCGCCCGCGTGTGCGCTTACGATTGATGTGCGGTTGCTGAAAGCCAAGGTGATCGAGACAACGTTGCATGACGTGGAGCCCGAACAAGCCTCAACTATGAGAAGCTACGACGGGTTCACCACTCCATGCTCCTCCGATCCCTCGGATGGCGGAAACGGAAGCGCGACGACCACACCCTATCGTACGTCGACGTGCTTTCCAAGATAGCTTCCGACAGCATAGAGGCCAGAATGCGCAAACGGAGGATGTTGTTTGCAGGATTCGTAGCACGTATGGCAGAGGGAGTCTGCCACAGAGGGTGATGTTTGGGGAGGTCAGAGCTTCTCAGATGGGCAAGAGAAGGACTGGTTAGTGCATTTGATGGGGGATACGTCGGTCATTGGAATGAAGTTCGAAGGGTGGCGAAAGGCTTCTCAGAAGGCCGGCATATGGTTCCGACGGGTAGAGGAGGGAGCCGAGTTGTCCATGCGGAAATGGTATGATGAGAAGGAGAGACGCAAAGCTGCAGAGCGACATGCAAAGGCCACGGCAGCACCATTTACCATCGGTATCCCTAAGCGGCCGGGAAAAGGGAGGAGGGGTGGAGGAGGGGAAGGGGGGGGGGGGGGGGGGGGGGTCTTGCCCACGAGACACTGAAGTCTGGGTCTCACCATCATCGTCTTGAAATTTGTGGGCCTCCTAGTGGCCGAATCAAACTAGCGCATGACCGCCCTAACTTCTCCCCCTTGTTGCGTTCTCTCCACAGTACAGTTGATGCACGTGGTACTCTCATATGAACCAAAATGTCGTCTTCATCTATTACTAGTGTCTGCTAGTGTGACGTTTTTTCTCTTTACTTCCCTTGCTTCCTCTTCTTGGTCTGTCTTTTCTTGTCTTTCTTTATTTGTCTTTTCTATTTTCTCTTTGGTTGTCTTTTTTTTTCGTTTCTTGGCTTCATCTTCTTTTCGTTTTTTTGTTTCTTTTTTCCGAGCTTGCCTCTGACGTGCGAATGCGCAGTGACAGGTACTACGTGTTATATACACGTGGTAGTCTTTCCTGGGTGGGAAGCGGTATAGTCGGTTTTTCCAGGCGCAAGTAGTGAGACGCATGCACCAGAATGGACCTGGCACATCGTAGGCTGACTCCCGTTTTCACTTTTTATTTATTTCTTTCGGCGGCATGAATTGCGTCAGCTGTGATATATGCGTGTACCATCTTTGATTTGAGTTTTTTCCTTCGGCACTCCTCAGCTCCGGAGTGACGGGAGCCCGTCCTGTGACTACGGACTTGATCATGTGACTTAGTGTGAAAACGACAACAACAACAACAGCAAAAACAACAACAACAATATATTTATTTATTTATTTATTTATTCATTTATATATTTTTTTTCCCCAAAACCGTCAGATTTATCCCCTCAAAAAGATTTTAAGCTTACACGCACAAATTTCCCGCCCGTCAGCCCCCTCCCCCCTTTCCCCCCCCTGCCCCCCCCCCTCCAACCCCGCTCGCTTTTGATTCAAACCAGGCCCCCACGTCCTTCAAAACTCCGCCCCCCCCCCTCACCGGTTATTCGACTTACAGGATTCACTTGATTTAAATGATACATTTCCCTCCACAGCTGTCAGATTTTGTCCCCCTCAGAAACGGGTTTTATAGTTTCCGCGCACATACTGTCTGAAGTCACCCTGTTGACCCTGATAGCTACACTGTAGTTGCAAGAAAGTCGCCGACCTATATCCTTAATGAGGACACACAACTCGTAATACGCGCGATCGGAGTATCACACACAACTTGCAAAGATGAGTTTCGACGAAATCTTCGATCTCACAGCTGGAGTGTATTTCATTTTTATAAAATTGCTCGTCATCACTTAGATTGCCAGCCATTATTGTCCTGTTGTTGTCGTTCTCTATATCGCCTACTAGATGCATATACGATGGTGTCGCCTGAGGTTTACACAACCATTAGGGGTACCTAAGCCCTTTAGGGCTAGCTGCAGTTAACCCTTTTACAACTGGAAACCCGTTTTTGAGGAAAAAATACTTGGAATTAGTATAGGGAGGGTTTCGGGGGCTCCAAAGGGGTTAATCAAGCAACCTTGTCTGGGTATGTGTAATGCATACCAAGGTACATACAGAAAAAGTAACAGAAAACACAGCATCCCATGAGTACAGCCAGTCGTCCCTTGCATCAAGTTATCCTCGAGCTTGTTTTAGGTCAGTTTCATGGGTTTGAATCCCCCCGAGTGCAAACTCACTCGCATAAATTCGTGGGGGCTATTTCTTGTGCACAAAATGACTTGCGAGAAGTGCGAAATCGTGAGTTAGCAACACTCGATTAAACATCGACGAGCAGAGGGATTGCTGAGCCCTATGCGCGATGAGATTTGAACGCAAGAACCGGGGGGCAGAAGAGACGACACCTGTGACCACGGCTTGTCCAGAAGCTGGGACGTAGATTCGTGTGTGAAAAAAAAAATTACTTGTGTTCACATTATACGGAAATCAGAAACCATTACCAGTAGTATTAAAAACATGTTGACGTGAAAACAACTCGACGTGCGATATATATATGTACATGCAACGGTTTGCTCCCATCCACCTCCGAATTTATCTTTGGAATATATTGGGCATCTGCACTCAGCATGCAGGTTGCATATTTCGTATTATGCCCCCATCCGCCTCTGTCAACCTCCTCCCCCCCCCCCCCCCCCCCCCCTCGCCCCCAACCCCACTAACCCCCTCTCCCTCCATCCTCCCTCCACCCCCGCCCCACCAAAAAATCAAAATCCGCCAGAGTATAAACTCTCTGTACCTGACAGGTCATGACATAATATGTTTCCCTTTCAATCCCCCCCCCATTATCTCCAGTTCGTTTCTTACATGGTTTTCAAGTTTCAGATAGCCCCCACCCCAGTTCCCCGCTGCCCCCACCATCATCACCTAGGCTTCTAAGATTCATCCCACGGTAAAGGTTTGCTCTTCTTTGGCCAAAAGGTACCTGGCCGATTGAGCTCCTTATGTGAGGAACTACCGGTTAGACAAGTAATTGCAAGAGCGTAACATTTTCGGGGGCTAAGGCATAAATACTAAGAATGTGCTTATTCGCTAAGAATGTGCTTATTCCGGTTGTTTGTGTGAACGAATGCCTTCGAAGCCATTTATTTGTCGGGTGCGATATTGACCTCCTTATGTTAGAATCTCAGGGACTGACGACGCTGAATAGGTACCCTGCCGTGGGATGGCTCCCTGGACTACTAGCACTACGCAAGCGGTACGTTCCTACTATTCAATGCGACCTGTCCCCCCTAAACCCGCCTCCCTCCTCTCACAGGTCATACGAGTACAGCAACAGGATACACACACGTAAAAACCTGGCGCACTCCAAAGCTGTCAGATTTCTCCTGTCAACAATGGGTTTCATGGTTTCCGCGCACAGGTTGAATGACATCACCATATTGACCCATGGTACAATCTACACTGCAGTCCTAATGGGAATCGCCGACCTAAATCCTCCATAAAAACACACACCCAGTAATACGCACGATCGGAGTATCACTAACAAGTTGCAACGATGAGTTTCGACGAATTTTTCGCTCTCTCGGTTGGCGTGTAGATTTCATTTTTACGGTATGTTACAGGAGCTCCGCATGGGTGCCGGCACTTGCCGGTACCCATGCTTCGGGTAGGGCAAGGCAGCACTGCGAATTGTTCGATTGAATACATGGTAGAGAAAACGAAATCACCGTACATAATTGAAGTATGCACGTACAGTATGTAAGGTAATGCCAAGAGTTCGATATAGACTAACAATCATAACAATACACTACAAGTAATGCTACCGTTTGTTATGTGAATCCGATTCCGAGTTTCATTAATCAGATTTCGAGCGGATGCATCCGAGCACACGCCAACTGACCGTTTACGTCTGGCGATGAAACGTGTCGAGTGCGTTTGGTATGATAGTTCTAATCGATCATGCATCCGCGGTCAGTAGGGTGACTAAATATGTCCGCTGCGTGTGATTAGAAGATGTACATGGACCTTTTTGCATAATACAACAGCAGTCAGTCCAGATCGAGTCGATCGGTGCAACTTACCTGGGTATCGTATTATTACAGCAGCAGCAGTAAAACACTTCACTTCTATTATTTTTCCCATCCCATTCATTGTGGTGCTCGCATTACTGTCGCCCTCCCAATGCAGCAGAATAACTCAGATCCGGGGATATATAGCGGGCTCCCCTCCCCCCTCCCCACTACGGCACCTGCCCTAATTTTCATCTCGAGAAGACAGCGTTTTCTTCCCTCTCGCCGATTCGCGCCGATTTGTACCTGCCCACGCTGTTGGGCGATTTCAGCAGTCAGTTGATCCATTTTTTCCTATTTCTGCAAACAAATAAAGCCAACGAATCTCAAAACGGTGGTTGTTCAACTCAAGGACCAACGCTAGTATTGCTAGTGGTAGTATTCGACTGTAACCCCACTAGACCACCGAGGCGACCGGCTCTATATCACTCACTGTCCCAGTGGCGTATCAGGTTATATCCTCGAGCCTTGTGTAGGTCAGGTTTGTGAGTTTGAATCCTCCCGAGTGCGTACAGGTACAATTTTTCGTCTTGTGCACTGGTTGACTTGCGGAAAGCGCGAGGGCGTGAGTTAGCAACACTCGATGAAAAATCGACGATCAGTGGGTGCTGAACCCTATGCACCAAAACAATTGAAGGCAATCACCGGGGGGAGGGGGAGGGGGGGATGGACGACAACTGTGACCATGGTTTGTATGCCCAGAAGCTTAACAGTAGAAGTGTGCCAAAACAAGCAATAAATAAAACACTAAAAGAGAAGAGATAACCTTACTCCAGAGCTGTACGCGCCAATGGAGGAGGAAAAATTGAACTCATCACACTTCCCGACAAATCCGAAGTAATTCCCCTTCGGCATATCACTACTACTAAGGACTCCCACCCTTCCACAAGCACAGTCCAAGGAGTCACAAATTTCGAACACCTTACTAACTTCGTCTACCCTGATCTTCTCACCGCTGATCCCACTCTATTCGCTGACCGTGGCATACTCGCACCTACAAAAATTAGCATTGACGGAATTAACCATCACATTCTCAACCTCTTACCGAACACTACCCGCTCTCTATTGAGCCCAACTACAATTTTGAAATCCAATCTGAACGATATAGCGGAAGTTACATCACCTGGATTCCTGCAAGCTGTGGACGTCCCTGGTGTACCTCCTCACAACCTGCAACTTAAAGTTGGCTGCGTCGTCATGTTCACCCGCGACGTCAACTTTAATACCGGCATCGTTAACGGTAAAAAGGGCGTCGTGCGAGCCGTGTCACAACGCATTATTGTCGTTGAAGTTATCGCTCCCGGTGCCCCCCTCATTATTAAAAGCCCACAAATCATTTTCGAAGTTCAAGCCGGGTCCATAGGCATCACATGCCATCGCACCCAATTCTCATTGCGCGTTTGCTACGCAGTTGCCGTTAACAAAGGCCAAGGTCAGACTTTAGCTGAGATCGGTCTCGGCCTCCGAGACGACGTGGTCTGAGGTCAGCTATACGTTGCATTATTAAGTCGAACTACATGCAGTGCCAACGTCATGTGTCTGGTGCGCCCCGAACGTCTTATCAATGGTGTACCTTACGTCGCAAATTAATTGCATCTTCGAACCATTCATAAACGCAGCTACAGGACACAGCTTACCTAAATTCCGTCCACTGTTTCATCAACCACCACGTCTTCCATACACTTGTGCTGTCACGTTCAGGATAACATTGCTCGACCAACAGCTGAAGGATCATCGAAAAAGTTGGGGACAGAGCATGTCTCCTCAGAACTATAGTACGACGGGTTTTTGGGAACCCAGAGCTTCACCCCCAAGTTCGGAGCGAAATCGTATCGCACATAGCACAACACCCTCAACACTATATATATGATGCACATATCGAACGGCTTCGGGAGCGAACTGATACACACACACGGAAACGCCCCACGCGCATACCGCAGCCTGCAAGGCTATCTCCAACTTTAGAATCATATCGCCTCCGAATGCTTACGCCGGGTATATCGAATTTGCAGGTGCCGTAGACCTTTACAACGTCAACATCAACATCTCATTATCTGGAGCTCCTCTACCATCATTTCCGATAAACCCAAATCATTTTTACATACTCCGGAGTATTTAATACAAAGCTAATTACATGCACTTTTCTACTCTCCTTCCACTACACACTAATGCTGGGCAGCTGAACCATCAATAATGATAATTTCATGCTTGCGTCACCCCGCCTCCGAAGGGGAAACTTGTAGTATATTACAAGGACCAAAGAGCAGCTTGAAAATACGAGTATTGACCCGAAATTCGTCGAACTCGCATCAGATTCTGACGTCCTGAAAATACTGTCATGAAAAATATCAAAGTGAAAGCGTATCAATTTGAAACGGTGGGTTCGAGTAACCACAGGGTCTTTATTTTTTGGGAGTATCCGGCTTTTTATGTCGAATGAATGCTGTACTATTATTTACACACTTTTTTATTTATTTTTTTCATCCTCCGGCGGATAGGGAAAAATAAAGCTTTAGCTCACCACATTTCCACGTATTTTCATACGCGTCGTGTGTCGATTTAACTCAGTTGCTCTTGCAGCCCAACGCTAGCTGGCGCACCCTTCGGGTCCCATTGTAGGTATAGCGTAAGCTGTTCCTATCAGTGGTCTTCGTTACAACCCCGGCAGCGCAAGCTGATTTACATACTAGTATTAAAACACTGGCAATACTCTGTATCCGTCGGGACTCACTCCCGATATTAAAGCGGGGGGAAAAAACTAAATAAACTACCTACGGAGTCATCCCACGGTAGGGGTTGCAAATTTTGCGCTAAACCGTCCCTGGGCGCGATTAAGTATCTCATGTGAGGAACTGCCGGTCAATGAAGTAATTTTTACGACGGAGTACATCTCTTTTGAGCACCAAAGCATAAAAGGTTGGTCGGGTTGTGCGAGAACGAATGCCTTGAATGTCATTTTCCGGGTGAGATATTGAGTTCCTCGTGTGAAGAGCTCAGGGACTCATCATGCTGCAAGTCTACCGTGGGGTGGCTCTACCATTCATATGATAGAGCAGTATAATAGTGGAAACTACAGAGTAAGTTTAAAAAAACAGATGGGACGATGTAGATCTACCTCAGAATTCCCCACCTAAAGTAAAAAATCCCAAGACTGACCCTTGAAGTGCAGAAAAACAAAATATAAGTATCTAGTCTAGACTAAACGATCATTCTTTTTCGGGGGGATTCGGTCAGGATTTGTTTTTCGTCTCGACTTCAGTATGCGATTCGCGGAACTGGAGTTCTCTGTCAAATAGCTTCGTTGGAGCGCCGTCTACGGGGGGCGGCTCAAACGCCGCTCGCCCTGCCGTATCCGTTTCGTACCTCGACGTGAACGCGGATTGACGCTGAGCGCGACAAGCGAGAAATGCGCTAGATTTTTGAATTTGGGCGGTATACATACGCCTGAGCTATTCTTGGATCTTGGCATACGTAAAGCTTGAACGAATAAAAACTGGAATGGCACAACATTCTCAAATTGGCGTAATTTCCAAGTTGGAGTCATTTCCAAATTGGCATCTAAGTTTCTTCCCGACGATGCTTTTTTCATGGCCGCCCCCAAGCGCATGCCCCATGGTGGCTACTACTGCTGCTGTGTGTCGTTTCCTTTCGGCTCAGTGGGTATAGTGCTAGACTATATAACCAACGTAGGATGTGTCGTGAGTACGATTCTCACCCAGATCATATTTGGTGTTCAGGAGCGTGCGCGCTGGAGGCGTTATGAATGGAGTTATTATAGTTGTTAGTGTTCTCGCGAGTACTACTAACTGTAGAACGTGGAGAGGGGATAGCTCCAGAGATCGCTCTTGCGAAAAAAGTGAGAATAATTTACGAACTCATAAACATATTTGGTTGTTTGTGCACAATCACTCATGTGAGTGTTTCTGAGTCAGTGACAGTGGGTAGTGCTATGTCATGAGTTCGATTTATACCGACTGCATGGTTGTCTTTTTTCAAGCGTGCGCGCTGACGACATTATTTTCCAAGCGTGCGCGCTGACGACATTATGAATAGATATTTCGGTAGTTTACCATAGATATTATAAAAAAAAAAAAACAGAATCTGTGAGATCGAATAGTTTGTCGAAATCATCTTTCCACGCTGTGTGTGATACTCCGGTCGTGCGTATTACGGGTTGTGTGTCCTCACTAATTAAGGTTATATATACATATAGGTCGCGGCGACTCCCCTTACAACTACAGTGTAGCTATCAGGGTCAACAGGGTGATCTTAGTCAACCTGTGCGCGGGAACTATAAAACCCGTTTCTGAGGGGGGCAAAATCTGACAGCTGCTGTGGAAGGAAATGCATCAGTTTATCAAGTGAATCCTGTAAGTCGAATAACCGGTGAAGGTAGGGCGGAGTTTACAAGGACGTGGGCGCCTGGTTTTGATCAAAAGGGAGCGGGGGTGGGGGGGTGGGAGTTATATACATTCTTATATTTTTTTACCCATGCTACAACGTACGGTGTCTCTCTATCCTTTTCTTCTTGAGGCTCTCAAAATGTGAGAAAATTAATTCTAGTTTTGCGAACAACGCCAAAGCGCAACCCGACGATAGACAGGCGCATGTTATAATGGTATCCAAACAAACACTGCGTGCGAAAAAAATGAATGAAATTATGACATTTTAGGTTATCAAGTATCCTCTGGTTATTATCCAGGCAAAAAAAAGTATATCCAAAAGATGCTTGACCTCTATCGTAACACGGGTCGATCAAACAAAACGCAGAATAATGCTACTTATTTTGTTGCCGCCGTGTTACAACAGCAATGCAAGACACCTATGGAAAATAAATAAGGGCGGCGGGCTCAGAGCTCAGCCCGGGTTTTCTACTTTTCGAGTTGCCTTGCTGCAATTTTCTTGTTGAGCCATTCGTGAAAATTTCGCCCGCCAGAAATCGAGCTATATTTTGTACTTGACCCCTTTTGTAAATATTGCTGCGGAGAACATAGTGTGTAGAGCTATTGTTTAGAATGGTTTGCTTCCATGCTGGTGCCGCTTTGGCTGTTGATGTACGCCCTGGTGTTGGGCGCGCATGCGTACGTTCGGTGTTCAAACCTTTCCGCGGGTTCTCTTGTAGGTGGGAATGGACGGCTAGTGAACGTGCGCGACACGCATTTTGAACGTTTCCGCTCAAGTCCCATGCGCTCGGGTGAGTATTGAGTACTGTGCCACCGCCAGGAATATCATCATCGTCGTCATCCCCCTCTTACTCGCTTTCACTGCCGTGGTAGCAAGATCAGGCCTCTCCCAGAATACTACCACCGCTATCTCTCATACGTCGCACTACTCGAGCCTGGAAAAAAAGACTACCCATGTCTGCTTGCCACCCAGGAAAGAGCACTACGTATATACCAGGTATATTGCAACACTGTAGTTGTAAGGGGAGTCGCCGACCTATATCCTTAATGAGGACACACAACTCGTAATGCGCGCGATCGGAGTATCACACACAGCTTGCAAAGATGAGTTTCGACGAAATCTTCGATCTCACAGCTGGAGGAGTGTATTTTAATTTTATAATATTATTGCGCACACGTAGTTTATGAATATCGACGCTAAATTCTTCGAACTCAGAATACTTTTATAAATTAATAGAAATGAAGAAAAAATAGAAAGAATGGCGAAATCTGCGCTGCATCGAGCCGAACAAAATATGAGTTCATTTTTTTTTCGCCGCAACCTTGTGCTCCATACTTCATTGTCAAGAAGAGTAGTGTACGGCAGCAGCAGAACGGACGCCTATAAACCCTTGCACAGCTGCAAAACATATCACACGCGCGCTTATTTTTGCGTTTTACGCAGGTGCCCAGCGCGCGGTTCTCACGGGGTATATAACCTAAAGAGATTGACCTCACCTCTCATGTGGTAGTGGTATAGCCAAGTGGTCTGCGGCAATGAGTACACAGTGCAATGAGTTTAAAAGCGCGGATGTGCCGCGCAAAGCCGCGTTAACTCGTGCAGCCGTGTAGCCGGAGAGTCGTCCTGGGCTAGGGGTTCCGCAACAAAAATCTGGGCTCCCAACTCGAGGAGTTCAGTATGTCATCCGATTCATGACTGCGAAGCTGCGAAGACGTTGGTTTGCTCAACCGGATCAACATATATATGCGGCGTATGAAGAGTCCAAATAAATCAGCCACTATACTGGTTAAATGACTAGTCTACACTAACGAACCGATAGTTCCCCGATTCATGATGAGCAGCTCAATCGGTCGTTAGAGTTTGGCCCAAAAGCTGCAAATCTTGACGTGGGATGGATGGCCCTGCGATAGACAACCCTTCTTCATCCCAGGAGATCGATCGGTTTCGCGCGGTCGATCGACGCTGTATTTAACTATATTATACAATTAATACTGCTACTGCTATTACTGCTTCCACGACTACTACTACTACCACCACTACTACTACTACTACTACTACTACTACTACTACTACTACTGCTACTACTACTACTTCTACTACTACTAATACTACTACTACTACTTCTACTAATCCTGCCATGTGCAGTACACTACCACGTTTACTTGTCCTTCCCTTTTCGCCGGTGAAGTCTTGGTAGTGTATAGGTGCCTACCACTTGCGACTCTCGTCGGTATGTTGCTGTGTGTGGCGTGGGCAAGTTGGGTACTCCGACCTATCCATTTTACAGCCTAACCGTGGTTCCAAGGCAGGCGCAAACGAACGTTTGGGATACAACAACCGGAAACAGAACATGTCACGCGAATTACCAGCAGGTTTGATGTCTAAGGAGAAGCTGTTTTGGGGTACCGTAACGTAAATTCTCGCAATTCGGGTACAGCCAACCGCGAACATGACGTACCACTACAGTAGGCTGTAGATTCAGAGTCAACACTAGAATATCCAACACCTGTGTTCTTGTTGGCGAAATCCTCCTTGTTGTGACGACGGGTGTTCATGCTTACCTGCAACAAGAAGAGCCCGCCCCCCGTCGGAGGTTCGCCCCGAGTCGTCGTACAACCCGAACGCCGGCCCTGGAAACGCCCCGTAAATTAGCAAAATCTGCAACGTACATCGAACATAACGCTGGAGTGATAGCGCGAGCATCGGAACCGACAGAACCCTCGCGTCGTGGATCAATGTTCGCACTGCATCAGCCTCACGTGGAAGGAAGGTAGTAGTGAGCTCGGGTGTGCGTCTGCAAGAAGACATGAAGGTTATACAAAAAAGTTACCTAGGAGGGGTGCGATTTCAGTGAGAATGATTCGCAACGACTTTTTTCGCGCTGTACACGTGGCGCGTGCGTGTGGACAACCAACGCACCGCATAGCTCGAAGCTTGTGCAGACCAACAACAAACGGGTAACGCCCTAACAACTCAGCACGCTCTCAAAGCTGATGCGGAAAGACAAGACGCCAGACGGCAGCGAACAAGATGATGGCGCAGACGTGTGTATGTTTGATCTTCACATCTATTTTCACCCATCTAAGTTCCGCACAACCAACCACAGCAGCGTCCGTGTCGATGCCGCCCATTTGAGGGAGAGAGACGAGCTACGTGGTGGTGATCATTCAGGACTAGTCAGGACAAAGCAGAGGTACATATCGATACTGTGCACGGGTTAGATGCACGTGAGGTGAGGAATGGCCACCAAAAAGTAGGACGGTGCATTTTTTGAAGACATAAATGCACAACAAAATGGTCAACCAAGAGACCAAAGCTCGAGAAAAGAGAGCCGGCCATCCGCACAGACTCAAAACATCTTGATTATAGAGCACACCAGATTATGTCACAAGATCGGAAACTGCTCGCCATCCTGTTACGAACCAAGTCTCCAAACTTCGCGAAACGGTGTAAAGTCGTATTTGTAATTTATTTGTTTTCGAATACGTTTCTGCGCCCTACTTCAGCCGGAAAAATGACTATCTGAAGTGTTGTTTTCTGATACTTTGCAGGGCCAGCGTGTATTTGTTTTACCTCGAATTCATTTGAACGTTGGTTGCGTTCCCTGCGTGGGTCGGTCTCAGATGCGAGAATTGAAACGTATGTACCAGTCAGTATGGGCCTGTTACGTACGTGAGCTGAGGACTTCCGATTTCTCTTTTTAAGTTTGCAGGGAGTTGCATGAACTGCTTCACACCTCGTCACAGCTGTGGTATATTTGTGTGGTTGCGAATTTAATCTGAACTCTCAAGCAAATAATCCCACCGAGCGAACTTTGAAGGAAGAACTTGCCGAAAACGTCATTAAAATTCCAATTTGAGTGAACGAGTTAGAGTGAACTTCCATCAGTAACGACCAGATCATTCGATTCGCCTACAAACACCGAGCACACCGGCACAACAACCAGAGGGCACGAGCGCACTAAAGATGTTGATCGACAGACTTTGAATCTCTAGACAGACTGTCTAGCGCCAAACGCCTAGACAGACAGCCCTTTGGACAACTCAAAACCAGGGCATGGTTCGTTCGTGTCCCCTATTTTGGGAAAACGCCTTAAAATATCACTGCACCGCCGTCATTTTTATGGTTCCGCTCTCCGCTCTCACGCTTCACGCCTCATTCAGTCACGCAGGTTTTTCCGCATGCAATGTCCCGGAGCGATGATGCAACTGAATCTTAGAAGCAAATGTTTAAGAGTTCGCGAAGATACGCAAGTTAGCACAAGAAGATGTAGTCAATGGGAGGTGGGAGGCAGCATCATGTACGCTTGCGCAAAACAACATCAGCTGGAATCTGGAATATACATAGTACAAAGTCCGACGAAGATTGATTGTGCAGAGAACTACTGTAAAGAATAAGTGCTCCTTTTGACTGCTGACGTCTCTTCTTCCCTCATTTTGTTTCCCTGCATCTTTGTTGGTTGTTCTCGTATTGCATTTTTGTGTGTCAAGCATCGAGCATCTCGATGATCGACAAAATATTATGCATATGTACCATTTTGATTTTTTTGCCTAGTCCGTCCCTTTTTCTCCGCCGGCGCAGAGTTTTTTTGTGTGCTTTCTTCTGCAATGCGATCAGACTACCCGTCGGTATATTATCAGCCGTGTGCCGGGCTCATGGGACGTCCGTGGCGCGAGCTATGGCCGCGGAAAGCCGCCGAGACTGGCTCTATTTTGCGGGGTATGAGACGCTTCTGTCCCCGGGCAACCACACACTAGACGTATTTAAGCCTCGAGGTTAGGTCTTAAGTACTTCCAACTGGAAGAGCTAGGCCATTCGATACTTCGACCTTAAACGCATAAACAGAACACCATATGTCTAAAACTCGAAATAGTGGTCTCTTTCAGTACGCATAAAAAGAAAAGCCGAGGAAAGATCAAACTACTTGAAAATAGACTATGATATTTCTGCACTACTCCAGACGCAGATGGCAAGACGAGGATTTATGTCATGAGTCAGCACATGAGTGGGTGGAAACTTCGGGAAAGACCCTCCCCTGCCCATGCTGTGCGAGCTTGAACAAACGGCCAAAACAAATAAGTGGTGCCTGGCAAAAACATTGAGTGCTTCGTACTCCATACTCGCTTCATATGTAGGATACCTCGCAGGCGTTTGCCGCCTTCGGTGTGCCTCAGTGTGGCAGTCAGTACAGCAGCACAGCAGGACTGGCCCTCAACCCGGTTCAATTTCCACCCTCGAAATGTAGGCATCCGCGGGAAAGAGGCAACAGGGTTGTAAACTGCAGCAGCAGCTCCGGCCATGCGCTACGTCGGGCACAAAAACCAAACAAAAAAAATGTGTCATCGAAAAATGACAGCCTCTCAGGACGAGAGAGCAGGAGCACGAGCGCGCGACGAACTATGTCAGAGTCCCAGTTCTCTGACCGCAGAGAACGCCAGGGTAGGAGGAGTCTCGCGGGCGTTTTCCACCGGCTAGTTGTGCTGTAGTTGGGTTGGCTGTTGGGGTGCTGGTTGTCTGTGTGTTGTGCTGTGTTGTTTTGTTTCGTGGTGTGTTGTGTTGTGTGTGCGCTCGATCCTCGTGAATGAACAAGGACTCCTTTTCAAGTAACAGTACGTAGAGGCATGCCGCTCCACGAGAGTGGGTCGCCTCTGACCACCGCCAACGTTTCTGATGGTGTTGTACACGCAGGTTGATTAACCCGGGTTGGGGATACACCAAGCGGCTTGCTAGGTTGAGCGTTGCAATTACTGCGTGGGTGTTGTGCTGCTGCTGCAGAGTGTCTGATGTTACCTCGAGCTTTTGTCGTCTGAAATGCTGTTGTTTGCTGGAAAATACTCGGAAAATTGCTTCAAATATGCACTTGGGCCAAAATGTGCCCAAGTGCATATTTTGGGAAAATCCACATCTCACCGTGGTCTGCCGTGGTCGTTAGGTCGATAAAATAGACCTATTTTTTAGACATTTAAAACACGATAGGGCTTAATTTGGTTTAGAGCCAAAAATATAGGCATATCGTCAGGCTTAAATACGTCTACTACACACACGGTGAAACTTTAGTCCTCGCACGTACATCGGGGTGGCATCAAAATGTATTTGCGAGAGAATTTTCCCGCACTGCTAGACGCGGGCGCGGTGTATATGTACCCGCTGCAACGACGTGAACTATGTCATTACTGTGAGTTCTCCCTCACAATTGACACGGTGGTTACCATACAGCAGTAGCGAAACCTGTATAAAGAGATATAAAGTAGCAACACAACTCAAGCAAAAAAAGTAACGATGTGCGCACAACAGACCATATCGGCAACAAACATCGGTATAAACTGTTTAACTGTTTAAGCGCGCGGGGAAAAATACTGGACACAGAAAACAAACAACAAATTGACACCAATGATTCCTCTAACAGCAGCGACAGCAGTACAAACGTAGAATTAATTGCTGCCACGCAGTTATACGGAGTGGACTTTCGAATAACTTATCACACCGAGCCTCAGCAATATCCCAACCCTCCTCCTCCAAATGTCTGTGATATCTTATATTATCCACATTCTTTCCACTACGCATCCCTCCGATATACACCTTCTGCATAAATACTTCATCATCAGTTGTAGTCATTCGACTTGCGTCGCCCCCGGGAGGCACGTGTCCACCTCCCGAAGGGGAACCTTGTATACTATACCCGCACGAAATGCCCGGAATCAAAATTCTTCGTATGGTTTCGATTTGCCTGTCGCTGGGTCGTCGCCGGTCCCACGGCCACAAGAGAGCACGAAAAATTCCATATTCCACACGTCCTGTTGTGCTCCTGTGCGTTGTACGTTGTACGTTGTGCATCTGTCCTCTACACACAAAGTTGAAATACCAGGGGTTTCCACACAGATAAAGAGGCGTTATCCGATCCGGGGATAGGGGACATATTGTTTCGACCGCCAGAATCCTTTAGACAGACAGTCAAAACAGCTCGACAGCTCGACAGCTCGGCGTTGATCATCAACCCACACGGCAGCATACAGCACTGATCACTGTGCGGTGTGCTTGGCAGAGGTAGACACAGCCCTATATTGATGCGGAGGCACCAAAGAGTAGCTGGGGAAGCATGGCGCGTACGCGCAACCTCAGGGGTAGGTGCTAGTGAGCCAGCGCTCCCGCCCTCTCTACGATGTGACCTTGGTCTCTGCTGCTGCGTGATATCGTATTCGATGCTGATTTTGTCAACCACCGTCGCTATCCCACAACGCTGCCGCCGAAGCGTCCACCGCCACCGCCACCCACGCCGCCGCCACCCACGCCGCCGCCACCCACGCCGCCCGGCCGCCGCCGCCGCTGCTGCTGCCGCTGTGCGGCGGCTGTTGTGCTTCGGCTGCGGTTGATTTCTCCTGCGTTTGTTTCTGAAAAAAAATTTAAAAAAACCGGCTGTTCTGTTGTTGTTGTTGTTGTGATGATCGTGGTGATCGAGCCAGGCCGAGCTGCTGTGCCGCAACTCATCTGGCGGGGCCATCGACACCGCCACCTCTGCCCCCGCCCGCGCTGCTGCTGCTGCTGCTGCTGCTGCTGCTGCTGTGCTGCTGTTTGTCTGATGGTGTTGTGCTGGGCCTGCCCCTGTCGGTGAGTCTAGTTGCTACCCCACCATGCCTTAAATCAAAATTTGAGGTTGCCTCCCCGCTTCCCGCCTGTTATATGGCGCCTTTTCTGCGATTCGTTCACCGCAAACACAACCAAAAGCATGCCCGAGTGAATCTGCCCTGCTTCTAGCATTATGGAAGAATTTCAGTGAATTATTTTAGGGCAAACAGTCTATTATTTATTAAAATATAAATGCACTCCAGCTGTGAGATCGAAGATTTTGTCGAAGCTCATCTTGGCAAGCTGTGTGTGATACTCCGATCGCGCGTATTATGGGTTGTGTGGATATAGCTCGGCGACTGCCCTTGGAACTACAGTGTGGCTTATAAGGGTCAACAGGGTGATGCTGATCAGTCTGTGTCGCGGAAACTATTAAACCCGTCTTTCAGGGGGACAACATCTAAAAGCCGTGGAAAGAACTGCACCAATTTATCAAGTGCACCCTGTAAGTCGTATAACCGGTGAGGGGAGGGCGGAGTTTTAAGGGCGTGGAAGGCTGGGTTTGAACAAGAGGGAGCGGAGGGGGGGGGGGGGGGGGGGGGGGGGGTGGGGGGGGGGCGGGCGGGGCAACCCAATCTGTGCGTGGCAAATATATACCCGCAAATCTGACGGGTTTGGGGTGTTGGGTGGAGGGAGGAACGGTAGTAAAACCCAAGTGCGCTGTTCGATAAACTGATCCTCACCGTCGGTATACTGAGCAACATCCTGGCCGCGTCTACTCGGCATTAGGTCTGTAAACAAATTACATATATGTCATTTTCAAGGAAGCGGTTTCGTTGACATATGCTACTTGGTTTAATGTAGAGGAAAGGAACAACACTCAGCGATCATCCACCACATGCCAGGGCATGTTTTCGTGAGCACCACTAACACGAGCACCAGATTAGGACGCGGCATCTATAATATAGGAGGACCCCAACATCTTCGACGATACATGGCAAAATACAGGGCGTGTAATCGTACATTAGAGAATAATACTAGGGAAAGGGAGCACAGGCAAATATGTTAAAATTGCGGTAGACCACACAACACAAACTCATAACACAGGGTTGTTCGTGCCTACCTCCCGTCTGCATGATCGCCTGACAACCTCCTCCGCCAATCGAGGTAGCATATGCATGACGAAGTAACGTAATTGAGCGTGGCCACATCACGCGTTTCATTCAAAACACTCACAATTTACACTCCTCCCTCTCGTGTTCAATGATGGTGACATTGCATCTCGCTTGCTGTATTTGTATTGGTAATATGTATCTCTGTCTTAGAACTGGTGACCTCACAGCCCCACATCGACACGATCAAAATTTAGGGCCTATAATCGTACATTGGATAACGAGGGCGCACAAGGAAATTTATCCCGCACACCTACCCCCCTTCCCCCGAGGCCCAAAACATTTTTTTTTTCATGCGTTTTTTTCTACTGTATTTCCTTGCTCGGTGGTTCGTTTCTTGACTGTGCCCCTGTTGATGTGCCTCTGTTGATGTGCCCCTGTTGATGATTTACTGAACAGGCTTGCGTTAACAAAAGGGCTTGGCAAGCAAGCCAACATTGCAAGAGCAAGGGATGCCAAACTGTACTTTAGGTTGTTTAGGTATGTAAACCCTTGCGTCAATGCAAGATGGTCTTTGTAGTCAGAAATAAATAATGGTGGGCAATCGCCGCGCTTGGGCACGAAACCCTGTAAGAAGCCTTGGTGCCCTTGATGTCCAAACACGGCGCGCACGTGCCTCCTGGTTGTTCAACCGTTCCCGCACAGCCTGGGCTCAAGATGCCGCGGGAGGCAGTTGGCACCGCGTGGAGAGACACGCGATTCAGGTTTATCCGAGCCTCCCACGACACCCCCTGGTTGCCAATACCATAGAGAGTTGATGGGTAGTGTTGGAGAATAGGCTCCCGGACAGCCGGACGTAATCCCGCGCAGTAGATGGGAGCGTGGACAAGCGTTCTATCTGCGGGACCACTCCCGTCTGCAGCATCGGAGTAAAATACCATCCATATCAATGCCCGCGCCCTCAACATCGTCAAGCCCGTTCACAACTCTCGTCGCAACCACGTCAGCGAAACTGCCCGCGCCCGCACTGCCTTCACTCTTGCTCACAACTCCCGTCACAACCACGTCGGCGCCACTGCGCTTGCCCGCACCACCCCCACCCCTGCTCACGACTCCCGTCGCCACCACGTCAGCGTCACCGCTTGCGCCCCCGCCGCTACTAATGTCCATCAACACCGGCGACTCCTTCGCGCCGTCCGTGGCGCTCTTCGGTTTGAAACAATCCAGCAATGTGTGCCCGCTCTCAACCCCCGCCGCGGGACCAGCACCCCTGTGGACACACGTTGGTCGACATGCAACTTGCGACATGAGAAATAGCAATTGACCAGCCGTAAAAAGAAGATACGAAATTGCTCCTGCTTTTCACATACACACATCGACAAGGCCTGCAGCCTCATACATGGGCGACTAAAATACGTCCAGCGTGTGTCAGTTCCCAAACTGCTGAACACGCGCGAATGACCTCCCGTAAAAATCGCGAAGCAGTGTATTAACAACCAGGTATATTTCACAAACACCGTATCACAAATGAAACATAGATCTCATGTACCACGCAGCTTGCAAAGTTGAGTTTCAACTATTCAATCGGTCGTACTCACAGCTGACGTTTTCTAATTTTTTATCGAAACTGCCTGTTGTGCTCGCGAATGCAACAACTGCTGTCCTCACAAGTCCTCACTTGTGTTGAAGCGACTGTTCGTGACTCTCCACGTGGTTCCGGCTCAGTTGCTCTAAATTGTGTCCAAAATCGGGCTTGCACTTCTTGCACACCCAGTTGCCGCCGCTGGTCTTCGCGGCGATTTTTCCGACAGGCGAACGTGCTCTGCTCGCATGCGAAAGGCGTGCAGGGACCAACAGGGACGCGGAGTAACTTAGTTGGTTCGCATTCCGTGCACGTTTTTTAGGCGATATTAATCATGCGGATACGGCTTTTGGTATTGCTACTCAGCTTCTGCTGCTGCTGCTGCTGCTGCAGCCAAGGCTAGGTTTCTGCTACTGCTGATGGTTTCGTGAGTTTTTGGGGAGGAGGCAGTAGCACGACACACACTGACTGCTCGATGGTGAGCACTTTTAAATATGATAAACTAGAGTTTTGTCTTTCCAGTGCTTGCCGCTGCTGCTGCTGCTGCTGCGAGGTACACGATACCCTCTAATATCACACTACAGCCCTCATGCCTCCCCACTCACTCTCTGTGCTGTGCCGAGCACTCATGCTCAATGGCCCGGCCCTCGTTTATTCCTGAACCGTCACCGAAGTTGGCCCCGCAGCAGCAGAGGAAGTCTTGGCCATCGGCTGCCTTTCCGCAGACGCTTTGTAGCCAAGCTGTTATGTCGAAGGAGGGTTGCAGCAGGGGCGCCTTTACCGTTGAGGCTGTACTCATTGTGCCTACTCTCTCTTGCTCTGTCCCTTTTCCTTGTTGCTCTGCGCTGTGCGTAGCTGGTACGCAGGCTGCTGCTGCGCGACCAGGGGGCTGCCTGTCTGCTCTATAGTACCCCCCCTGACCTTTTATTGTATAGTATTTAGAATGGAGGTTGTTTGCCCAGGAAACTATGTGGCGTAATGGGGGGGGGATGGGGTCTTCCTACCCTCTGGAAGGGCGAAAATAAGTTTTGGTACGTAGGTGTGGCGAAAATGTATCTTTGTGTTCGTGCCTACCCGCCGTCTGCATGATCGCCTTACAACCTCCTCTGCCAATCGAGATAGCATATATATGCCTGACGAAGTAACGTAATTGAGCGTGGCCACATCACGCGTTTCTGTCAAACCACTCAAGATTTGCACTTCTCCCCCTCGTGTTCAATGATGGTGACATTGCATGGCCACATAATCTCTCTTCCTGTATTTGTATCGGTAATATGTATTTCTGTCTTAGAACTGGTGACCTCACAGCCCCACATCGACACGGTCAAAATCTCGGGCCTATAATCGTACAATAGATAATAATCACGTGAACAGGAAGTTCAGGCAGATATGTTAAAATTGCTGTAGACCACACCACCAACCTGTTACGTCGGGTATTTCGTACCTACCGTCTGCATGATCGCCTCCCAACCTCTGCAAAACGAAGTGTGGTAGCGAAGTAACGAAATTGAGCGGGGGTGCGTCAAGCGTTCCTTCAAAACGCTGACGGTTTGCACTTCTCCCTCTCGTGCTCAATGGTGATGACATTGCATGACCACATCGCCTCGCTCGATGCATTTTGCAATATGTATAGTCTAGTCGAGTCTATCTGTCTTACAATTAGCGACCTCAGAGCCTCACATCGGCACGGTAAGATCATGGTAACTACGTGGTTGCACTTATCGATTGAAATGTTCTATCTTGCGATCCATGTACAATATCACGCCACGAAGCTGAAACACATTGTATGCCACACCTAAAAATTGTTTTGTATACCACACCTAACATCGAATCTGCTGTAAAAAAGTAAGAGAAGAAGAGAGATCACTTCGGAGCAGATCGACGTCCACCGCATGTTCCATCATGAATCGATGGCAAAAAACCCGAGCATCAGACCTGGACTGGACCTCCGCTGGCCTGGCACATAAACTGGGAGTACACAAAATCTTGCGTACAAACCTGGTCAGGAGACGCAGGTAGCCCACACCAACAGCTAACTCACACTATTCCACTTATTGTTTCATGCATACTGCATTCTACAGATGTCTGGTTTTGTCCCCCTCACGCGGGTTGTTCAGTTTCCGTGCGCAAGACAAGGCTGGGCGTCTTAGTCCTGCTGACGCTGGCATTAACAGGGGTGTCACCGACCTGTATCCTTCCCGAGACTACACCCCCCGAAATACGCGCGATCGAAGGATCACACGCAGCCTGCAAAGCTGAGTTCTGATGAAAAATACATTTCGGGCGATCTCACAGCTGAATGAAGTATATTTTTCATTTTGTTAAATATTAAACGATACCAGGCAGGTGACTTAAACTGATGCATTTACTTCTACAATGTCCGATTTGTCACCTTAATTGATTTATAGTTCCCGCGCACATATTGAGTTGTCCCGCCCGTGCCCCCCCCCTCCACCCCCCTCCCCCCTCGATCCCTCATGTCCAAACGCCCCGTTTAAAATCAAAATCTGCCAGAGTAGTAAACCCTACGTCGTACCAGTCAGCTGATATCACCTCATTTTAATTCTAGCCATCCATGCTGTAGCTCCGATTCATCTCCGCCCTCAGCCACCGAATCCCCTATCCCCCGCTCCCTCTTGCTCAAACGCCCCACCTATAATCGAAATCTGCCAGAGTAGTAAACACTACTAGGCAGTTGATATCATCTCGTTATATTGCTTGCCTTTCATGCCGTAGCTCCAATTCATCCGCCCCCCTCCCCCCCTCCCAACGCCCCTCCTGTCCCACCACCCGCAGCATCGCCTAGACCTAGCACCACGCCTATAGGAACCAATTACATCTATGTGACCGAAGCTGTTGGAATCCCCTGCCCCCTCTCCCCCAACCCCCCCACCCCTTCAAACACTCCGCCTTCTCTTCGCTGGTTTTTAGACTTACATGATATACATGATAAACTGATGTATTCCTTCCACAACCGTAATATTTTTACCCAAAAAATATTTGTAGTTCCCGCGCACAGATTAAGTTGCCTCGCCGCCCCCCCCCCCCCCGCTCCCTCTTGTTCAAACCCAGGCCTTCACGCCGTTAAAATCCCCGTGCTCCCCTCACAGGTTACACGGCATACAGGATACTCTTTATAAACTGATGCAATTATTTCCACAGCTTTCAGATTATGTCCCCCTCAACAACGGGTTTATTAATTTTCGCGCACAGACTAACTTACATCACCCTGTTGACCCTGATGAGCCACACTGTAGTTCCAAGGGGATTCGCCGACCTATATCCTTAATAAGGACACACTCCCAGCAATACGCGTGATCGGAGTATCACGTACAGCTTGCAAAGAAGAGTATCGACAAAGTCTTCGCTCTTACAGCTGGAGTATTTTTATTTTTATAATTTTTTGAACGGTTTACAGGATATACATTATATACTGATCATGCGTTCCTCCCACAACCGTTAGATTTGTCCCCTTCAAGGGTTTATAGCTGCTGCACAGGTTGAGTTGCTGCTCTCCCCCCCTACTCTCCCTCCCACGCCCGCCCCCGGTCCCCACGATTTAAATAATCTCCGCCCTACCCTCACCGGATATTGGACTTACAGGATCGAGTTGATAAACTGATGCCTTTCCTTCCACAGCTGTCAGATTTTGTCCCCCTCGGAAGCGGGTTGTATAGTTTCTGCGCACAGATTGATTAACATCACTCTGTTGATCCTGGTAGAAGCTATATGACAGCTCCAAGGGGAGCCGCCGACCTATACCCTTGATGACGACATACACCGAGTAATACGCGAGATCGGAGTATCATACACAGCCGGCAAAGATGAGTTTCGATGAAATATTCGATCTCGCAGCTAGATATAGTGTAATCAAATTTTGATTATTATACAATGGCTCCGCACGGCATGCGTCGGTTAGGGAAGGGCAGCACTTCGAATTGTTCGATTCAAAACTTGGTGGAGTAGAAAAAGTCACCACACGCACAATCATAGTCTGCGCGTACAGTATGTACGGTAATTCCAAGAATTCGATATAGACTAACAAGCATAACAATGTACTACTACTATTAGCAGCTACCGTTTTTTAAGTGAATCCGATTCCGAGCTTCATTCATCAGAGATCGATCGGATAAATCCGAGCACACGCCGACTGACCCTTTAATCTAGCGACGAAACCTGTCGAGTGCGGTTGTTATAATATGTTTACTCAATCAAGCATCCGGGGCCAGTAAGGTGACTGACCATGTCCACTGCGTGTGATTAGAGAAGTTGTACATGGACCAATAGCATAATACTACAGCAGTCAGTCCAGATCTAGTCGATCGGTGCTACTCGCTTGGGTATCGTATTATTACAGCATCAGTAATACGCTTCACTTTTTTTGTCTTTCACATCCCATTTATTGTGATGCTCTCGCACTACTCTCGCCTCCCAGTAGTATAACTTAGATTCAGGGTCATTTAGCGGGCTCCCCTCCACCCTCCCCACTACGATACCTGACCTAATTTGTGTCTTGAGACGAATGCAGCATCTCCTTCCCTCGTCGACTCGCGTCGATTTGTACCCACCCTCGTTGCTAGGCGATTTCAGCAGTTTAGTTTATCCATTTTTTTATATTTTTTTCTGCAAATAAACATAGCCAGCAGAAGCTCACAACCGGTGGTGGTTGTTTAACTCAAGGACCAACGCCACAGGGGGGGGGGATGGGAAGGACGACTCCTGTAACCACGGCTTGCATGTCCAGAAGCTGGAAACTAGAAGCGTGCCAAGAAAATATTACCGCTTGAAGAGATGATCAAACAGCAGTCAGCAGCAAGGAGCACGTCAAGTACGAAGGAACACAAACATATTTGTCAGTTACGTACCAACACGACCGCTTGCACTTGACCGGCAAACGACCACAGTAACGGAGTCAGGGACCACAGCAACAACAAAGCCCGGCCATCCACACGCATTTCACCAAGAATCTTCTCGGGGATAAAAAAACACTTGACAATTAGATACGGGGACGAATACATGCCACCACTGGTTTTTTACGTGGATACTGTCTACTTACCACCACCTTCGCGTGGCGCAGCTTAACAACAGGAGGGAGTTGTATAACAAACTCTCGAGACCCGGGGGACGCAGCACTCGCAATGCTGCTGTGTGGCCTTTCCTGGCGCATTAACCGTAATCACTACTACCTCCTCCTCGTTTAGTCATTTGTGTGCTAGCCACGTCTATATCCACGTATTATGTATGTACATGTACCTACCGAAATTTAATACTAATATGATCCATACCGCGGTACCATGTTTTGTTTTACAATAATAGCATTGTTTGTTTTGGGACAAAAAAATGACCCCAATTTGGAAGTAATGTCTTGCCAAGTTATGTTTTATCAACGTCTTCACACATCAAGATCCGAAGAATAATTGAAGAGTACCGTTCAAAATACAATTTTTGCGCGCTTCTCGGTTGGACGGAGGCCTTCGAGCAAAGAGATTTGACCGAGAAATGCTACAGCACTGCTCACTGAGCTATACTTAATCACTTGACTCAGTAGCTCAGTGGGTAGTGCTACCGCAAATATTTGTTAAACTACAAAAGTACCCATTCATAACGTCAGCGCGCACGCTTGAAAAGACAAATACAGGCGTTGAGAATCCAACTCACGGCATATAGCACTACCCACGGTCACTTGACTCAGTAACAATCACAGTGAGTGGGTTATGCAAACACCAACCAAACATTTTTTTGAGGTCGTTAATGTATTGTCACCGACTTCGTAAGAGCAATCACCGGAGCTATCCCATCTGCACGTACTACAATGTGCAGTACCCAGGTGAACCCTAACCACTATCATAACCATTCAAAACTTCTCCAGCGCGCACGTTCCTGAATACTAAACATGATCTGGATGAGAATCGTACTCACGACACATCTTTCGTTGGACATATAGCACTATACCCACTAAGCCGAAAGGAAACGACACACAGCAATAGTAGCCACGATAGGGCAAGCGCTTGGGGGCGGCCGTGAAAAAGCATCGTCATGAAGAAATTTAGATGCCAATATGAGAATGACGCCAATTTGGAAATGTTGTCCCATATTTTTTCGTTCAAGCTCTACATATGCAAAGACCAAAGAATATCTCGGGCGTATACCGCCCAAAATACAGAAAAAGAAACGCACTTTTCGCTTGTCTTGCTCAGCGTCTATCCGCGTTCAAGTCGATGTGTGGAACGGATGGGGCAGGGCGAGGGGCGTTGGAGACGCCTCCCGTAGACGGCGCTCGAGCGAAGCTTTTTCACCGGGAATTCCAGTTCCAAGAATCGCATATTCCACCTGCAGACGATATTTGCGTACTAAGGTCGCGCAATAAAATTGTTTTGAGTCTAATTACATCAGCTTGATGTGCAGACCAAGCGCGCTCAAAATGAGGATCATTTGAACAGCACCAAACGCAACAATATAACAAGACGAATTAGAGCGATCTACTACTGGCATAACACGCGTTCTTCTGGACGTATCATGTTCGTCTTGCAGCCTTTCTAATCTTCTTGCAAGACATCCTTCACAACTACTCGCGATTTCCTGTTTTATATTTGCTCAAGCCCAGCATATGTCAATCAAAACAACCGCCATTTTGCTAGTTTTATGCATGGTAGGTCGCGCAAAAAACCTTGGCCTGCTGTATCAAAGCCTACTAACTAAGCTCACAAATATTTACGCGGTCGCAACTCGGCTGGTCATTGGCATCATATACGTTATCTGGAGATTATATAATTCGTTTTTGTAGGGTGTCCGCCTGGAATTCTACTTTTAAAATGAAGCTGTCTCGCCGCCTTGTTTTCGGGCCGTAGGAAACCTTTCGCAGATGTCGTGGTATATACATACGTGTAGGAAAAGCACGTCATTGCTCAGGCCATTTCTTATGCAGTCGGATTCCGCCAATCGAAAACGGCCCTTTTCGACTGGACTTTTTTTCTACTGGATTCTTCTGGTCCTTCTTCTTATCGTCAGTCGAGTCGATTTTACAGTTTTTTTGCTCTACCTAGAGGCGGTTGATGTGGGGGAGTACTGCTGTACAGCAGTGGAAATCGGTTGGCAGCTCTGTGCATCGCGCTTTCTCCACAAACAACGGTTCCGCGAACCCTCGTCCCAGCGAGTTGGTGGCTTTGGGCTTAGCCGAAAGCCGCCAAAGCTACGTTCGTGGAGTTGCACTCAGCGGGGAGCCGCCGAAGCTACAGCAGCCGCAGCCGTTGTTGGCAGCATGGGATCGAGACCGCGCGATGCTGCCGTCGTGTGCTATAAGGTGCTGGCGAGCTAAACCAGGAATGCGCCACGCTGACTTGCAACAGCTGGGATAGCCAAGCCAGCGTCAGCGCCTTTGATGATACTGCAGTGTGGTACTTGGGTTGAATGTGTGGCCGTGTGGCCGTGTAGGTGTGTGTTTGGTGGTGGGGTAAGCGATACGATCGGTTCAAAAAACACGTGTAAAACTTTTCCGACTGAGTTTTTCGACTGGAGGAAGCCCGATATGGCTTCAGTCAAAAAAAGCCGTTTTCGACAGACAAATCGGACTGCATAAGAAATGACCTCACGCTTTAATTGTTTATTTCTTTTTGTAGGTTGTCCATCGTTGTTGTACGTTGTTGTTGGCGCGTACCCATTAATTATTTTTCATCACGTATTATTCTTTTACTAGTGGTACTCCCGAAATGTGCCTGTTGCCGGCCGGTATGGCGGAAAAAACAAATTGGTGCTGTATCCTCTGTATCAAGTACCAGGTACTATTTTAATAACAAAACAAAACCAGTGGGAGGCCGGTATTGTAGAAGCAAAAAAAAAGGTTCATCTCCCACAGGACGCAAAAAGACTCCCACGTACGGAATGGCCCAACAACCCACCATGGACGACGCAGTGCACCCTACACCCACCCACCGACAAAACCTTTACTACATCAGCAGTACAGCAGTCAGCAGTACGTACATCATAATAACAGCAGTGCAGCAGTACGTACAGCAGTACACCCGGTACGCGGGGCGCAGTTAGTTGGTTGGTTCTTGCGGACCTTGTATGAAACAGGAAACAGACGGGGGGGGGGGGGTTATTTTTTGACGATACTCGGCCATCTCGGGGAGCGGGCGAGCCGCCGTCCTCCACCCACCCACCACCCACCATGCACCCATAAACCTACCCAGTACAGCAGTACAGCAATGCAGCGGTACGTGGAGCAATACACCTGAAGCAGTACGTAGAGCATACACCTGACAGGCGAGCAGCAGCCGATTTGTTGGTTACAATGCTCTCGGGCTGGGCGGCATTCGCCATTGTTAGGCCAAGCGAAAAGCGCTCGCATTGCCGATTCTGCGCACGGCGAGCGGCGACGGCTGGACGCTGCTGTGATTGATCCTGGTGTTATTGTGCTTGCTGTTGACGCAGGCGCGCTTGTGGTCTCGTGTCCATGGCTTTGTCCATGGCTCCAGTGGCCAAAAAGCAATTCGAAAGTTTAATATAGTTGCAGTTCGAAAAAAAAAAATAGCAGGCAGCGACGATGAAAAAGCGGAAGGGGGCAAGCGAGCCGTCCCCGGGAGGGCGATTTCCACGCTCCCCCCTCGCCGAGGTGGGGCACCGACGCCTGTTCTTCCGCCGGCATGTCGTAGTGCTGCGGTGCGGATGGGACGTGTCAGCACCGCGAGGCCGGCCGAGGCCGAGTGGAGCTCGGGAGTCGCCGCTTTTTGGGGAGGGGTGTTTTAACCAAGATTTTTCAAAGATCCAAAAAAACGTCACGACCACCTTAGCGTATTATATAATAAGGATGTTCGTGTTCAGCCGAAGTTGTTCACATTCTTCCCAATTCCTTCTGCAGACGAAATTTGCGTAATGAGGTCGCCCAAAACAACGATTTTGAGCCTACATCACGTTGACGTGCAGACCAAGCACGCTTGAAACGAGGACCACTTCAACAGTACCAAACACAATAAAATATGAGACGATTTAGAACGATCTACTACTGGTAACATATCACGCGCTCTAACCTTGCAGTCGTCAAAGCAAACAAACGCTCGAGAGTATACCACCGCAAAATTCAAAACTTTAACAAACGCTTGAGCGTATACCACCGCAAAATTCAAAACTTTAACAAACGCTTGAGCGTATACCACCGCAAAATTCAAAACTTTAACAAACGCTTAAGCGTATACCACCGCAAAATTTAAAACTATAGCAACTACCTACCGTTTGGAAATGATGCCAATTTTGGGAATTGTCCAGCCGCTGCAGACGTTCAGATACAACCGAAGTCACAAGATTACCTCCTCAAAAAACATTTTTTTTGCATCTTCTCCCTCGTCTCGCTCAGCATCCATCCGCGTTCACGTCGGGGTACCCGACGGATAAGGAAGGGCGAGGGGCGTTGGAGCCGGCCCTGAAGACTTTTACGTGTTTCATTTGTTCAAGCTTTGCAAACGTCAAGCGAAACAAACAAACGTTCAAGCCCTGCAGACGTCAAGCAAAACGCACGAGACTATACCAACGCAAAATTCGAAACATTAGCAACTACCGTTTGGAAATGATGCCAATTTTGGGGATCATCCAGGCTCTGCAGACGTCAAGATAAAACCAAAATATCAACAATTCCTCTTCGACATGCGATATTTTTGCAGCTTCTCGCTTGTCTGGCTCGGTATCCGTCGGCGTTCTTGTCGAGGTGCTGCACGGATACGGCAGGGCGAGGGGCGGTTGCGCCGCCCCCAGAAGGCGGCGCTTGAACTAAGCTTCTTGACCGCGAGTTCCAGTTCCGCGAATCTCATACTGAGGACGAGACAAAAGTAAACTCCTGACCGAATGCCCGAAAAATAGAATGATAATATATATTTATGTCACGTGACTCTTTCGGCCAAAAAATATACCAGTACTACGGATACCACGGGTCACTCGGAATATAAAGAAACGAGAACTATTTTCGTATCCCAATCGCAATAACATTTTCTGCGGAGTATTATTAATTATTGAACCAGGTACCAGGTGTATATAAAAATGCTATTAATAGCACGTATACGTTCTGGAACACCCTGGTAGGGCTCCGGATGGTTGCCGGCGTATCCCATGCTTCGGGTAGGGCAGGGCAGCACTTCGAAATATTCGATTCAATATCTGGTAGAGTAGAAATCTTTATTCCGCACATACATAGTCTAAGCGAACAGTATGTAAGGTAATGCCAAGAGTTCGGTATGGACTAACTATGGACTACTTGCTACCGTTTCTTGAGTGGATCTGATTCCGAACTTCTTCATCACATTTCGATCGAATAAGTCCGAGCACCCACCGACTGACCCTTTAGTCTTGCGACGAAACGTGTCGAGTTATTTTATACTGTTTTTTTTCACAATCAAGCATCCGGGACCCGCAAGGTGGCTGCCCAGGTCTGCTGCGTGTTCTCTTCGTAGCCACGGACAGGCGCGCACTGGGCCAGCTTCTGAAGTATATACCATGCATGATTTAGTATTATCATCTAGATCCGAGCCTCCCACATCGACTGTCTGTATGATGTCTGATCGTAGAGAGACGTGCTGACGGTGTTCCAAGCGCGAAACACAGTGGTATCGCTGCCTTCGTCATTCAACGCCTCGAATGCTGTTGCAATGCCGCTGCTTGTTGCTAGTTGTAGAGCGCTCACTACTTGTAGATACAGTACACGAATACAGAGCTTACGATTTTGACAGAAAATAGTTTTTGGCTCGTGTTTTTTTAAACGACACTAAAAACATGCAATGTTTGTCTGATTCCTCATTGGCCGGGATTCATGCACAAAGTAAGCGTCACCCGAGCACGATCGCGTCACATCCCTTGATCGGAATCTATCCACACCTACCACTCCGACAACCCGGGGACGAAAACGGATATCGTCCGGGTTGATACCTCCCCGTATGGTGTGGAAGTCTCAACCCCACCGGCCGATCTCTGATTAGCTGGGTTTGAATGTTGAGCCAGCTCCACCTCGGGAGGATAGGGCCCCATCCCCGTTCCAGAGGTCGTTCAACATCTTTAGAACGTCGACCAACTGTAGAAGAAAACCCAGCTTTCTCGGGTGGACACCGCCCCGCTCGGTGACGAAGCCCCGATCCTGTTGGCAAATCGCTGATAGATTCGAGCTCCACAACGCTGTCCTAGGCGGATAGAGGCCCATTAACGGAGAGCATTTCCATCGAAAACGGGTAGGATGGGGTCTCATCCGCGATTCATGTACCCCTCGAATTTTTACAGCTCCAAAATCGAATGAACTATAACGATGACCTCTGGCGTCGACACCGCCCAGCACGGCGTGGAACCTCAACTCGGCCTTCTGTAATGGAGCGCCCAGGGACTGTTTTGAACCAAAATACCATATAAATATCAATATAACGAGTAATAAACCAAGCATGCGGGCAGAGTCCATCGGCACTGCTGCGCGCAGCAGCAAACAATAGGGCTTGAGCGTAAGGGTTAGAAGTGCTCGCACTCCGACCAATCCGTATATATATATATAGCGGGTGGTCATGTTAGCTGTTGCGGTAACCAGATTTGCTATGCGGCAACTTGCTTTTGGTTCGCGACTCGGATCTTTGCCGGCGCAGCCGGGTGGACGCTGGCAACGGCAAAATTGATCAAAGAATGTAGTGGCTAGTTGAATTGTGGCTAGCTGAGTTGTTAGAATAGTTTTGAATAAAATACAGAGAAGCCTTAGCTGTAAGTACGGCCGATGGGTGGCTGAAACTAAACTTCACCCGCTACGTCATCAGTCATGTTATAAAAAATGAACGAACGGCCGGTGTATCACGCAGCTCGCATATATGAGTATCGACACTGAAATATTTATTTTATCACACTCACAGATTAAGACGTGTGGAGACGAACTGTTGAAAATGACGAATTTGATTAAGTAAGAATGTTGGAACAGTCTGGAGTTTGGCGGAACGAAGAGGACATATCGAAGAACCGGGTAGTAGGGGTATGTTGTTTCAGGGAAAGGAATGACGGGGGGAAATAATAGGACTGCAGTGCAGCAACAAGGTAGCACAGCAGCACAGCAGCAGCGAGTATCTGATACAACAACCGGTAAAGGTAGAAGGAAGTAGCACCCACGCAGCAGCGACAGCACCAGCGGTAGAAGTAGAGAAAATATAGACGGTAAGAGCAAAGGGGTCTATAGAGGCGGCACGGGGCGACACCAATCGCAACCTGGGACCAGCCGCAGTCGTGGATGGAAGGATGGAAGGGAGGTGTACGAGGACATGCCATCCTCACAGGAACGGGAGGTAGGCTTCCAGGCGAACCTCAGAAAGCGGCGGAAGGAGCTGGAAGAGACGGAACGCATGAATATAGAAGGGTTGAAAAGAAGGGAAAATGCAATTGGAGCGAAGGGGAGCGTCGATGAGGTGCGGGCGCTACGGTTGCAGGTTAAACAGACAGCAGGCTCCCAGAATGAGGGTAACGGTGAGAACCATTCCTGAAGAATTATGTAAGGAGAGAGACGGGGGTGAAAATAGGAGGGCGGAAGAGCGTAGAAAGCAATGTTTGAGAGTGAGAACGAAAATGAGACTTGTAGAAGGATGCGCGCGAGAAAAGCGAGTAAGGACATGGCCGACGAAATGGATGAATATGCAAGCAACCCACAACAGCAGCAACAGCACAAGGAGCCGCGGCGGCATGACATGCACCACCAGCCAGATGAACGGAGAACGATGGGCCACTCCCGCGAACGCAGGGGGGGTTCATATGACATTCAGGCCTGGAGCGGAGGGGAAGAACGAGTTAAATATTACTCTCCAGGCATGCAGTTGAACGACGGAGCCAAAGCCAAGAGATCGAGAGATGGCAAGCAGGAGGCAGGGGCCTGCAAAATATATCCCACGGCTGAGAACGGCTACTGGATGGCCATTTTGTCTGATTGCTGGTCGCTCATTGGCCGGAGATCGTACATAAAGAAACCGTTATCTGGGGACGATAGGGTTCATTCTCAGAATCATAATCCATTCACATATATGCAACTCCGACAACCCGGGAACAAACACGGATATCACCAGGATTGATACCTCCCCGCACAGTGTTGGAATCTCCAATGCCGCCGAATGGCCGATTTCTAATCATCTGGGGCAGATGAGACGGGAAAACCGGGAAGGGTGGGAACGAAGGGTGGAGGTCCGATCACGGAACTTACAGCCGAGGGCGGTTATTGGGGGAATGGGAGGGGAGGGTGGAACAAGCAGGGTGGGTATAGGGAGGGAAGGCAAAACGCCAGGACCTTAATAGGACAGCAGAGTAAGGCTGGTAATTTAGTGGGAAAAGGGTAGAGGCGCATAGACTGGGCAACAAGCCGAAGACGGCTGCTAAGGGACGACGAGATGAAGGGCCAGCGGTGGGCGAGGATGAGAGGACAAGAAAGCGGCACCGGGGTGGGATGGACGAGAAAGGTTGGGAGGGAAGGGTGGAAGTAGGGAGGAAGGGGGGCGGACAGCGACACAGGGCCTAGCAGCTACTTCAGGGAGCGGGAAACATCATCATGGGCGCAGGTGATGGACATGGGGATGATCATGTGGGGGGTAATCAGGGAAGACGGTGGGGCGGTTCCGTGAAGGAACGGGCGAGTCATCGCTGTGCATTGAGCGGTGTTTTAGGAACAGGAAAGGAGAAGGGGACCTGATGCCTTTTTCCGACCTGGAAATGACCACGTATTCGAGGACAGAGAAGTCAGGGAAGGGTCGGAGTAATGGGGGGACAGCTTTGCGAGGCAGGGTGGAGGCCACGTTGGGTGTAAATTTGTACATTACGAAGCTCGCGACGGACGTGCCCACGAACATGGGACAGGAAGCGCTGAAACAGATGGAGAATCAATGGGGGAACTGTTCCACGGCATAAACGAGGGGTTGAACCACTTTTTCCTGACGAACAGGTAGAGTCAGATCATTTCAGGATGAGCTCGTGGCGGGTTGAAATATTGACCTAGCGGAGTTAGGGGAAGAAGTGCGGACGCAAGCGCTGAGGCTGACGAGGAGGGGGAAAATGTGGTCGAAGGCGGAAAGGCCGGGCCCCTACCAGTCCCGGAGTTTTAGGCAACGCGAGCGTGGCTGGACGTCGCGCCGCTATAAATGAAGGGGGGGGGGGGGGTGGAGGGCAGAGGGAGAGAGAAGAGGGAGGGGGGGGGTGGGTCCGAAGAGGGCACTGGCGGGGGAAAGGGGAGGGGTAACATAAAGGTGAGGAAAGGAGGATGGGGGGTCAGCAGGGAGTGTTACTTCTTCAAGAACGGCGGGATATGTCCGTACATGGAGAAGTGGGGGGATTGCGAGTTCGAACACGGGGGCGAGAAGGGACGAAAACACGATCGAGGGGAGGGGGAGGGGGGGGGAGGGGTGGGAAGGGGGTAGCCCCGGGGGAGGAGGAGGGGGGGGGGTAGAAAAAGAGCAGGAAGAACGAATGAAGGTACGGGCCCAGCCAGATCGCAGGGCCAGCCACGGACGAGCGGGGATCGGTGGACGAATGCAAGCACAGCGAGGGTCACCGTGCGGACCAGAAAAGCTGCGAGAACAGCATCACGGGGGGGGCGACGCCGGGGTCAGTCAGATTCATCAACTCAGGTGATGAAAAATGGGGTTCGAGGGGGGGTGGGTAGGGGGGAAAGACCAAAAGTGAACAGGAACAGAAGGGGGGGTAGTAGGGAAGGGAAAGCAGGAGACAATAGGTTACGAAGTTGAAAAAAAAAACTCGAGGAAAAGGGCGCGCGGGCGAAAAGGGGAAAGGAGTGTACGATTCAGGAGCAGTACAGGACGAGGAAGGAAGAGCTAGTGGCATTGGGGCGGAAAGGCTGTGAGCCTAAGCGGAAAATGGGTGAGCAGAGCGACATCAGCCAGGCCGCCGGCTAAACAAAGCAGGGGGTGCGCGGTGAAAGGGCCGTGCAAAGGGGGGGGGGGTGTACGGCAACTAGACCGTACACGACCCGGTCGAACGAAACCGCGGCAACGGGGCCACGCAAAGAAAGGGGGGCGGGGAGGAAGGGAACAGGGCCGTGGAGAGCGACCGCGGCCAGGACGCGGGCTAAACAAAACTGGGCGTTCGCGGCCAAGGGGCCGCGCAACGGGGGGGGAGGGGGGGGGGGTGTACGGCAACGAGACCGTACACGATCTGGCCGGGGGGAAGCAGGGTAACGGGGCCACGCAAAGAAAAAGGGTGGGGAGATGGTGCGGCAACGTATCCGTACACGATCTTGTCTGTGGGGAACGCGGCTACGGGGTCGCTCGAAGAAAGGAGGAGGGGCGCGGGCGTCGATGAGGACGTACACGATCCAGGGGGGGGGGGGGGGGGGGCAACGCGGCAACGGGAACGCGCAAAGAGGGGGGGGGGGGGGGGGCGGCAACGGAACCGTACAAAACCAGGCGGGGGGTGGGCGCGGTGATGGGGCTGCGCAAAGAGAAAGAGGGGGAGCGGGCGACAACGGGGCCGCACACGCTCAAAATCCGGGAGATGGTGTACGGGAACCATATCAGCGCCAAGAAACAGGTGGCCCAGGTGTTGGAGAGCGCAGTGGAAAATGTCAAGAAAGAGGGAGCGATCGTAATGCCGGTGAGAGTAGCGCGGAGAGTGCGAGGTTTGGGGATTAATCCAGTGAGGGTGGTGGAGGAAGAGGAGAAGAGCAAGATAGTCCATGATTCGACGTTCAGCAGCGAACCGGTGAACGGGGAGGCGAGGGGCGGCCGGTTAACGAGACGATGTACTGGGACCAGATTCCAGAATTCCACCGGGAGGGTATGATGCACCGAACTATTGAGGGGGTTCTGGAGCTGCGGGACACATTCGGGATCGGTAGAAGGGTCCTGATATAGAGCATGTACGTGAGGAGCGCTTCTCGGCAGATGGCAGTGACCCCAGAAGGAGCAGCAAACTTTGGGTACGTGCTGAGAGAGTATTTGCTTATCTACTTGCGGTTGCAGTTCGGATGGAAGGGGAGGCCAGGGTGGTGGGGAGTGATCGCTAGCGCGATCCAGCAAACACAGCGGCAGACGACAAAGGCATCAGGGACGGTCCTAGCCGCCGGAAAGGAGGCCATCGCGCATGTCCAAGTCACGGGGAATACGGGCGTACTGGTACAGCCGCTGCCGCAGCGCTGTATTGTCGAGAAAGTGGCGTGCGGCGGCATCTGCCACTGAACAAGCTGGATCTGAGTAGGCAGGCGATAACGCGGGGAGGGGGGGGGCTGGGGAAGAGACAAGAATGCAGGGGCAGGGAGGGTGCTGTATCTGACGGAAGAGTTAATGGCAGACGTAGAGTGGTGGAGATTGTGCCTGACGGAGGGTTTGGCGGGGAGAGAATTGGAGTTGTCGGCGCCGTTCTTCGGGGTCGTGACACAGCCTTACAGAAGGGCCCGTGTTTCCGACACATCATTCGAGGTGGTACGGGGGCAATGCATGGAGGCGGGTAGTTTTGTCTGGACACAAGAAAACAAAGTAACAGACGAAGCGATGTTTATTGTGTCTGATATGTGGAATGAAGCGTGTCTGTCGAGGAATCAAGATCCCAGCGGATTGTAGGGGGCAAAGTAAACGAGCCTCCCAAGACCTGTCTTGGCTACAGCTCCACGCGTGCATGCTAGCAAGGGCAAGCCGAACGCAAGCGAGTTGGGGCTCTTGCATATGACGTGGGCAGACATGAGGTAGTCCCTGGATTGGCGGCCAAGCGTGGCATTTGAGTATTTGGACACACGATCAACCCCGATGTCAAGAGAAACCCCAGTGTTCGAGGAAACTGGATCTCAACTTGCTGGACTATTCTTGCCACTCGGACGTCGGGCGACGGGATCATCTGGCTGGACCTGCAAAGCGCTGCGTGTAGTATATACGTCGTGAGGTGTGGTTAGGCATGGTTGGGCGTGGTTAGAGATGTGGAAGCTTCAAAAATTGAAAAAAAATGAAATGGTCGTCTTGAGTCTTAAGGCCTGTCTGCCCGCGGCAGCAAGAACGTATCACGAGACGGTCAGTCAAGCGAAAAATCACCAGCGGTCAAAGGGTTTTCAACGATCGGTTTATATAGATTTGAGTTTGATTAGTTTGATCGGAGGAGTCGAATGGTACGGTACCATTCGGAGGCTTAGTCACCCGAGACAACTGTAGGCGGTAATAGTTAAGAACCCGGCGGGAACCGTTTTCTTTTTAGAGAGACGGTATGTTTGTGGGCGAGATACATAGGAGTTGGCAGGATGCTGCGATGGGTTTATTTGGACAAAGGGTTCACACGCCTTTCTCCGATGACCCTCAAACCGATAATGACAACGCAGTTCTAAAGATAAAGGGGGTGTATTGGAGGTATAGCTTGGCTGAGGAGTGGAGAGCGAGGACGATTAGGTGTAGGAGGGAGAAGCACGTGAACGCGCCACCCATCGATGTCCTGGAGCTGCTCGGGATGGTGATGACGGCATTCGTGATGATCGTGATCAGGAGGGATAGGCCAGGGAGGATGGGAGAGGCAGTGTTGATAAGGGGGGATAGCTCGTCGGGGGTTCAGTGGGTGAAGAATTGCAAGGGGGGAAAGGGGGAAGTGCGATCGGGAGATATGATGAGAATGTTAGAGGTGTTCGAGCGGATAGGGGGGTGGTGCTTCCAGGCAAAATACGTGGCGGGGGGTGGTTAACGGGTTAGCAGATGGGTTGACGAGGTGTAAGGAAGACGAAATCTAATTGAGGCTGACCGAAGAATGCCCCGGCGTCCCGTGGTAGGCCTAGAAGCTTGGAGCGGAAGAAGTGGTAATGTGTTTGAAGATTTTGCGCGCGGCTACGGACTTGGGCGAGTTGCGAAGTCGAACCGAAAACGTTTGCGCAAGGTTGGAGAATGTAGGCGAGTTGGAGGATGATGAGGAGCAAAAAGGAACTGGTTGGAGAAAGAGCTTGACGAGTGGCAGTTGGCGGAGGAGCTGACAGAGTTTGTGGCCTACTGCTGCTCGGAAACGAATAATAAGGAGGCGACCGTGGCCGGGAAGTTGATGACGGTTTACATTTTTCACGAGCGGTGGGCGGGGCTGTCTCTGCCGCTGCAGCAGTTCAGGGATCAGGCGGTGTAGTAAGGAATCAAAGAAGGCACATGCAGGGCGAAACCCCAGTCACGGGAAAGGAGGCCGCTGACCCTAACCCTAAGATGATCAGAGTAATGGAAGAGAGTATCGGTGAGGGGGGGTAGTGGGGAAGGTCGTGTGGATCGGGCTGGCCTTGACGTATCGGCTGTTGTTGAGAAACTCGGAAGTGTTCGCAAAAGAAGTAGGGAAGGTGCACGATGTCTACTGTTCGAGGAGGAGATATGTGGTTCTCTTCGAGAAATGTGTGCAGCTGGGAACGAGAAAGGGGGAGGCGGCGGATATGGTAGAGAACCGTTTCAAGGGGGGAAAACGAAATCAGGGGGAAAAATGGTGCGGTAGCCGTGAGAACAAAAGGAACCGGGGGGGTTGGGGGAGGGCCGGAAGGGAACGTAGTGGACATGATGGTGGAGCCGGTGGGCTACTAGAGAAGATGGTTCCGAGGGGGGAGAATGCCCCGGTGATGACATACAGGAGCGGGGGAAGGTGGAGGGTATCGACGAAGGGGCAAGCGACGGTTTGCGTAAGAAGCGGGCTGGAAAGAGTGGGAACTAAATGGAGGGAGCGAGGGAAGGGAGCTGTGGGAGAGCTGGGTCCAGATGAATTGGAGCTACACTCGGGATGGATAATGGGAGCGACAAGGCTGGCGGAGATGGGAGCACAACCGTGGGTGATCCTGAGAGAAGGAAGGCGGACGTCGCAGACATTGACGGTGTGCGTGAGATTGAATATGGAAGACCTCCTTTGGGGGTCAAGGATATTGGTGGCGAGGCCAGTAGTGCCTAGCGGACAGCAGGGGCAAGGGACGAGATGGGCGGGCAAGGGGTAGAATAGGGAGGCACAGCCATAGAACGCGGCTTCCTACTGGGCTGCTGGTTGTTGAGGTTATCTGTCGGAGTAGAGGGCAGGTCAGCCGCGTACAATGGCAGGGAAAGGGAGCGGGGGAGGAGGGAGGGGGCAGGGGAAACGGGACGAGGGAGAGCCGTCAGTTTCCACTAACCATCGCTGCTCCGCGGAGAACGTAACGATATTAATGAACACGCATATTTTGGTGAAGAGGAGACCAGAACGTAAGAATGTCGGAACATCGTGGAGTTTATCGGAACGAAAGAAATATATCGGAGAAACGGGTAGTTGGGAGTGGGTGGTTCCAGGGAAAATAATGATGGGGAAAAAAAGGAGAACCGTAGCAGCAACAATGTAGCACAGCAGCAGCACAGCAGCAGCACAGCAGCAGCGAGTACCACATATAACAACCGGTAGAGGTAGAAGGGTATAGCGCCCACGCAGCAGCGACAGCAACAGCGTTAGCGGCAGGGAGAAAATCGACGGTAGGAGCATAGGGGGGTAGAGAAGCGGCACGGGGAGACATCAATGGTAATCGCCCACCCACCCGCCCACCCACCCTCCCGGTTTCTTCACGATCAGGAGGGCTAAAGCGGAGGGGAGGGGGGCGAGATGAGTAGGGAAAGGAAGGGCAGGGGTGAATTCCTTCATCTTCTGGTGTTTGCGTATCGGGTTCCTTCGGGGGGGAGGGGGGGGACTTTTGGTTGTTGAGGTTATCTATCGAAGTAAAGGGCAGGTCAGCGGCGTACAGCAGCCGGGAGAGGGAGTGGGGGAGGGGGACGGGGGGCAAGGGAAATGGGACGAGAAAGAGCCGTCAGTTTCCAACCCTCCCCCATCCCTCGCGGAGAACGCCATGGTATTATTGATCACGCATGTTTTCGTGTAGAGGAAACCAAATTCTTCCTTATACCAGGAAGGTTTTTCATTCTTGGCAGGATCAACAGTGACCCAGCCATAAAAAAAAAGAAGAAAATAACAGCAAACTGGAGAGGAGGCCTGGATCGATTGCTTGAAAGAGTCTGGCGCGTGGAGCTAGAATTCTCGATATTATTATTCGCCCTCACAGCTGACGTGTTCATAAGGATCCAAGCCCGGCATTTGCGCAGTTGTATTTTCACACGTCATTACGTCCTTCCACCCTTGCGTACTCCAAAGAAGAACCGAACATACAAACAGCCGCTCTCCACCAAGGAAAGAATTGTGGACGAGCTTAAGCAGTGGCCCCCGTGCAGACCGCTGGACGTTGTCCCGTCTAGCTAGGAAGGAGAGGAGGCGATCCGTGCGTTGGCGAACCGAAAGGCGGTAGGGCCCGATGGTCTTCAGGCCGAGCTTTTGAAGGTTTTGGCCGACGAAGGGGAATCGAACACCTTCGGAACGTTTTACGGAAATTCCACGATATCATCGTCGCTGTGTGGAGGGGAGGTGGCGTACCGCAACAATGGAAATTTGCAACGGTCAAGGTGCTTCACAAGAAGAAAGATCGGACTGAGTGTGGCAATTATCGGGGCATCTCCCTCGTGGCTTACGCCGGCAAATTGATCCTCAAAGTCATCGCGGGTCGCCTGAGTGACTATTGCGAACGCGAGAACATTCTGCCGGAGGATCCGTGTGGGTTAAGACTCCAACGCACGACGGTTGACATGATGCTCGTAGTACGACGACTGCAGGAACCGACGCGGAAGAAGGACACTCCCTTGTACTTGAGCCTTATGGACCTCACAAAAGCATATGACTCCGTCGACCGACCCTTCTGTGAGATGACCTTGCTCGTTTTGGCGTGCCACCGACAACGCTCGCTGTATTCATCCAATTCCACGACGGTATGCAAGCATGCGTGCGGCTGGATGATGAAGAGTGCTAGGATAAGTTCGACGTGGAGCAAGGTCCCAGACAAAGATGCGTGCTCGCGCCACTGCTGTTCAACATGTTTTTCACGGCGGTACTGCGTGTGGCCGAAAACGCTTCATTGCTGATGCAGCCATCACGGGCAACATGGTGCAGCTCCAACGAAAGGAGGAAGGCGAGAAGATGGGCACTTCACGCACAGGCAAAGTCGACGGGCGGATGGGGAAGGAGAGCGATGAGGTGCAGAGATTGTGGGGTATGCTGTACGCGGATGATGCGGGCATCGTATCGCGATCATCAGAAGGGCTGGAGAGGATGATGACGGTAATCGTGACTGCGTGCTCGTCGTTCGGGCTTACAGTATCCGAGGCAAAAACAGAGATAATGTCCCTGGAAACCAAGGTCGGGGGGATGGTGTCCTTCACAATCCATGCAGCCGCCCGGGAATACAAGCAACCAATCGAATTTGTGTACTTGGGCGGGGCTATCACCGCAGACAGATACTTTATCATTGAAATGCCGCGGCTTGAGCGTGCTCCCAGCGGTACAATATGGAAATCTATTATCGCCAGGGTGTGCGCTTACAGTTGAAGGTGCGGTTGCGGAAAGTTGACGTGGTCGGGACATCTCTTTACGGTTGCATGACGTGGAGCCCGAAGACTACGACGGGTTTACCACTTCATGCTCCTCCGATACCTCGGATAGCGGAATTGGAAGCGCGACGACCACACCCTATCGTACGCCGACGGGTTATTCCAAGACAGCTTCCGAGAGCACAGAGGCGATAGGGCGCAAACGGAGGATATTGTTTGCGGGAATCGTAGCACGTATGGGGGAGGAGGGTCAGCTACAGAGGGTGATGTTTGGGGGGGTTGTTGGGGGTAAGGGCTACACAGGGAGGCATAAGAAAGACTGGATCGACTATCCGAAGGAAGACATGTCGGTTTTTGGAATGAAACTCAAAGGGTGGTGAAAGGCTGCTCAGAAGGCTGGCAGATGGTTTCGACCAGTAGAGGAGGGAGCCCAGATGTTTATGCGGAATCGGCATGAAACGGAGAGACGCAAAGCTGCAGAGCGACGCGCGGCGGCTGCTGCAGCGCTATCCACCGTCGGCATCTCTTAGCGGCCGGAGGGAGGGGGAAGGCGGCGCGTGGGGGGGGGGGGGGGGAGGGGGGAAGAGGGGAGGGGGGGGGGGGTCATTTCTAAGAGACTGAAGTCTGGGTTTGGCCATCATCGTCTTGAAAGTTGTGGGCATTTCAATAGCCGTCACAAGATAGCGTAAGACCGCCCTGACTACTTCGCCATGTTGCGTTCTTTCCCCAGTGTCATTGATGATGCACTTGATACCCTCTATGAGCCCAATGCCGTCTTTAGTCAGATCCTAGGATCTACTAGTGAAACAGCATATTTTTTTTGTCTTTTCCTTTCGTTGCTTCCTCTTCTTGTCTTGTATTTTCTTGCTTTTTTTTTTTTTCCATTATTTATCCGTTTTTTTTCGCTTTTTGTCTCTTTTCTTTCGTACCCTTTATCTTCTTTTTTTTCTTTGTTTCTTTTTTCCCATTGACTTGCGTCTGTTGTGCGCATGCGTAGTGATAGATACTACGCGTAATATATGCGCGGTAGTCGTTTTTTGGTGGTGAGCGGTATAGTTGGTTTTTCCGAGGCGCGAGTAATGAGACGTTTGCACCGGTATGGACCGGGCACATCGTAGACTGACTCCCGATTTCACTTATATATGTTTCTGATGGAGGCATTAATTGCGTCAGCTGTGATATATGCGTGTGCCACCTTCGGTTGTTTGTGTTTTTCCCTGGGGTATTCCTCAGCTCCAGAGTGACTGGAACCTGTCCCGTGACCACGGACTTGACTATGGAAGTTAATGTGAGAACAACGACTACAACAAAAACTATGGGAGTTAATGTGAGAACAACGACTACAACAAAAACGTCGTAAATTCCGGTGGCATCACCCTACGGATATAACAGCAAACAAAAATGATCCCGTGTATTGCGCGTGTCGACCGTCAACAAGCTTATGAAAGTATTCCTAACTTCACCCTTAGCCAGCGGTGTCTTTGCCGACGCTGCATCCTAAAGAGGCGGGGCATTGCTCAAGGAAGACACCCAAAGCGCAAATACAGCAATATTCCGCGTCAATGGAACGGTCGTGCCCAGTAACACGAAAGACCTTAAGCGCGCGCACGCCAGCGCAGTGGACAGATTACGACATTCAAGGGACCAACAAATGACGGTTCTGCAACATCAAAGCGCTGCATGGCAAAGATAAAGCGAAATGAACAGTCACGAGACTGAGCTGCCCTAAACACGAGTCGTACACAAACGCATGACGTATTCACGCGTTGGACTCATGTGTAACATTAATACCGATGCCGACCTTAGCTGTCGAGCACAGCTAACGTCTTTACCCCCTGCTTGATCCATTCATCGGCCCCATATTACAGTGATAGTGAAAACCATAGATTGAGGGTGACGGCCATTGAGAACAAGGTGTTAAGCACGATGACAAGGTATAGCTTGCTGTCGAACTCGGGTCTCCTCCAACATACGTCCCCTACCGTACCCGGTTTCCTCTCTAACGACTCATACACGGCTTTACCAAGGCCAAATCGCCCAACGAGTACCACGTGTAAAATGTTGTCGCCTTTCCAACGAGAATGGCGACATCAATAGCAAAAGAACCCGCAAGAGATCGTTACAAGAATCATGCAATACACATCAAACCAGGAGCGATGCACGAATCAAGTCAAGAACGCCGGCAAAATCACCATGTTGTGCCCTCCCCGGTGTGCTACCGACAAAATCCCAGCAAGGGGTACCAGATTTCTGGTAAACCCAACCCCGACCGATACGTACCCACCAATACAAGATACAATGGCAGACAACAACTCCAGGGCCGCACAAACTCGACCTCGACACGTACACCCCGCAGTTACAACAGCTGTTGTTCTCCCATGACATGCTATGGGTGTCGAACCATGCTGAAACCGAGACCAAAGGAAGATGAAGAGGGTCGGGGTCATCACCGGCTCGTACCTACGGTCAAGAAATCACATGGTTGTCGGGCAGAACACCAGCGCTAGTGGAGTGGAGATCCCCAGCGACCACCTTTGGTAGCCATTGCCGGCGAATCGGCTAAACGCAACTCCAATGGGGTAGTTTATTGGCGGCGTACCAACTGTTGCGGTGGGGGGGGGCGGCAACGATTTCAACGTTACGAGGGAACGGCACGTGATGAGGGGAAGGCACCGCCTGGTGCTATGGCGCGTGGTACGCGGACTGGTGCGACTCGTCGCTGCTCGACTTCCTGTTTATGTTGTTCACATTGGAGAGGGCATTCCTCGACGCCGTCCTCAAATTGGGTACGAAACAACACGAAAATGCAAAAGAAAAGGAGTGTGAAATGTGGGTTCCGGGCTCTAACCGAGGACTTCCAAGCGAGATCAATTTAGTACCCAAATCCACGTCGAAACGGCTCGTTTATCTTTCAACCAAGGCCCAAGCAAAACGTCAGCGCCGGTAATCACATTTTTTACTTCGTGCGCGCCGGCTACTTCCTCTTTGTCTTCGCCTCCGGGGAAAACGCGGATGCTGGCGAGGAGTCGTCGGTTGAGCTGGAAGAAGAAAGTGCCTGCATTTTGCCCTCCTGCTTGCGTTTGCTGTCTACCGTTCCGTCGCCGAGAAAATATAAATAGACTCAAACGACATGCATGGTGCGGTCAGAACAAGTAGATCACAAGGTTTACGGCCTCTAGTTCGTTTTAGACAGGATTTCATCGACGAAGTGTAAGCCAAAAGGAGATCGAACGTGACTCCTGTAATCGGGGGAGTAAAACACGACCTACGAAAGAGTACGCTCATTCAAGGTACAACCGACCGAGTCGAAGGCAGATAATCGAATCGCATGTGGCCATGTGGAAAAAACAGATATCAATATGTATACTTGATATCATAGACGAAACCATTACTTCGGGATCAGACGGAGCGGAGGAGAGGAGTCTTTTGCCGCCCTATAACCTTGGCATCGCCCGGGTGGTTGTTTCCAAATGGCGACCTGTAGTACTCGACTGATACGACCGGGCCCCACAACGCATTGATAAATCTGTATATGTCGATAACGAGTTTCCCGTAACCAAGTGAATATATATATATATATATATGGCAAACCTGAGACCCCTATAAATGGTTCCCCACATATTTGTAATTGTTATTAGCCCCTCACCCCTTACGTTATTTTTGGCATTCACGTCATACGAAATATATGCAGATGTAAAATATTTGGCTTGTTGTAGCCTTTTCCACCAGCTAAATATGTTAAGTACAGGAAAACGTGGCCTCAACCGAGCGCACAATCATTAAAGGCCGCACATGGCACAAACAGCAAACAGATAGCAAATGGAGAAGCTGGAGCATTCCTCCTTCGTGCCAACTACTGGGTACCAGACGAGCACGGAGAACACACATCAAGCCGACCAGCCTCTCCTCGAGTCGGTCCACCCGTTCGTGGACTGGCAGGGTTCCAGTGCCGACGGTCCGTTCCAGGGAGTCTGCGCGCCTGTGGACCGATTGGTCCAGGCGCAGGGCGCCTTATTGATGGTAGTGGAGAGGATCGGGGCTAGGTGGGTCTTCTATAATTCTGGCACGTGGGCCGATAAGTCACTTGAGACTTTGGCGCCCACTGTGTTGCTTATCTCGTCGCGGTCCGCATCTCAAACCACAGCTTCCTTCGCACGCGACATGACGCGAAAATAAGGAAGAAAGGATAGCGCTCCGAGTATTACCGTATCGCAATTCAATGACACGCGAATATCAGGGTAGGGCGCGAAAAGTGTTCGTGTTAGCAGTACGCAGTTGCGTAAGGATCCGTGTTACCAAACCACGCCGGTGTCTTATTGCGCTGTATACTCAATCCCACCTTGGCAAGCGCACGAACGAGATGACAAACCCGTCAAATGTACTTGTGCAATATCGTAAAGGAATAATTATCGCTCGTACGCCAGCGAGCACCCACAGAACCAGGCCGTGTTTGGATTTGGCATCTATCGACGAAATATACTAAACCCCGCCCGAGTGTCTAGCATACTGTGCAAGACTTCCCGCAACAGCCCATGCAAACTTGAAGACCAAAATCATTCAAGATTTGCTGGTGAGGACAAGCACGATACAATCGAGCTTTATACGCTTCTAGGCGGCCGCTCTTGTCCAAGGCAGGGCCGGTGCCGTTCTTTATTGCGGCGCCCGCCCCGCCTGTTTCCTTCGTTCGTTAGGTCGCCAGCCCCTGTTATGCACTGGTTGGCGGCATCCATGGTCGTCACCCTGGCGTTCATTGAAGCGACGGACGCAGCATTTCCCTGCGCGATTGAAACATGTGCGTCGTATAACGGTTAGGCTGATGTGGAAGCTCGTCAAAGATAGGGCGAAGAGGTGAAGAGCCCCCGAGAAAACACGTTGGGCGTGCCACGAAAAACATGTGCTGGCTACGAGGGTTAGGTTGCGGTAAGCGCGACTTCTGCGTACTTAGCGCCCACGTCGAACACACGCCTTTGCCAACGAGCACAGCACATTTTTATAGTGCCTATATCCCACCAACATCTATATATCGTGGCGGTGTCAACTGGCAAGTTCACCGCTGATAAAAAAATAATCAAAGACCGGTAAGGGTCGTGGTGGGGCTCGCGGGTCAGGTCACGAGGGGGTTCAGATGATCCCCGAGATCGGGTCGGGACGGATAGGGTTGGTTCTATTCAGCATTGTGTCAAATATTACTAACACCTTGTTGTGTTACAGTAACAACCCCGACCTGCGGGGACGGGGTTTGCGCCAGATCTGTTGGGTTTTAAATATATGGTGTTTTTGCACGTTTCGAGCATGGCAGTACCCAGACCGCTGCACCCTATAAGTAGTCGTGTGATCAGCTCGCTCTCGTTAATTTTGGTCTTGTTCGCGGACGGGTCGCTGTAAAGATCTAACCGGACCGATGTACCTCTTTGCACTTTACATACAATATAACACTTAAGTTGTTAACTAGCCACCACCGACCGAGCACCAAATGGACGATAATTGACGCCTGCTCCCTCCACACAAAAGTATCTAACGTAGAAACGTAAATACTGACAGCGGGTTGACTCAGTTCTCAACCCACCGATGTTGCCTTCTTGGTTTCCGGGGCCAGCGAGGAGTGAAATATTTTTGGACCGACGCTCTGCTGTCGTCGACGGCCTTCGTCCGTTGTTTTCTAGGGCCGGACACCTTCTTCGCGGCTTTCGTCATCGTCAACTCGAACATTTGATTCGACACGACGAGCGGTGACAGCCGTTTACCGTGTCGTGTACGGCACCCTTTTCAACGTTTATAATTTGTTGTTGTATCATACATGGATCGAAAGCTAGAATATTTCATAAAATATTTGAAGTTACCACTTGGTTACCATTATTTTCTGACATCGCTAATTATAAGAAAGAGATACGTATTGCCAAATACAACAGGCGAGGTGATGTGGTCATGCAGTGTTTGTCACCACCATCATGCAGTTAACATTATTTTCTGACATCGCTAATTATAATAAACAAAAGAAGAGATACGTATTGCCAAATACAACATGCGAGGTGATGTATGTGGCCATGCACTGTATCCACCATTGAGCACTAGAGGGAGAAATGCGAATCGCTTGGTATACATGCGCTCAATTACGTTACCTCGTTAGTCATACTTGGTATACACACGCGCTCAAATACGTTACCTCGTTAGTCACACTTCGCTTGGCATAGGTTGGGAGGCGGTCATGCAGACGGTATGTACGAAATGCCCTACGTAATGGGTTGGTAAGGTTGTTTACCGCAATTTTAACACATCTGCCTGTGCTCCCTTTTCCAAATGATTATTGTCTTAAATAAATGTACGTTTTCACGCCCATGATTTTTACCTTGCCGATGTGGGGCTCTTGCGGTCGTCAATTTTAACACAGTATGAAACGGAAAGTTAGACACCCGTATAACTCATCACCACAAACTATTTAAGGACCAAACCCATAGGAGACCTTTTGAATTTTGCGTTCTGCATAACCTACTATTAGGGGCGCCAGGGGTAGGTAGGCCCGCCGTTGTATTCCCCTTGCCGCTTCTTGCTATAGTGATCGAAGCGTACGGATCTGGGGACATGCAAATGGGGTTTGGGGAACAAATTCACAGGCACACGAGCGCATGCTGCTATGACTTTCACGCGCACGAAAAATAGCATTTCGCGCACCACCCGATCTCCGGCGCAAAGAATCGACGTCGAAACGAGGTACTATCCCCACGCATTACGAAGCAAATTCGAACCTAGCTACAGTTTGAAGTACCTTGTTAAAAGAATGAGTTTTGTCACCTTAAAAAATACCGAGAGCCGTATACGCCGAACTTGTGAGGGTTTGAATAAATTGCGTATAAGAGATATGGCGAGATGCGGCTATGCCGTGTACCTTCCTTCCACGACCGACCGCGAACATTATGCCTCACGAATCCAAATGACCACAACTTCTATCCTATACGTCTGAGGGGTATGTATTAATTGTTAATACCTGTGACGAGGGACTAAGATATGGCAGCGATTTGTAGAATAAACAGGAAGTGGACAACAATTATTCAGGGCGCACGCGCGCTAACCGCCATGCCAGAGAGTCCTTTCTACTGCTGTTTAGCCCCCAAACGTCCCAAATAAAGTGCTAGTCATATCCCCCCTGAATTTGGCAGGTCAGCTTGAGGATCGTGTCTTTATCGCGTTTTGTATTCTTGTGAGTCAAGCGAGGAAGTCGGGCCAACGAAATCGTTTTCTAAAAACAACAAAAAAAACGTGACCCTAACCCAGACCAAGTCTGACAACAATAAAAATAACAAAAGCAAACATGTATTTCGTATTTATGTGACTACTTGGGCGTTCTAGAACGCATGGAAGTAGTTGACAAGGCTCGCCGCAACATGAACGCGGGATGAAAAACGGCAAACAGACGAATTTCCTTGTTCCAACCGTTTTGACTTCATGCAGCAGATTCCTGCTTAATTGTGATGTTCAATGCTGGTGGACTCACTGTAAACGACCCCCTTCCGAGCGGAAGTGGCGTTGCCACCTGTTGTACCGGGAGCCGATGCCCCAGAATCTCCTGTGACATCCACTACGGACGAATCCTTCCCGGCCTTGCTGTGCGCTTTGCCTGGGGAGGAAGGGGCGGGGGCAGACACGGGACAACGGGGGTGGGGGGAGGGTGGTTGTGGGTACAGATGTAGGGTTGCAGCGGAACGGACGCCTCGTATTAAGTTGGCGCCAGCCACCGCTTACGAGAAACCGATGGCATCTTGTACGAGTGTATCTACCCTCGTCGACCGTGTGCCATTCACATGCCTGAATTCCAGGTACAATCTTGTGGTACATACGTGTACTGCCGTAAGGCACTACAAACAACACCCGCGACAAGGGGTGTAAGAACCCCAACATAGGGCGTCAAAGTTGTTTCAACAACCTTTGTATGGCAGCTGACACAGCTGTGTTGACGCCCACCTGTGCTATGGCTGTTGGTATTATATAGCGGCACAGTCTGTAAGCCGTTAAACCCACGCTGCACTTCCGCCGTAACGGTTGGTGATAATTTCAAAATCTTCAAAGCAAAGCATGCCGTACCAATCCTATAGTCTATAGACTACTATTTTATGAAAATGCGCCACTCATCTTGCGTCACTTGAAAAAAAAAAAAAAAAAAATTTCATGACGTGCGAAAACGGCAACATGACATATTTCCTCTTACCATGCGCAGACGGAGAAGCGGTGCTGCTGGCCGCGTTGTTGCTCCCCTTGACCTCCTCTTCGCCCGCGGCCTCGTTTTGGAACCCCTCTTCCTTCTGTTCGCCCTCGTCCCTGTCCTCGTTCTTGTCGTCGTCGTTCTCCTCCTCTTCCTCTTCCTCCACCTCCTCCAAATATTTCCGTTCACGGGGCCCCTCCGCCCCCTCGTCATGATCGCCTTTCTCCTCCTCGGACCGATATTGAGGGCATTGAACGCTCGTGGTCAGCAGGTGGCACGGCTTTCCACAGCAGCGCGTTCTGCTGTTTATGGTGTTGGATTCGGCGACGTACAACCAAGATAGGTTGCATACCTCAGCCTCTACGGCGCCCCCTTGCGCGGGCTGCCTAACGTGCCGCACGCACGAGCCACTGGGCCTTCATGTGAATCCCCCGTGGGAGCATCATCAGTGTGGTTCAGGTTTTTTAGGCACACACTATGCACGTTGACCCGGCAGAACTTGCAGTAATGGAGGTCAGCTAGTTCCGGGTGAGCACAACCGCCGAAGATTTCGCAAGGGGCCATCGTGGATCTGGTAAGGGTTGGTGGTCTTGTCTTGGCGGGTGTGGGGGGCGGACATTCAGAATGGTGGCTATAGGTGGATCTTTGGTTGTTTGAATTTTTCGGGTTTTCCACCCGGCACCACCGATTTCGGAAACGGGGAGTTTCAAACACCCCTTTTTCTTGTTTCCACGTTTTTACTTTCTTCGTCATGTCCCAGTTGTCATGGGTACCACACAACAAGGCGTGAGCTTGTGAAGGCTGCTCTAACTACCGGTTGGTAGTACGTCAGCCGTGTGTCTCCACCTCGAACGGTTATTTGTCGACGAGGGCTTGGCTTTTAGACGCCGGCGTGCGATTGTACCGTACTACCTTTACGCAGAGATATGGAAGCTTTCCTGGTGAGACTGCTGCATGAACTTCTTGTTCCAACGATCGAGCATCAATCTCAGACGTACACAGCAGAGACGGCAGTACTATCGTTAATGCCGGGTCCTTGATGGACACAACATCGCATAGACGTCTCCGGGATACTGGCTTAGACTATGTATGATCGCTCGAGTAGTGCACAACTAGGCTTATACCACCGCTTCGTGCTGTTCGTTTTGACTGCTGTGACAAAGTAGGAAACCCCCAAGCAGCGGCAACAGACTGACAACCAGCAAGCGCGTTAGCTCCTCCCCCTTGACGTTGCTTGTCTGACATTAATTTGTGGGGTCCACAGGCGCAGGTTAGAGCACCACAGAAGAGTACGGGGGTTGCCCGCAACCATGGTGGCAGCTCCAGCCAATGTAGTGCTTCACTGTGCTGCCATACGCGAGTGGCTGCCTTGGCTCGGAAACGTGATCGTCCAGTTTATATTGGCAACATTTTTTTTCTCTGCACGTCTCTAGACTAAACATATGTCATTTTAGTGTAAAATAACCTCGTGCTCCCTGCGCTTTTTATTTGTTTTTTCAGGCCTTACTGCAAGTTGTCTTGAGACATGTTCACGTATAGCGTAGCCCAAGACCACCAGAGTTCTAGGGCGACCATATCAATGCAGACACCCACAGCAGTCGCAAGAGAGGAGCAGCGATAGAAACGAGGCAGCATCCACAGGAGAAAGAGACACTCACCCCCGCCGGAGACACGCACGGCAAACCGCTGGCAGGATCGAATCGCAGGGGACAAAGAAGTAAGGAGGGATGCGTAGGCTGTATGTACTCGCGTGACACAGACACACATCATCACACCGAACGGACCGCTGTGCATGAGTGCTGTCGGCGACACGTAAGGCAGCAGTACAGCAGTGTTGCAAGAGGAAGGAAAGCAGAGTTCTGTGGGGTTCAGTCGAGAGAAAGAAGACCCTACAAAATTCATTAACAGCAGCAGTGTGGCGTTTCGCTGGCACGGCATGCGAACAGGGATTAGATGTCAAAAGCAGCGCTCAACCTCAATTGCGCGACAGCATTAGTGCAATAGAACGGAAGGCCGAGTTCTAAGGGAGGAAGTCGAGAGAAGGAGACCTACAATCCCCAAACAGCAACCGTGTACTGTTAGGTTGGCACGGCAGCCGGACAGTGCTTGGATGCAAATAACAGCGTAGTAGTGCCTGGATGGAAATAGCAGCGCAACCTCGAGAGCCGCGTACAGCAGTGTTGCAATAGGAAGGAATGCAGAGTTCGTTGGGGTGTGGTCGAGAGAAGGAGGCCTACGACCCCCCAACAGCAGCAGTGTAGTTTTAGGTTAGCACGGCAGCCGAGCAGTGCTTGGATCCAACTAGCAGTGTAGTGGTTGGTTGCAAATAGCAACGCAACCTCAAAGCCGCGCACAGCATTATTGCAATGGAACGGAAGGCAGAGTTTTAAGGGGTGCGGCCGAGAAGAAGCCTACAACCTCTCAACAGCAGCCGTGTAGTGTTAGGTTGGCACGTCGTCAGCAGAACAGTGCTCGGATGCAAATAACAGTGCAGTACAAGCAGCGCTTGGATTGAAAAGCAGCGCAACCTCAAAAGCCGCGTACAGCAGTATTGCAATAGGAAGGGAGGCAGAACTCTATGGGGTGTGGTCAAGAGAAAGAGAGAGAAGGAGGCCTACAACCCCTCAGCAGCAGCAGTGTAGTGTTAGGTTGGCACGGCAGCGGAACAGCGCTTGGATGCAAATATGAGTGTAGTGCTTGATGGAAAACGCAGCGCAACCTCGAAGCCGCGTACAGCAGTAATGCAATATGAAATAGTCCAAGACAGAGTTCTGTGGGGTGTAGTCCAGAGAACGGGAGCTACAACCTCTCAACAACAGCGGTGGTAGGGTTAGGCTGGCACGGCAGCCGAACAGTGCCTGGATCCAAATAGCAGCGTAGTGCTTTGATGGAAATAGCAGCGCAGCCTCAAAGCCGCTCACAGCAGTATTCCAAAATGAATGAAGACAGGCTTATTAGTGGTGTAGTCCAGAGAATGGAAGCTGCAACCTCTCAACAGCAGCAGTGGTAGTGTTAGGATGGCGCAGAGCGGTAGTGTAAGGTTGGCACGGCAGCCGAACAGTACTTGGATACATATAGCAGTGTCGGGGGGGAGGTGACAAGCCCCACCCCGACCCGCCCCCCCCCCCTCCCCGGCGCCCTCGTCAGTGTGCGTCGCAAACGATCCACCAGTAATACGTTGGCACGGCAGTCGAACAGCGCTTGGATGCAAATAGCAATGTCGGGGAGGGGCGACGCGCCCCTCGCCGCAACCCCCTTCCCCCCGCGATTGCTCGTCAGTGTGCGTTGGAAGGGTCCAGACATTTTCCGTTGGAAGTCTCTCCGACAGTCTGCGATGGAAACAGAAGAAAAGGATTCTTAATAATTCGGCACCTTCCTTCGTCGACTCGCGTTGAATTGTGACTACCAACGCTATGAATCGCTATCGGCAGTGGGGTATATTGGAATGAGAATGTCCGTACCCGTATGTGAACCGCTGTGACTCCGACCTCAATAAATAGCATTCGAGGTTGAATGCTACACCACTATGGCGACGGTAAACAAGCCACCAGTCAGTCTAGACTACAAGCATGTTGTTGTTGTTGTTGTTGTCACTTTAACTCACATAATCAAGTCCGTGGTCACAGGACAAGATCCGGTCATTCTGGAGTGAAAGCCGCAGGGAAAAAACACACTCCAGAAGTAAACCTGTTTACAAACTTCTTCCAGGTATGCTCCAGATTTTCATTCGAAACGTCTTGCACAGAAAAGACTGAGGACTTTTTTTGCCCTCTATAGAAGGGTAACGGCGAAGTAATATTCATGCGACAGTGCCCGCGCCGCACTCTATATGTGTGACTCATCTTCCAGGCACCTTCAAGTACAAGATCATAAACTGCACGTACGTAGTGGCCTGCGATAGCTAGAGATGGGCTCCACGGAACGGCCTTTTCGAATAACCGAAAACCAGATCTAGGAGGCGTTATTCTTTAAAATAAAATAACCGGTATAACGGCTTTTTTTTCATGGCGATTCTTGCCGGTTAACCTTGGGTTAACCGATAACCGGTTGAGTCGCTTTTTAGTGGTCAGTCATCCGTAAATTGGAAACAAGGTTCATTTTTCATCAAGTGTGGCCTTGCGGTGTAGTACTTAAGTGCGTGATTGGTTCCGTTTGCAAATATGGTGTATTCAAGATAGATTGTCTCAGGTTTTGAAATATTTGATGAGCAATATTATCCTTCTTCCAATATGGAAAAGCACAAGATCAGGCTGCATAAAAACCGACACAACCAGAGATCCGCACACTCCATGCTCCCGAAGCTCCTCGAATCGTCGTCACTTCTACCATCGGGCGACGAGTGCACACAAAAGTCGCCCTGATTTTTAGTTCATACGACACGACTTAAAACCTCCGCTAAACACTAGTCTACACTATTAATAATGCCGCGTACTGCATGCATGCATCGGGGATAAAACGAACAACACTTGTAATCACAGGCTGGGTCCAGAAGAAAATTGTTAAGTGTGGAAAAAACCCGCAATTTGAGCTGGGACGGAAACAAGACTATTGCACTGGTGAAATTCTGCCGACTTGCCGGCGAAATGGATGTTTTTGTTTGTGAAATCCTGCCGACTCATAGCTTTTATTTTTGGTGTAGGGGGGGTGATCCAACGTCAATTATCCCGCACAATCAATTGTGTGTCAGGTTGAAGTCATGCCCACCAGACTATTTAATAGGCTCAAAGTCGACATTGGATCAACCGACTTTCACGCTGTCACGTTTGCTACTACGCTATTCAAAGTGGCAGCCGCGTTTTGGTGTAACCAAAATCAACCGGTTTTCCGGTTTAACCGGTTAAAACCGCAGATTTTAGCCGGTTTAACCTGTAAAATCAACTAAATCTCAGAAGCCTGTGATACATATCAAACGTTATGATTAAAATTCTTTCCGTAGTCTATTTATTTCAAAAGCAATACTGTACGGTAACCGATTGGTGAACACATTTCTTAAAACCGGTCAACCAGAACTCAAAAAGTGGCTGTTGTTGTGAAAACCGAACAATCACACATCCCTGCTGGGTTTCCGAAAACAGCGGTTAACCTTTTGTTTTCCACCCGGGTCTCAACTCTAGACGTATCTCTTCCGATATACATCCGGGCGAAATTGAGAGAGATAATCATGATTCGGTCTTGTATATTCCGTCACGTTTTGCCGGGGGGGGACACGTCCCACATTTAATATTTCACTGCATATTTCCGAAAGGGCTGTTCCTCTCGGACACTTGGTATTATGTACAGAGAACTCTCCGTACATGGATATTCAATAGATTGACGAGAAAACATGTCTTAGGTTATACAAAACAATGTCAAAACCGTATGAGGGTCTATACAATACGCCACGTCAAGGTCATCATCATAGCCGGGCGATAACATTGAAAGGTGATGATGATGGTCCACACAAAAACTTTTCACCAGGTCCGTGTTCGATACTGTTAAGCACAGTATTGTATCATCAGCTTTGTTATGCCCAAAGGCAGAGACAGAAAGGACAGGCGATTGAGACACCAGTAGGGCGCTTCCCAACGCAGAACCCAGCCACCCCTCCGCGACTTCGTGACGCATGGCGTGGCCAACGGACGTGTTAACCTTGGAATCACCTAAACTGTTCCGGTTTGGCAATGAATGCCCTGTTCAATACACACTGTTTTTTTGTGATTGCAATGTTTTTGACATGTCTGTGGTTTGCAGCGATTTTTTTTTTTTCATGTGTGTTTTTTTGTTCAATAGCCGCGAGAGTCTCAGCTCTGTGTTCGCTTTGTACTCGAGATAATCGAGAAAAAGGCATCCTCAGCAAGCAAAAACCTGGTATAGCACGACTCGCTACTGACAAAGGCATGCGTTCATGGACTTACCTATCCCCGTGCGTATCGTATAGGGCATCGTGCGTATCGCTTTGCGGTCACTGACCTGTCTTCGTTTACACGTAGTCTACGGTGTTTCGTAGGCCGATTGCTACCGGTCGACGGCAGGAACGTACCTGACCTCGAGCTCTCACGGTTGGGAGCTCCATCACAGGGACCCCGGTGTCTCTTGTAGTCAGGCGGTTTCACAGAATCACCAGGGGTGGGGGAAAGTCTAGCGTCGCGTTCGTCTTCTTCGGATCGTCGCATCTTCGATCCCGTTCCCGATGCCTAGATGTACTGTTGACATCCCCCGATTGCCATGTGATCTGCATGACTATTCTGGGTTGGATAATACTGTCGAGTACTCCACGTAGCTCGCGAGTATATCGACTGTTGGGAACACATGTCATAGTCGATGCGAAATCATTTCATAGCTCATGACAGAGCCGAACGATGGCCTAAACAGTATGTCGGGTAAAGACCACCATCATAGTCGCGCAAAAATGTTGGGGGCGGTAATGATACAAGCAAGAATAGTGCCACCTCGTCAGTGTCTTGTCGTGTTCCCCGTAGAGCATGATATCGCCGACCTTGTTGTGTCTAAAAGCAGCTAGCTAAAAAAGCAGACACGAATGAGACACCAGGAACCATGAGGAAATCTCCTCCTAACATCGACAACACTGCTACCCCCCCTCAGAGATTTCCTGACGTTGATGCCCAGCCAACTCTACTGATCGAGTCTACACTAAACATGATTACCCTGTGCTTCGTGCGTGTGATTTTATCCATGTAATTATGTATGCCGTTTGATCACCACGAGGCAATACAAACAAGGTACAAAGTGACAGCTTCACGTCTAGTTTATGACTGAGATTAACATTAATACCTTATTCATGCTCACAACAGCCAAGAGAAATGGTTAAACAGCTGCAAGCGTGGTCTACTGCGAGCGACACAATCGTTTATTGCCTTGAGGTTCAACAGCAACCCATGGCACACCTCGCCCGAAATACCTGTCCAAGGCAACTATATTAGGCTAGCCATCAACTACAACAGGGCGAAAAGTGTGCGGAAAATATAGGTGGCTTCAGTCTAGAGCTATTCGCTATAGCATAAACGGCAACCAGTGAAACAAAAATATTTCAATAACTATTGAGCGTACTATAGAGTCCAGAAGCAGCATAATCGGTTCCGCCTTGAAACTATCGAGCCAAACTACACGCTTGCTTTCAACGGGTACGTAACTCACTTCATGCCCTCGTTCACAAAATCTTCAACTTTTACGTGATTAGTCGCGCCCCTCTCCCTGACGGTCGCTTTCAACGAAACCTGTTGACGCTCTGGACTTCGTTCTCCATTTAACAACAAGATCGCTCGTCTCCTCGCCCAAGTTCTTTGGCCGCTGGGGTAACCTACAACTCCTCGGTACCCCAATACTTCCGCGATCGATTTGCACCCTCCGAATGTCAATAAGGGGAGGTTCATCCAAGCTTCTGTGGCTTGAACCGAGGATTTGTGCTTTCAAACCACGTAGGAATTATTTTGATTCATCCTGGTTCAACACAACGTAAACATATAGAGTAAAGAGCTATTACGTTGTGGGGGGAAACGTGGTACGTGGTCGGTCGGAGGTCAAGCGCACGCTCCGTGCTAGTGCATCACTGACATGTCCGGGAAGCCCCTGCCATGTTGGTGCCATGTTCCTCTGGCATAAAAATGTGGAAAGATTTGCTTTTTCCGCGACAGTCCACAGTAGGCTAGGGCGACCATGACGCCTTCCGTATACAGGGGCAACCTTTGGGGATTTCCATGTTCTAGTTTGCGACATCCCCCACGGGAGTTCTCAAAAACCAGCTGTTGATAAATATCCGGCGTGATCGACAAAGATAAACCTTGCAAACGACACGGATGACACATGAGCAACAGATTGGTGCCAGCCCCCACATTCGACACCACGGGGATACAAAACCAACTAAACGCCGCTGTCCTTGAATGCTACGTTCTCCGCGAGGGAGCTCCTGCCCGCAGCCCGCAGCCACCTCTCTTCTTTCTAGCATCGTACTGTATACGCTGCGCCCCGTGTGCTTAAAACGTTCATATCGCAAGTCGCACGACGATTGATGAAGCAGTAATATTATACATACCCCTAATTGTTACCCCTTATAAAAAACAAACATATGAAACTAGAGTTCGCAGCTCAACCTATTATTTGTGGAATTCAACACCATCTAGTAATTTTTCTCTCCCTGTGAATGGGTGGCGGTCCACAGCGCATATAAAGAGACGCGAAAAATGCTTATGTATTTGATGATTATCCATGTAAAACAATTGAAACGGGCGAAACACGCTGGCCGTTCTGGACCCACGTATACCTTAATGGAGTGTCAATAAAACCTCATCGATACCTCGTACATTCTCATCGCGTGGTAGGTTGTGAACGACCCCAAGGACATAAAGATAAATCCTGTTGCGCTTAGACTTTCCATATTTCGACATGGAATAGACACCCCGAGACTAATTAGTATTGCCAATACAGGTGGCGGTACATCGATCATAAGCAGCGCCGCCTAGCGCATACACACGGGTACCACGTCAGTAAACTAAAGGACACTCGACCAACGCGGTGGCCTATCTGGATCCACGTACACCAGAATTAACAGTCGATACTTCCAAAATTTTCAAATTAGGTCCTACGTGACCCACCGTAAATGGTATGTCGTCATGCGCTTAGGCGTTCGGTCTTCCGTCAAAGCCTGGCACAACGATTACTGAGGTGATGATTTTTCCAACCTCGTTGGATGGGCGTGTGCACACCACTATGTTGAATGGACTGTTCCCGGGTTAGGCCATGTCGGTGCGGCCACCATGCGACCAACAGACTTGCTCCTAGAAGTGGCCGTGGACGTTCGGGGTCTACGAACGCCTTCACTCGTATCTTGCACGCAAGCCAGCATGTTTTTCCGGAGCATACTGCACCACGTGGGGCCCCACGCCCCGAGGATGTAACGGCGGATAAAACTTCGCTTCTCCTGTTTTCAGTACGACAAGCGCGTGTAACGAGCAAGGAAGACATCGGCTTCTATAAGAGAAACTCCCTGCGGAGGTGGCCATAGATTCAAACATTCTACGCCCGCGAGCCTTTTAAGAAATGCGTGATAAACCGGGGGTGCCCGTGGCCCCACCTGGCCAAGGGTATCGTCGGGTGGTGACGTTTCAGGGGTTTGTTTTGGCCATGGCTCGGGGTCGTGGCCGCGCGAGTGACACTCCTGTTCCTATGCGGTCCTACTTGTTTGCGTTTTCATAATTTGCGATTTGAATCTGCAACGGAATGGTAACCTACGCTACGCCACTGCAACCGCGTACAGTGTTTTTTTCGTGTGGTTGACAGCTGTTCACCCGTTTGAGCGGCTCAACCCAGTGGCGAGACGGAGGGTAGGCCCCTTACCGTGGCCATGACGACTTATCACCGCCTTATTATGTTTCTACCCTAAGGAACCGGAAAATCAAGCACCCCAACCAACTCGAGTTGTCGGTTGACGGTAGGCTGGCAGCATCGATACATGCCGTCAACAACGCGCGTTAAAGTTGAGTCTACCGCTGAAATATTAATACGCAAATATTTCGTAGACAGAGCACTAGACATAAACACTTGACCCACCTCTGAATCATCGTCCTCATCTCTCGACACGGCTTTCTTTCTCATGAGCTTGGAAATTCCTCCGATAATGAAGATCGAGAAGTCGAAGTACATTGGCAATATCAGCGCTGGGATGTAAACAAAAAACGGTCGCGGAGCAGATCATCGTATTTTTTGTTAATCTTGTGCCCACGGCGAGCTGATATTAAGATCGGTGTCACGTTGCGTTGTTGTAAATACTCGGGAGATGTCCGATGACATCGCGTATGAAGCACATTCCCGTCACGTCAAAGAACTGAGCGTATGGGCGATTACGTTCCTCCGTCCTAGTCCAAGTTCTCAACGTTCGCGGCGGTCGCCGTCGTTGTAGGGTGCACACGATGCTTCATTCTTCATACCCATCAACTCGACCACCACTCTCAACATCGTCAGGGTAGCTGTTAGCGTATTTGCGGAACTGAAGAGGACAAACTGTTACCCAAAACGCAAAAACAGGACTCACCAACAAGAACCATCAATTGAATGATAATGACCGCGTTGTCGGCCCTCTTCGCTTTGTCGGTCCCTTCCCATTTCAGAGCGGCGACAGCTAGGACTGCCATGCAAACAGCATCAGCGCCCGACAGGCAGACCGCCACGGTGTTGATAAACCTGCGATTTTTAGCGTTGTATTGGCACATATTGGGCAACGTACTTGACCGTTTTCCGAGTTGATGGCGAGGGTTTGGGTGTCCGAACGGGGTTGAAAGACCAAAGCTAGTCCCTGTTTTATTTGACGACGCCAGAGCCGTTTAGCCGGCAACCGTAAAAATATGCATTAAGAGAAATTAAACGTGTTGTGGTGTATTCCTTGGGGTTATGTTCGATCGAAGAACAAGAAAAAAACGATGCGCATGAGTAACAACAAGAACGTTCTGGATGCCCTTTTCCCGTAATAATCAACCTGGCCAACTTTCCCGGGGAACACCCACTGATACAAGGCACCGTCTTTCAAAACCTGGTCAGAGGAAAATCCTCACATCGAAGAATAATTTTCGGTGCGTGGAAATCATGCTGGCGCGGGTCTAAGACTTACTCTGACTGTTGAATGGCATATGAAAAATACTTGAGCATCTCGCCAACCACCCCAGGGTACTAGACAAACCGTGAGAGCTTTGGCCCGAAGATGTGGAGCGATAGGTGCTCGCCACCTTAAATCACATGGTGAAGACATGAAATCTCACCTGTTCGCGAAGGGCTTGAATAGCACGAGTACAATGCAGGACAGTAGAAGCTGGCCGCAGAAGCAGAACAGCTGCGTCACGCTCTCGTCAATTAGTACTCCGATTGCGGCAAACATCGCGGACTGCGATTATCATGAGGGGTATGGGCATCCATGAAGGTTACTATTGTGAGTGTCAAACACAATTAATTCTAGCATACGACTGGCTGCAACAGACCTAAGAGTTGTCAGACACCCGTGTCGTATTGATGAAGACGAGGAGGCGTGATAACTCATTCGCACGAAACCTCATCGGTGTTAATATACCATATATGCACAGTTTGTTGTCTGAATTAGGGTGTATACCTGAACGAGTGAATATATCATGAACCACGACCCAGCTTTGGTAAAGTCCACGAACAGTGGCTCGAACCCGATCCGGAAACGGTCGCCTTGCCTCCGGGCGATATCATCGGCGCTACGTTGTGCCCAGTCATCTTCACCCGGGAATTCTGTGTAGGCTCTCTTGGCGGTCACCCATTGTCCTGCGTCCGCCCAGGAAAGGAGGCTACGACTTTCCTTGCAGCTTTTTATGACCCTTAAAAGGAACCCCTCTCCAGCGCCATCTCCTTCCCCGACTTCGTGGCTGTGGGCCGTCGGCTCAAACGCAATAAGGTCGTCAGAACGCACTCGTACGTGTATAGTCCGGCACACCATGATCACCATGAGGATGGGGTAGAGAAGCTGAGGGCACACACATAACGGTACATCGACGAGAAGCGCAGACTTCAGGTGGTTAGAAGCAGTGATCGGAACTTGGAAACGACATGGACACAACGTACACTTTCTTGTTATCAAGACTAGTGCGCTACGAGAGGGGCAAAACGTTGTTCGGCTGTAGTATTTCCTGAAGGACTGGACTCCTGAACCATGAGTTGTCGGGAAATTAATACAATGTGGACTTGTTATTCGTTGTCTACTAGGCCGCAGGGTGATTCAAGGGGGTAAGCTCACATATTTCGTAACCGTGGAGGGCTTGGAAAAAAACAGGCATCCATGAGCAAGGCGCCCTACACAAAAATGTGTGAATCCGCACCGCAGCATGTATCATGGGGTCTATGAAGGTGCAGGTAACGTCCTTGGTGCGTGACAGGACAACGTCATAAAAATAGGCCGCCTTCATCAGCGAGACGCAAAATAAACGCATTCTTGTGTAGTTGTTTTTAAGGCACCTTGACACTGTTTCATAGAGTTGAAGGCGACTCACCAATGCTACTGACGCCGCGGCGATTATCATCAAGCACCTGCTTTCGCGGAGGGCCGATGCCCCTGCCGCGATGGCTCCTTCGAATGCAAACAACAAGAACACAAGCTCAACGTGCGGAAAGTGTAACCATGCCGACGTTGACACGTCTCTATAGTCCGAGACTACGCTCAAGCGGCTCTCGCTATGTATTCCATCTTGGCTGGCCTTTTCCTCGTCATTGTGCAGTTGTAGCTTGTACCCGCTTCTGCGCCTAAGTGCTGAGCTGCTCGGAGACGGCATTCGCGGTCGTCGGCGGAAACCCCGGGCCTTCGTTCCAGTCAAAGAGTCATAATCACCGTCAGGCCGAACCCCCCGTTTGGTCCATCGAGGAACGGCTAGCTCACAAATGGGCGTGCCGTCGAGCTGGGCCATTTCGAGCTCCTCTTTGGCGCGTTGCTGTTGGTGGATAAGATACGTTCGACAAGCAGAACGCGTAATTAATTCGTCAGAATATGTGAAGGCAGGTGTCTTCAAAACGTTGTATGGTTGAAGCCGGTCGCCCCGGTGGCGTATCAGGTTATCCTCGAGCCTGGTATAGGTCAGTTTCGTGAGTTCGAGCCCCGCCGAGTGCATACTCGTATAAAATCGTCGGGACTTTTTCTTGTGGACAAATTGACTTGCGGAAAGCGCGAGAGCGTGAGTTAGCAACATTCGATTAACAATCGACGAGCAGTGGGATTGCTGAACCCTATGCGCGATAAAAATTGAAGGCAAGAACCGGGGAGGAGAAGGGATGACACCTGTGACCACGGCTTGTCCAGAAGCTGGAAAGTGAAAGTGTGCTAAAAAAAAAAAAAAAAAAAAAAAAATGGTTGATGCAGGAGTATCTAGGCCTTCGCCTCTACCAGTAATATTTTACCAGGTACAGGCAAGCTCGGTACGAGGTGCTAGAACATGGAAATCATGTGAGATGCGCCTTTGGGGAATACGTTGAGCGCCGTAATCCTGGGCACTGTCACCTTCGTCACCCAAAATGCTTCCAAACTGGAGGCCATCAAGATGTGAAGGAGGACGAGAACTAGCAGAATGACGACAAAGAGCACAAGATTGCCGATGAAGACGAGAGCGCCGATTTCGCTCGACCCAGCTGGTGCAAGCTCACACACAGACCAATCATCTGTATCCTCCAGTCGAGGACTTCTCGTTACCGGTGTATATGACTCGACCATATCTTCCGGAGGCCAAAGATTCACCCACCTGGATAAGGAAAAAACGTTATATCATAGTTGATATACAGTCATACCGGTACCCGTTGATGCAATGTTGGGGGATTTCACTCAGCGGACTTCTGCTTTATGAAGTTGTAGCGTGTGAGTCCTTGCGTCGATTTGTGGAATGACAGGTAAAACTCTTTACCATTCGCGTCTGGAAGGAGCAACGTGTGTTCCTATCTGAATATTCCCAGACCTGAGGTGCTTGGCAAAATCCAAGATCCACGAGTCGTCGGCTCCTGTAGATTCCACCAGCGACAACGTTGCAAGGAATTGGATCTGGCCAACGAGCACCAAAGACATCGTCGCTGATGGCGCACGGACTCTGGAAGAACTCTGCACGGAGCTGGTGGCCGACTGCGTCTGCGTCACAATAATCCGACGAATACGACGCACGTGATTAGACGGCTTACATCCCGCTTGAAGGAGATGCCGATCACACACGCTTTCAACCGTCAATATACAAAATCCACTGGACGGTAATTTTTTTCTACCAAAAAGAACGTTCGGTATCACACTGAGCACTTTCCAAAATTCACACGATGGCATGATATTTGTTGACGGGCCTTGAAACGAAATGTGGGACGATGAACACGTGTCGCGAGCTAGGAACGGATGCTCTTACGTCAAGCAACGCAGTTGACGCGAAGATAACATTATCATACTCACCAATCCTGCAGACTGTGCCGCCCCTGATGTAGCTCCGGTGCTAGCGAACACGCTGCATCCAGCGGCAGCAACCACACCACCCAGTGTGAAGATAGAGGTAGCTTTGGCAGCAGCACTGGCAGACGTAAGCATCTGTGTGAATTTGACCGTCATACGCGACAACGGAAGAGTGAACATTGGGATACGTAAGTCGAAAAACAGCGGGTACCCCGAACCAGGAGCGCCTGGGATGGGAGCCTCCGGGACTTGAGAACGGTCAAGTCGGCACGTCCCGCCTATGCCAAATGCCATGTATTTCCCGCTGCAGATAAAAGTAATGTGTCGTTAAAGCACCTGTTTCGGCTTGTCACGGGGCGCTTTATGTCTGGGGTACAGAGCACTTGTTTCGGCTTGTCACTGGGCGCTTTTTTGTCGGGGCTAAAGAGCACTTGTTTCGGCTTGTCACGGGGCGCTTTTGTGTCGGGGTACCCCCTCTATAAGGGACAGCAGCAATCGGTGTTCATGGGCAGTCTGCTTCTTCTGTATAAGTTGTCGTGGAATCACAGATAATCGCGCCCAATTCGGTCGGTGTTGCCCAATAATGAATTCGAAACAACGTTCACTCGTGTTCAAGAGGTCAGATCCAAGCTTAGACGCATGTTACGATATAGAGGTAGCACGTTTCGTCTGAAATGCTTTCTGAATGACGGGGCTCGTTAGCCCCAAATAGCCGGCATTAGCTCTCTTTATTTTGCACGATTCTCGTCGTTTATCCAGCCCATGGGGTTATTCATCTAGTACATGTAGCATATTATATTTTTATCCAAGTATAATTTTGAGAGAGGTCTCAAGCTTCCAAATGAGGAAAACTCAAGAAAAAATAGGGATGCACCTCTATCGTAGCACGCGCCATTAAGCCTGCAATGGTTATCTCCAGGCGAACGTGTCTATGAGCACAAACGACGTACACTGAATGGTTTTGGTCTTGAAATAGGAGATACAATCGAACAAAACTTGTTTATATTTTGGTCATATGAATTTTCTTTTCTCCACGGACCAATTCGAACCATTTTACCAAATACACCGGCAAAAATTCGAATAAGGGCTGCCGTTCGGAGTTCCTTGATTCAGAACCGTCTGTTTGACTGATTCCAACCGAATGCAGGGAAACGACACCTGCCGTTAATTTCAAGTGATGAGTATGCGCGAATTCTATGCAACGAGCTCTTATCTCCAAGGGTTGAGTTGAGTATGTTCCTGGGGCAATGCCAACTAATGAATCGCTAAACGTTTAGTCTACGGTTTGATCGGCATTGACATAACGATATATGCGCAGCTAGTGCCGGCGGTGGTTTGGACAACGACCAATAACACACCTGTTTGCTTAATGTTACTAGATATATGTCTCTACTTTATTCATTTCGTTCAACCCTTATCCTGATCTACATAATTAATGTCCCTCAACCCTTATCTCAATCCTTACAATGATTGCCGAGGTTGGTTTATCTTCCAATGCGTGCATTTCAATCGAGGTTAGCCACAGAGAGAAGGCCTGGACTGTTTACTTCACAAACAGTAAAAACAGATACCAAGGTAAACATTACCAGCTCGAGTCCGCGCTGATTTCGTTCAGTTGGCTAAATCTTACAACGGATACTGTCATGATCTACGTTACCTCTTGTGGAGCTGACTCTGGCGCGGCGGTAGAGCTCGAGTACGATGGGGCGGAAGCGGGCTGCACAAAATTTAGCGGACCAACGGTCGCTGTCGGTGGATCACGTGCTGTTGGCGCAACATCTGGAGGTTCCAAACTTTGAGGAAACTGTGCATGTGGTGTCTCCTCAGTCGGTTCAGCCCCTGGAGCAACCGGTTGTTGTACCCCTGGAGCGACGGGCGGCAGCATTCTTTCAGGAGGTTGGTCTACAACTAGGCGCGCGATCGGCGCTACCAACGGTGCTTCCAGAGGGCTTGGCTCCGTTAGTGGTGCCGCCGGTTGTTCAACAACTACAGGAGCCGTGGAGGAAGGTGCTGGCACAGGGGGTGCAGCGCGTGGTTCTACTGGTGGTGCCGCCGGTGGTGCAACACCTGCAGGAGCCGTGGGGGAAGGTTCTTGCACATTGGGTGTACGGTTTGGCTCCGATGGTGGTGCCGTCGGTACTTCGCCCACTGGAGCAGGCTCCGGGGAAGATGCTTGCACTGGCGGGGGCTCAGTGGTTGACGTCGCTTCAGGTCTCTGCAGAGGTGATTCTGCAGGGGTTTCCGTAACAGGCCTAATGGGTGCTGTGGTTTGCTCCACTGGTGTTCCCTTTGGCTGGTCAACGCCTGGAGTAGGCTCCAGGGATGGCACTTGCGCAGGTGTCACTGACGTAGAAGGCGGAACTATTGGTTCGTTAACAGGCAAGGCCGTAGGAACCTCAGATGGTCGTGAAGCTGCGGCAAACGCACGGGTGGCAATAAGAGGGACGCAATTAGTTTCCTTTTCCTTTTCACTGTGTATTGGTTCCATGTTACACCATGGCAGTGGCTTGCCAGACGACTTTAACCAGAGATGAAGAGACGAAGAGACTCGCTTACCGCTATTTCCAGCCAACCTTTATATATAAAGTGCATGGCATTTTGCTTGTGGCGGCGTCCTTTGTTGCCATTGACTGTAATTGACCACACGTGGGGCTCTGGCTGAATCACTGATATCAGCGACCAGCGTGTGTGCTGATGCACAGGCGCACAGCTGGTTCCGTGTGCCACGACTTTACCATCTGCATTTCATCCAAAGTATTTCTTCGCGGGCGAGGCTCCTCCGCCATGCAACTATTAAATATATGGTTGAACCAGTATTCGTGCTTAACAGTAAAATTCATTCAATATCTTCACCGGGTCTTAGTTCGCCAGTTTTCACTCTCAATGCAATTTCAGATCAATAGCTTTATCAGCACGCGCACGAAACCCATTGGGAAAAACGAGATAGTAACCGACAAACCGTTGTTGTGTTTCGATGGAGAGGATGAGGCATGTTTGCGTCGGGAGTATGGGTCATAGGGGATTGTACGATAGGTAAACGAGCACCCCATGACCAATCTCGGGTACAGCTCGTCGCCTGCAGGTTAGATCGGGCACGGCGAGAGGGCAAGCGAGTTAGGGCTCTTGCTGATTGCGCAATAAGAAATGCGGTAGTCGCTGGTTTGGCCAACCCAAGCCAGGCATTTTGGTATTTTCCTTCTGCCAAGCCAGGCTCAGAGGCACGCGAACAACCCCGAGGCGAAGAGGACTCCCGGCGTTTGACAAAGCTGGAGCTCAACTTGCTGGACTATATCCGCAACCCGGAGATTGGGCGACAGAATCGTCTGGCTGCAACCCCGACGCGGTGTGTGTAGTGTACGTGGGTCAGAGCGGTTAGAGACTGTACGACGTGCTAGAATTTGAAATTTTCTGAATGTTCGTCCTGGGTTCTTCTAAGCAGACATAGATTTCACGAGGCGGCGGGCCAAGAGAACATGCGAGCGTTCAAGGGTGGTTAAACGAGCGGTCTAGACAAGTCCTACTATTTTTGCGTCAGTCTAGCTGTTTTACTGGAAAAGTTGCGTCGGTCAATCGGTGAAAGTGCCGTTTTCTGACATCTGTGACGAGAATAATGGACTAAAGTGCTGATTCGTTTTGAAAAAACAGAATTCCCTGGCATGGTCGTATATCCAGGTTGTATGACATCGTGAATGCGATAGTTTACTGGCAGGTATTATTATACTCCGCGTATACCAAGCCCCTACACACTCCCCTCCGTTCCAGAATATAAGCCCGGTTTGGACAAAAAGCGGCGTAACTCCAGTCTGCAGAGGTCTTTTCCCGAACCGTTTTTTTTGTTGGTTCCGCCGCCGCCGCGCGCGGCGTCCAGAACAGCAGTCTTTTTCACACCCCATCACAAAAGTGTGTTGCACCCCAGCAGACCACGCCCGATTCCACCACCCCAACTTTGGAGCTCCGGTGAAACGCCTACCCATCTGCTGTTGAGGCATGTCTGCTGCTGGAAGTGCCTCTCAGGGCCAAAAACGCAAGAATTTCAACATTTCGCAGAGATAAGAGGTGGTTCGCCACCTCCTCGCCAGAAGCAAAGATGGTGTCCGGCGGCATGGTTCGTTCCAGAAGGCCGCGGAGAAGTACGGGTGCCACTGGGAGACCATCAAGAGGATATGGCGGAAGCACGAGGAGCCGGTGGAAAGTGGAGACCCCACTGCGTACATAGGGAACGAACGCAAGGGGAACAGCGGCCGAAACGGACTTGATGTTGAGACCCTAGTCCCGCCTGCTGGACATTCCGCTGAACGCAACGCACAGCGCCGCTTGGCCGCGGCGCTCGGGATTCCCACGACCACGCTCCACAACAACCTCAAGGCGCTTGGCTTGAGGGCACACTCGAACTCTATCAAGCCGTACCTCATCCCTGAGGGCAGGAAAGAAACGCTGCGGTGGGTGTTGCGGTGGCTTGCTGCAGTGAGGGCAGGCCCTTCCCGGGTACTCCACGACTTCGACGACTTCGTGCACGTGGATGAGAAATGGTTCTACGAGTATCATGTTTATTTTTCGTCTAAATAATGTTACGCCTAATTCCAGCTCTTCGGAATACTCTCGTCACACTTGACAGGCAGTATGTCCTGCCGCTGGGTACAAAAATGCCCAATTTCCGCCATTTTCCGGGCCCGGGGATGATAATGCATCATCCCCTCTCCATGGAGCGTTTTTTATTTCTTCTCTCTCTCTCCAATGTCATATGTGATCGTACGGCAAGGTTGTCCGACGTTCACCGTCCCTAAACGGCACGTTTCTGCCAATATTGCAGAAACCTCGCTTATATTCCCGAATTTCCAAACCGGGCTTATATTCTGGAACGGAGGGAAAAATAAAATACACTCCAGCTGTGAGATCGAATATTTTGTCGAAAATCATCTTTGCAAGCTGTGTGTGATACTCCGATCGCGCGTATTACGAGTTGTGTGTCCTCATTGAGGATACAGGTCGGCGACTCCCCTTGCAACTACAGTGTGGCTATCAGGGTCAACAGGGTCATGTTGGGCAGTCTGTGCGCGGAAACTATAAACCCGTTTCGGAGGGGGACAAAATCTGACCGCTGTGGAAGGAAATGCACCAGTTTATCAAGTGAATCCTGTAAGTCGAATAACCGGTCAGGAGGGGCGGAGTTTTTAAGGACGTGGGGGGCTGATTTTGATCAAAAGGGGGGCGAAAGGGGAAGGGGGGGAGGGGACGGGTGGGGCAGCTCATTTTGTGCGTGGAAACTGTAAGCCCTTCTTGTGGGGGAGGGGGGGGGTTGTTGCGGGGGGGGCGGGCGGCCGGGGGGGGGAGGGCTTTAGGTCGCATAGATGTAGGGATTTGCTATACGCGTGGTGCTAGGTCTAGGCGATGATGCGGGTGGTTGGGAAGGAGGGGGCGTTGGGGGCGGCGGGGGGGGGATATTATGAATTAGGCCGTGGTGAGTTGGGAGCCTGTACTACTGTAGACTCGAACCTGGTATAGTTCTACTATTGCGCATCCAGGCACTGTTGCTGCTGTAGACTGTGAATGATGTATGCCATACCAGCATAACACGGGGTGCGCATGTGTGCCCGCATTCGCTGGCACCCATGGTTCAGATAGGAGAAAAAGCAAATATTTTTTTTTCGTACCATCCTTCTTATATGAACGACAATGCGATGCCGCCCGCTCGTGTTGCGAAATTTGACACATAATAACACGTACAGCATAATTAGTGCAAGGCCAAGCGTTGCCAGAAGAAGAAAAAAATCCAAGCGCTGAAATTCAGTTCGCTATCTCGGTCGGTCTCAAAAAAATATCAATCAGTCGCTCGTTTTTGGTGTTCTCTGAACAGTCCCAGCTCTCAGGACAATATGGAGGTATACGCAATATATATGATGGCGCTCGCTCGAGGTTCGATATCTCTCTGACACGTGAGTGCGTACGTTAAGCATCAGGGTAATAATGCCAAGTACTGCAAGACGAAGGAAATAAATGCTGAAAAGTGTTCACGCTCAGTTCACAACCTCGCTTCTCAGTCTCCAGTCTCAAAATTGTGCCAACAGTCGAAATGGGCTCAGTTTTGGTAACGAGACAGTATTTCGTGCCGACCCAGCGATTCGGCAAGGATGATAGTTGTCGAGAGAGGAGGCTTGAATGACAATGGGGCGGGCCGCGCCAGGAGAAAAATAATGTTGGCGCGTGGCGAGAATTACCAAGCCTGGTGACCCTCCGCATGTCCAAGAGGAGCCCGTGTTGCCTACTATTGCCTATCGTACACCCTCATGAGTACTTGTACTACACGTATGTACGTGGCACATGTTTTATTTCATTCCTGTCGGGCTCGTTTCAGAGCACTCATATTATTTACCACAGCGGATGAACAACAAAAAAGCACTATACATACGGTGTACAGCAGCACTTCGATCATAGTTGGAGATCATCAAACTCCCGCCAAAGGGGGCTATATGAGTCGTATAAAACGAGATCCCCAGTATCTTTCTGGTACTTTACAAATTATTATAACGACGTCTCTGTGAGTTCGACGAAGGCCGCCGAGGTTTTTGTTGTATCGAACTGTACAAAGGCTGCTGTGCTTGCTCTGCAGTACTGTACTCTGGCGTCCCGACGAGGCAAGCAAGCAGGGGTGGAAGAGACTAAAAGGCAAACCACCAAACGAGGTAGTCGGTGTAGGAGGCGGTTGTACTTGCGAGACCGAGATATATGTCGAAGAGAAGAGGCATAGATGAGCATCTACAAGTATTATTCCTCCGTGTGAATGTTTCATTTTTCATTTGACGGGAAATTTACGCGTACCCCGCCGCGAATATTTGTGGTTTGGAACTGACCCGCACATTGAGGGAGATATGGACACCACTCTATCCCGAAATGTAAGCGGCGTTTGGGGCACATACTAATGTTTTCAACACTGATCATGTTCAGGGACAAGGTGTCATATCTTTCACAATAATATTATCCATCTTCTGAAAATAATAGGTGTTGACGCGGATTCCAGATGCAACGCTTCTGCTGCACGCGACCGGGAAGGGAGGGACGGAAGAAGGCAAGGTAGTGACGGTCGAACGGAGCCTGGGCGTGCGGCACGCAATCGGGAAGGAAGGGACTGAGGAAGGCAAGGCCGAGGGCACCCACGAGTCTCAGCGGCAAGCACGACAAATATTTTTCCACAGTAGTACAGGACCGAGTCGTCTCCGCGGAGCAACTACAGCAGCACCACAAAAATCTTCTTCGGCGCCCTCAATATCTCGCTATCTCCGCAAGATCCGCCCATCTCGAGGTCGACGCGCTCGGCGGTGGGGCGCGACTCTAGCGAGCACGCGGGGGGAATAGGCGGGGCGGGGGCCGAGGAACGCAACCCAATGAGAAGAGCGGGCGAGCAAAGGATCTCGAGGGCCCCGAACGGATTCCGAGTGCAATCCGGTCCTTAGCGAAGACAATGTCAAGTGCCTCCGCCCGCACGGGGCAGTTCGCGGATTATCGTATATATTTACAATATTGTCGTCCGGGAAGTGCCCAGGGGAGAGTGGCGCAAGAACAAAATTTAAGTGTGCAACATCTGACTGCCTGAGCAAAAAAAATGTACCTGGTGGAAAGTAGTGAAAACTATGTTCTTGTACGCTGCTCGAGAAGCGGGGTTGGGGAGGCGCCCTCCCGGGGATGTCCGCTTCATCCCCGTCGTGGTGGAGGACCTCAAAGAAGTGGTAATCCCATAAGCACATGTCCAGCACAAAACTAGGAATACCATGGGGACGTTTTGTTCTTATGCATGCAGTAGTTTGCATTGTGAAAAATAATGGACCGTCCTCCAGGGATTTTCATAAACGGCAAAAAGTGAAAAAAAAAATCGTACATGAAGCCAAATGGAGAGGGTTATGACCTTCGGGAACCGAAAGCGGCGTAACCCGTGGTTTGTTTGGACGCGAAAGAATTTAGGGTTGTTGTTCCATGCTCTGGCAACGGTCCACCACCCGGTAGTTGGTGGCCATCACTCTTCGGTTGACTCGCGCAGCTAGGTAAGCCCGCACGTCGGAGGGCAAGGGACGGTACCGTGTAGGCTGTGCGACCAGAGAAGAGGCAAGTGTTAGTAGCCGGCCAGCGACCCAGCATTAGGTCGGCTATCGTGATATTTCTGTCGTTTGTGTCTATTTCTCCGGACGTGCTTGACGAGAATCTTGTTTTGGTTGTCGGTCACATCCCAGCGACAAACCGAAAGGAGTGGGCTGAAATATATTATTACGCAGATAGTATACAGCGCCCTGGTCCTGCAGGTGACAAGCCAAATATGTAAGAAATACAGAATGTCTACCTGGTACTCCGTCGAGTCAGGCGTTGGACAATATTTCAACGGTAATAAAAAGTGAGAAGATAGACGCATAATACTTACCCAGTCTCCGTCGAGACGGGCAGACGGGTGTTGACTTATGAAGACGTTATTGTTTGTACCCCCCCTTCATGCTCGAATTGAGAAACCAAACACAGGATACCTATACCTCGTCTCCGTCGAGGCAGGCATTTGGTTATTGCGGTATGCGACCGCCGGTCTCTCGGCTTCGCAGGTTTCGCGTACAATCGATGGGTCATGGTTTCAGGTGGGGTTGAGACAGAATATGTACCTAGTCTACGTTGAGAGGGGCGCTGATTTACGTCGCCAATTATTTGTACCCGCCTTCATGCTCGAATTGAGAAACCAAAGACAGAATACCTACACCTCGTCTCCGTCGAGACAGTCGTTTAGCTATTGCTGTATGCGACCGCCGGTATCACGGCTTCGCACGTTTCCCGTACAATCGATGGGTCATGGTTTCAGGTGGGGTTGAGGCAGAATACGTACCCAGTCTCCGTTGAGACGGGCGATGATTTATGTCGCCAATTATTTGTACACGCTGTTCATGCTCGAATTGAGAAACCAAAGACGGGATAACTACACCTCGTCTCCGTCGAGACAGGCGTTTATTTATTGCGGTATGCGACCGCCGGTATCACGGCTTCGTATGTTTCGCGTACAATCGATGGGTCATGGTCTCAGGTGGGTTCGATTTAATCAAGAAGTCAGATACAGAATATCAGGCTTTGGTGCGGGTTAAATGCATACCCAGTCTCCGTTGAGACGGGCGTTGACCTATATAGGTTGTTAGTATGTACCCCATTCATGCTCGAATTGGGAAACCAAAGACAGAATCCCCACACCTTGTCTCCGTCGAGACAGGCGTCGGGTTAATTCTGTATGGGAAGTCGATAGAGGCGATCGCCACGCCGTTGCGTGCGACCGCAGGTGTCACGGCTTCACATGTTTCGCGTACAATCGATGGATCATGGTTTTTACGTGGGCTCGAATGATGCAGCCAGTGCGAGTACCTGGTACAGCAGAAGATGTGATCTGACAAGTCGCGAATCATCGTCGTTACGTATGTACATATTTATACCATAGGTATGGTACCGAATATATCACAATACGCAGACCATGGTAAGAATGGTCATGAATCTGATGCGAAATTTCGTGTCAATCGCTGAAATATTGGTCATCGTCATCATGTATTCATCGCGTATGCACGACCACTCAATCCACTCTCCGCAATTGTCGTCCTGATATCGCGTGCCAGGAGCAGGACCTAGGGCAAGCGGGTGCGGGTCTATGTACCGGGATTTTAGCGTCCAGTACATCCGGCAGTCAGTTGCGGGCTCGTCTGAACGCACTTATGGCTCAGGCTTCCGGTCTTGGTTAAAATTTCGTGAGCGGAAAGGTAGCGAGTCATATCTTGAACCAGGGGAGTCAGAAAGCGCCTGATATGGGCCCTGGTCGAATTCGCGGCGTGGTGTGCCGCATCTGAAGGGAACCAAGCGGGGACCATTTCTGGTAAACTTGCCGCCGTACAGTATTTTCACCGGGTGGGTTTGGGTCTTGAGCTTCCTACAAAGTCGTCTTTGATGAAGAGCGCGTTGAAAGGGATTTCACGTTCACACACGCTCGCGGGAACAGCCCGCCCCGTACGTCTCCCGGTGTCATGGGAGATGCTGTGGGCAGGGAAAAGCCTAGCCCCGTCATGGGGCAGTGGTGGTAGCGTTCTGTGGCTTTGTTTGGGTATGGCATTTTATTTTTTTTCATTATGCGGTCGGACGAGGTGTTTGCGGGCGCAGCAGGCGTCGTGCACGCCGCACACTGCCTTACACGTAGTGATGTTGCATTCTTTGCTGGAGAACGCCAGTTAGATATATTGCGGTGGCACGGGGCCAATCGCTTGGAGGTACGCTTTGGAGGACACAAGGGTGATCAGGGGCAAGCAGGTAGCGTCATCGTGCGCACACGTTCCGCGGTGCGGGGTCCGCAATCGGGTTTGGGCACCGGCGGAGGCGCCGTTGCCCTCATGGTGGATCTGTTGTCGCGGTATCCAGCGCTTCCCGAACGCGCCCCCCTCGCCTCGTATCGTAGTGACAACGGAGTGAGAGTATGGGGATATGGCCAAGCGATGCGAGCGTTGAGAGAGATTGTGGCGCAGTCGGGACGCAACCCCGATGAGTGTGCACTACACTCTCTCCGTATAGGAGGTGCGTCCGTGCTCGCGGCAGGAGGCGACGTGCCCGAGCGAGTAATCCAGCGCGAAGGACGTTGGAAGTCTGATGCTTACAAGGTATACACTCGCAATAACGTAGAGGACGCAGGGCAAGTCTCTCGCAAACTAGCGGTAGCAGGAAAAGGGCAGAGACAGCCAGGCCAAGGCACTATATGGGGGAAACCGTAGCAGTCTTCGGCGACCTCGTGTTTGGAGGAATTTCCACGGTATCATACCGTGGGTGGGACTCAGTCGTCTTAGACTGCATGGGTTTCGGTTGGGACCTGGCTAGTGGTTAACGGAGGGAGAGACGGGATTTAGAGTAGAGACCACCAGTGGAATACCGTCAAGGTTGGTTGCGGTAGATTGGTGCTCTCCCTCCCAAGTCACAGACACAACAATAACCAAGCAATTCGAAAGATAACAAACAAAGGAGAGGGTTATGACCTTCGGGAACCGAAAGCGGCGTAACCCGTGGTTTGTTTGGACGCGAAAGAATTTAGGGTTGTTGTTCCATGCTCTGGTAACGGTCCACCACCCGGTAATTGGTGGCCATCACTCTTCGATTGACTCGCGCAGCTAGGTAAGCCCGCACGTCGGAGGGCAAGGGACGGTACCGTGTAGGCTGTGCGACCAGAGAAGAGGCAAGTGTTAGTAGCCGGCCAGCGACCCAGCATTAGGTCGGCTCTCGTGATATTTCTCCCATCCACCCACCCTTTTCTTTCGAAGGTGAGGAGAAGGGGGAAATGTCGCACTGTGTATTTTATGACAATTGTGTTTGTCTTCATTTCTGTGCACTAGGAATTAACTGATATTGGTATATACAACAGTTGATTCACTTAGGAGTCGGATGTAGGAGTTTCCACGGTATCGTACCGTGGGTGGGACTCAGTCGTCTTAGACTGCATGGGTTTCGGTTGGGACCTGGCTAGTGGTTAACGGGAGAGACGGTATTTAGAGTAGAGACCACCAGTGGAATACCGTCAAGGTTGGTTGTGGTAGATTGGTCTCTCGGGGTGCTCTCCCTCCCAAGTCACAGACACAATAATAACCAAGCAATTCGAAAGATATCAAACAAAGCAGCAGTTGTTCCGTGCGCGGTCTCTTACATCATCGTGATCTTAATATTTTTATTTGTTTCATCTGGGAACCAGGCATTTCAGAATTAATAGTACTCTTCTTGTTTTGTTGAGGAAGATCTTGAACCCACTTGACACGAGTGATTCACGCCAAGATGGGCATTTCATCACCCTTAAGCACTGCCAGCTCGTCGCAGAATGTGCGCGGAATGGGGAACTGTAGGGCTTCTACTGTCGCTGAGACAGAGAAGTCCTCTCTCATGGAGCAATCAGCGCCTATATTAAACACTGTTGTTTTTTTCTAGAGTCAGGAAACATCACGCTGGGGTATTTTGATCGTCGTCCGATTCAAAATCGTCCCCGCGAGGACACGAACCTATTTTGCCTACAGCGATGTAGCGAGGTTCGAGTACGAACCAACGCATCGGTTTGCTGCTTTAACGCTTTTAGAGCTGGAAACAATTCTGGGGAACAAACTCTCTTGAAGTTAGTATAGCGAGGGCTTTTGGGGCTCTAAAGAGGTTAAGTACTGCTGTACTGCTGTATGTGCGCATGATGCCTGCTGCTGCTTGTGATGCTGAACACGGCTGTACGTAGCGTTGTCTGTGTTTTCTGAATATGTCTTCACTGTTGTCTACACATAGCTGGGTGTGCTCGCGGGGGACGAAACACAATCTGATGACCTTAAATATAATGTAACGAACGTTAATGCAATCTCATTTAATATACGCGGCTCTAATGTTTTCGTTCGTGATGGCAATGCCGCGCATATCAGTTACCCCCCACCCCCTCGAACACTCCGCCCTCTACTCACTGGTTGACTTACAGGATGTACATGATAAACTGGTGCATTCTTTCCAAACCCGTCACATGTATCCCCTTGAAGGATTAAATAAGAGACAGGTCGCCGGATACAGATACTAAGCAGGCCCCGGAAAAAACGAGCGTACCACAGCAGTACGGCGCAATCTAGATGGATGTGCCACACACGCACGGTGTAGGCACACGATGTTGCCTGCTTCTACTTGCGCTGCTGGGCACGATTCTAGCGGTATCTGCGATATCTGCATGTATCGGTGGTCTGCACATGGCTGGGTGTGCTCGCGGGGGCCGAAACACAAACCGATGGCATATAACGCAATATACGCTCCGCCCTCTCTTCACAGGTTGTACGACTTAGACTACAGGTAGGATATAGATGATAAACTGGTGCATTCCTTCTACAACCGTCAGATTTGTCCCCTTGAAGGATTTATAGTTTCCGCGGACAAATTGAGCTGCCCCACCCGTCCCCCCCCATCCCCGCCCGCTCCTTCTTGTTCAAGCCACGGCTCCCACGCACTTGAAAACTCTAGGCCTTTGAATACCCAAAAAGCTTTTTTTTTTATACAAGTTTTTTCCATTTAGCGGCGGATAGGCTTTGAAAAAAAAATAAGCTCGCGATTTATGCCAGTTTTGCGCGGATAAGCTCAACTTATGCTCACTATATTTGTTCCATCTCTAGCTTGATTTTTGTTCAATAAAAGCGTGTTTGCTCGTCTAACACTCGTTGGGCATTCTTGCTTGTCGTCAATGAGCTTCGTGACACTTGGGTTCTTCGGCCATGGGTTTGTTTTTCTACGGACCACATGGCAGGTACAGGTGTGTCAGTGCTGTAAAACATACACTTCGTAAAGTTCTTTAGTCTACTCCCATATTCTACACTTCGAAATAGTTATATATACGTATGATACTACTACTGCTGCTGTTGTTGTGTGTTGTGTCCATATACAGCACTGTACGCAGAATGCCTTGTTGCCTTTTCCTCACCACGCACCACCACGTCAATGGGAAAACTTCCTTGAACTATTTTTTCTATATGTAGCTACATGTGCTCGAAACTAGACAACAAAAAACAGAGCTAGCGAGCTAGCCGAACAGGGCGGACTACCCAGCACCCCCGCACCCCGCACCCCGCACGATGCTACTTTCCCCGACCCCTGTTGTGCAGTACGCACTTGAGAAGAGCGGATGCTGCAATTCGGTCACTGAAGCTAGACTCCCGCCTCTCGTCAATATAAGCGCGCAGAATAGAAAACACCCGTTCCATGAACGCCGAGGATGACTGAATCAACGCGATGCCCTTTGCAGCATCATACCAACGCGGCAGCTTAAGCCTATTGTCATGCCAGAATTGCCACAGATCGTACCCGGCGTCTGTGTTAGTAGCTAAGACGTGGTACTCATCCTTCGCGTGGTTATTCTTATGTGGGACCGTCCAATGACGCGATAAACAGAGCCGACAGCACGTGTAAGTAAGCCTCGTAAATTTGTATTGTTACCGTGGGCCACCCATTTGGCGTCTGCGCCGTGCTGCCAGACAACCAGACGCACATATACACCCGAAATGGGGGCGGGCATAACCACCTTTTATTTCGATTTCCCTTGTTATGCTCTCACATAAGCTATTCGGCATGTTGGCTATGCTCGCTTGGACATGAGCTTTTCCATAGCACCACACGTATAACAAACTCCTACATCTATGCCACCTCATGCCCTTCCCTCCCCCCCGCCCCCCCACAACCCCATCCCACCCCCACCCCCTCGAACACTCCGCCCTTTCTGTACTTACTAATTGTACGACTTACCCTAAGATATATATGAAAACTGATGCATTCTTTCCAAAACCGTTACATTTATCCCCTCGAAATAATGTATAATTTCCACGCACAGATTGAGCTGCCCTACCCACCACATCCCCGCCCCACCCCCCCCCCCCCTTATGATAAACTGGTGCATTTTTTTTTTCTTCCCAAAACCGTCAGATTTATCCCCTTAAAGGATATATTGCCCGCTCGTCCCCCCCCCCCCCTTCCCGGCCCCCCTCCCCCCCTCCCTCCAACCCCGCTTGCTTTAAAACAAAACCGGGCCCCCACGTCCTTCAAAACTGCGCCCTCCCTTCACCGGTTATTCGACTTACAGGATTTACTTGATAAACGGATACATTTACCTCCACACACAGCTGTCAGATTTTGTCCCCCTCAGAAACGGGTTTTATAGTTTATGCGCACAGACTGACTAACATCACCCTGTTGACCCTGATGGCTACACTGTAGTTGTAAGGGGAGTCGCCGACCTATATCCTTAATGAGGACACACAACCCGTAATACGCGCGATCGGAGAATCACACACAGCTTGCAAAGATGAGTTTCGACAAAATATTCGATCTCACAGCTGTCGTGTATTTTCATTTCTTATTCCAAGCTCAAAAAGCCAACATAAACAAAAATATAAGCTAGCTTATTGTATAAGGCCCTATAAAAACTCCTCCCTCCAATCACCGGTTATTCGACTCACAGGATGAACTTAATAAACTGATGCATTTCCTTCCACAGGTGTCAGATTTTGCCCTGCTCAGAAACGGGTTTTATAGTTTCCGCGCACAGACTGATTAACATCACCCTGTTGAGCCTGGTACAACCCCAACCGCATTTCCAAGGGTGGGGGCGCCGACCTATATCTTCAATAAAGACACACTCCCCGTAATACGCGCGATCGGAGTATCACACACAGCTTGCAAAGATGAGTTTCGACAAAACCTCCGATGCCACAGCTGGAACGAATCATCCCACGGCAGGGGTTGCGCGTCTTGCGCCAAAACGTCCCTGGGCAATTGAGTTCCTCATGTAAATAACTGCCGGTCAATGAAGAAATTTCACGAGTACATTTCATTTTCGGACTGAGGCATAGAAGCTTGGTCGGGCTGTGCGAACGAATGCCTTCGAAGTCATTTTTCGGATGAGATAATGAGTTCCTCATGTCAGGAGATCAGGGAATGATGCTGAACAGGTACCCTACCGTGACATGGGTCGAACGATCTCCTGCACTACTTGCTTTTCACGCGGAAGCTCATGAACGTTGCCGTGGAAGCGTTCATGGAAGCTGTGGAAGCGGTGGAATTTTCCGTGGAAGACTTTATGAAAGATATCGAAGCTTCCACGCGAAAATAAAAGCAAGCTTCTACCGAAACTTTCGCGAAAGCATCCATGGAAGTAGTAGTTGACTCTTTTACGAATATTGCTTCCACGGCAGCTTCCACGAAAGCTTCCATGGAAATATCTTCCACGGAAGCCTCCACGAAAGCTTTCATGGAAGCAGCTCCCACGAAGGCTTCCACCAAAGCTTCAATGGAAGTAACTTCCACGAAAGCCTCCACGAAAGCTTGCATGGAAGCAACTTCCATGAAAGCTTCCACGGAAGCAATTTCCGTTTAAAATTCCTCGGAAGCTTTCACGAACGGTTAGGTATTAAGTTAGGTTCCGTGAAAGCTTCCGTGGAAGCAAATTTACTTCCGCGAACGCTTCGGTGAAAGCAATTTACTTCCACGAAAGCTTCCGTGGAATTTTTATGGAAGCCTTCTTGGAAGTAACTTTCGTCGAAGCTTCCGTGGAAGTATTTTCCCTGGAAGCTTCCACCACAAACTTCCGTCGAAGCAACATCCATGGAGACTTCCATGGAAGCTTTCACGAGCTTTCACCAAACATTCAGATAGTGCAGGTGGCTCAGCTGGAATGTATTTTTAATCTCATAATATTGTAAGAGTCGTTGATGCAGAAGTCTTAAATCCAAAGCGAGTCCTGATATTGTCGTCCAGAATGGCGATGATGCCCACAGTGGCAATACGAGACAGGCCTGTAATTACAGATACAAAGCAGGCCCCGAAAAAGTCACGTAGTCACTGCAGCAGTACGGCGCAGGTGGATGTGCCATACACGGACGGTGTTTCGCGTTTTGGTGGTGCTGTTGTGCTCTCTGCTTTTTAACGTTGTGCTCTCTGCGTTTTGATTGTGCTTGTGGCTGTAACCATGAAAGCGCCAGACACAGAACGAATGTTACCTGTGGTATGCGCATGATATACACATATTTCGTGTTTTGCATCAAAACTTCATATGTGGAAAGTAAGGGGGATGGGGGATGCCGATGTTAACTGTTGCGGAAACCCGGGGATTTGCCATATACATGTTCACGGCCAAAAACGTTTAAAATGCTCGCTACGCCCGACACACTGCACGAATCGCGCCCAAACTTCCGGCAACGTGACCCCAACGGCCGAATTGTGCCCACTCCATGTGACATTTCGAATAAAAGTGCGAGCAAAAAGATTTGTGGCCGAAAATTTTTCAAAAATGACAACTTTAAGTGTACATACAAGGCTCGCCTTCGTGGACTGGGGTGTTCCAAGCGGGGTGACGCAGGCTGGCATGCTGTCGGGAGGCATGGGTTGAAACGTGAGGCCGTACATAAGGACGGTCGAAGTCTCAAGGTGTCGGACGATATCTATCAAAGCTCAAAGACCAAGGTGGAGCGACGGAGCGACCGGGCGTCGGTAGCCGATCGATCAAGCGATCCCTCTGGCGGCGAAGCCAAGCTCTCCTGCCTGTATGGGACTCCTTCTGTGCTGAGTGTCCACCACATCCCCCCTTCGTTACAGGCACTTACGTAGCATATTAGTACAACAGTTACTATACATTTGAAAGCTGGATAATGCAAGTTCTGGGTCAAAAACGGTCTTTTTTTTTTACAAAAATTGGAAAAAACAGAAAAAAAAACAATGAAAAAAGTTAAAACGATTGTCGCAAAATACCTGATGCATCACACACGGTGTAAACATATATGATGATAGGAACAAAAGCAGGAATGAGACTATTGACCCCATTTGAAAAAACAAGCAAAATCACCGTTACCCATGCGGAGCTATAAAAAAAAATAACATGTACCTGGTCCGTGATTTAGTCACAGCTGAAGAGTAGCAACATCGTGCAGCAGCAACAACCCCTTCACAGCAGCAGTAGCAAATGCAGCACACATGTCATGAAGACAAAAGTCAAAGATAAATAGCCACCATCCATGAGGATCCCGTGAAAAACACAACTAGTACGTGGTCGAGGGTTTTGAATTTCGTGGTTTGGACGGAAATACTTGTAGCAGCACTGGACAGCAGTATTTTTATTAAAATGTCAATTACAGAGAAGAACAAATATATCAATACTACTACTGTGTCTTCATACTCCCGACGTATACCAAAACCCGCCACTATAGTGAAAAAAAAAATTAAAAAATAATATAAAGCCACCCTCAGGTAAAGAAAATTTACTTACGCACTTAACCATGAGTACCAACAACCCTCACCAAGTCATCTATCCGTACAGAAATACATTTATTTATAGATATGATGTTAGATTACTTCAAAATTCCCCACTACCTCCTGAAGTAAAAATACTAACACCAATCATTGTAGTGGAGAAAAGCGTTTGATGACAAAAGAATAGGACCCTTCCACTTTTTTTTTTTTTTTTTACCCACACATAGCACAATACAAGTGCCAGCAAGCAGCTTCAAAATATATTATAAAAATTAAAATACACTCCAGCTGTGAGATCGAAGATTTCGTCGAAACTCATCTTTGCAAGCTGTGTGTGATACTCCGATCGCGCGCATTACGAGTTGTGTGTCCTCATTAAGGATATAGGTCGGCGACTCCCCTTACAGCTACAGTGTAGCTATCAGGGTCAACAGGATGATTTTAGTCAGTCTGTGCGCGGAAACTATAAAATATATATGAGAACTGACTCAAAATTTGTCGAACTCACACCTCCTGAAGTTCTGAAAATATTGTTTGTATAAAATGTTAAGAGTGACAGCGTACAGAGTTCTTAATTTTGGGGGGGGGAATTACCGACTTTAATGCTCGAATGCTGTATCAAGAGTAATATATAAGATAACTAGTATATTCTGTAATCGTACTCTTCCCGATACTAAAGCCCGGGGGAGAGAAAAAACAAAATGAACCGCTTACCATACATAAGATAGAGCTGTACAGTGGAAACCACAGTAATACATTAAAAAATAGATGTGATGTTAGATCTAGCTCAAAATTCCCCACCCAAAGAAAAAATACCAACACTTACCATTGTAGTGGACCAAAAATACGAACCTCCAAATAAAAACTCATCTACATTGTATATTACAAGCACCAACAACGCAGCTTGCAAAGATGAGTATTGACCTGAAATTCGTTGAACTCACGGCTGACATCCTTCAAATTTGTTTATACAAAAAAAAAAAAAATCCACGTAGTTTTAATTCATCTCCCCCCGCCCCCCCCCCTCCCAACCCGTGATACGCGCGATCGGAGTACCACACACCAGCTAGCAAATATGAGTTTCGACAAAATCTTCGATATCACAGCTGGAGTGTATTTCAATTTTTACAATGAAAAAATATAAAAACGTGGGCTGTGAGTACGACCGATTGAATGATTGAATTTCAATTTCCAAGCTACTAGGGAAATCTCTTTGTCATTTATGGTGTTTGTGAAGAAACTACGATATGGTTGTTGATGCACAGTTTCACAAACATTACAAAGTATAAACAACCACACGTATCGATTTCTTGGTTTTGGCGTCAGGAGTACTGCTTGCCGAGAGGTGGCCCACGTACACGGTGTACACGCGCGAGATATGGGACGCGCGCAGGTCAGCCGTTCAGATACTTGACGCTGCAGCCCGAGGCCGTGTTTCCACACATATCATGTACTTGCCTGTGGACTTTGCTCCACAGCAGCAACAGCAGCACCACCACCACTACCAGCGTACAGCACCTGCAACTAGCGGTTTTTTTCGATGGTGTCCAGAGGGCTCTCGCGGTGTGCGAGCAGCAGACGACTGGGGAAGTTCATTCAAAGTCACAAAGGATCACAGCTGCTAGGAGAACTCCTCCGCACGAAAAGAAGTGAACCATGAAATTTTGTCATCTCAAGGATTTTGAGTGTGAGAGCAAACTGATGCATGGATGCACGTAGTTTTTTATTGACAGATGATGAATATACAGGATACCACTACATCCTCCCACGCGAACGTCAGGTAGGTACTGGTATACGTTGTCCTACAGCACCAGCAGCAGGAGATGTAGACATCGGTCAACACCCGCGTGAGGGAGCCCAAACCTCCTGCCGTTTATCATGATCGCCCTATCGTGAACGAAGCAGAAACTAGTAACGATATTATGGGATATGTTCTACATCTCTGCTGCTGCATAAACTCTATATCGTATGACAGGAACTTCCGGTGTTCGAGCCACGGTATGAACAGCCTGTAGGCATCATCGGACCCATGGCATGGGAGTATGGACGAAAATGGCGGTCGCAGATCACTCTTGCAACTCGTTGCTTCCATGGTGTAGCGGTTCCCGGGATGTCGGTCAATGCCCGAGCAATTGGAGGTGCCGACGGAATGCCCGTGAAAGGCGTCAACGTCTAGCCCACCGGTAGTATCGGAAATGAGCATCAGCCGCTGAAAACTTCCAAGAGGTAGGCCGCGCCACAAGAGGAATCGAAATCAGAAATATCAAATCTGGTGTTGGGGACTGTTTGGGCGCTGCTCTGGGTATACGTGAACGCATAGTCACGGCGCTAGAGTGAGGGTTATTGTGTCGACGACGCCTTCTACGACAGCGGTAGCACTTTATGTCAAAATGCTCCTGAACGACGAGGAGCCTTGATCAAAAATCGCCCCGATGTAGACTCGGTTTAGGATATGATTTTTCGCATGCCTAGGCCATGGGTATAATTCTCCAAATCAGTATCAAGGTGAGGTATAGAGCTCCTCTATCGACGAATCCGAGAAAACAATTGGTGCATCTTCACCGCACAAGATGTGCCCCCCTCACTTGGGGGGCCTTGTATCACACCCAAATCTGACCCTACGATAAAAAGAAACAGCATATAGAAAGACAAAAACCGCTGCCTAGGTATTCAACAACACGAAACGTACAAGACAAATAAGACACCAGCGGGAATTGATTGTTCCTATTATAAGGGGGTCGTTCAACCGGAAAATATGTTGCAAAAACGCGTTACCTTTATCGTGGGTAATGAATACAACACTGTGGGTGGGGAGAGTACATCCACAATAATTGGGGGACCGACGTTACATATGACGGACATTGCGTAGGCCGGTATGCCTCCGAGTTATACAACACAGAAAACCTTAAACGAGGCCGCGCATGAAAGAGCGATGTCTTTCGCAGAAAAACAAATTATGTACCATTTATAAATCCACAGCACCGCTGGTGGTGCCTGTCACAAATTACCTCACGGAATGCAAAGGAAATGTTGTACAGCCACGCCGCGAAAGTATGACACGCGCGCTACAATACAAAACTAGTATATCACAGTCGTACACGTTGCCTCCATCACATACGCCCTGGACTATAACGGGGAAATCGCAAGACAGATCCACACCGTAGCGACATGGAGTGTAACCGTATCGACAGCAGTTGTTAGTGATGCAGTTGGCGGTCAGTACAATCGTTACGGCAGTTGTTTCTTGTGCTTCGGACCAACGTCGTAGAACAAATTTACCGCGACGAAGAGACAATGGTCGACGCCTGCGTCAAATCGCCCACTTCGGTCGTAATTGGAACAGCAACAGGTGGGTGGATTAAAGGAGCTGATCCCGTCACTCAATAGGCTTTGCTCGAACGCGAAGCAATTGTCCTCCGTCGTGGTGCTTGCGATAGCGTGCGGTTTGTAAGAGCTTGTCAACACGAAAACACTAAGAAAGATATGAGGGGCACTATATATCTAGGCCGTCAAATAGCCGGGTGCTCGCCTTAAACGACATACAAACGTTCACCATTCCTCTAAAAAACATGGTCGTTACCTGAAAAAGCGGACGTTCAGTGCCGGAGCACTGGGTCACGAGGCAAGGAACACACGGTTGGTCTATCTGGCAAAGGTTATTCAAATGTCGAAAACGTTAACGTGTCGTCATATGTGTGCGGTGTAAAACCGAAACCGACGCCGAATGACCCCCAAGGTCATGCAACAGGGAATTGCAACTATAACAACGACGCCCGAAAACATTGTGGAGGACTTCTGGGAAACAAGTTGCTAGCCGTCATATATAACTCTCCCATAACTCATTACGACCACCACCTACAACGAGGTCATAAACGTTCCTCGCCATTGCCCATGTATCAAAAGCTCTCACCTGTGACCGGACCCTCCGAGGATTGCGCCACGGTCGAGGTTGCTGGCTGCAGCGTATTAGCCTGAGGTGGTATTGATGAAGGCGCCAATGGAAAAATCGGCAAGCCCGTTGGTTCCATCGTCGTTGGCATCACTGAGGTAGGGATAGCAGGTGCGGGCACTGAAGGCGTGACTAATGCCGGACTTGTCGTCGAACTGCCTCTCATTGTCGGCTCTGGAGTGCTAACAGCTGGCTGAGGTGAAGGATCCAACGGCGTTGTCGTCGGACTCGGAGACAAACGAACCGTCGATGGTGACGGTGTTGGCCCTGGGAGTAGATTGATAGAGAACGCCGATTATGTGTGAGCGCAAGCGACAATATCCCGAGTCAACGTCAATTTTTTGCAGCTCAATACCACAGCGCATTAGCACATATGTCTATCTATCCAGGCGGATTACGAGCGGACAATCTGGGCAACAACTTCAAGACCGTTTGAAACATAGTTTGTGCAGTTGTATGTTTTACGTCCCAAACATCCCTTTGATCTCTCTGGCGGAGGAGCCGCCAACACGCGACAACCGCGCAACGCTTAAACGACAGCGCAAAACATATCGACACCATGCCTCGATGGCTTTAATGGAAAATGTGTTGATTGATAAAGCATTTTCGCAGTGCGCTTCATAAGTTTGTCACAAAAGCAAAACGCCGGTCGTCCTAAATCGCTGTAGCTAACAACAACATATTGTTGCTCATTGCTAGATCGTACTGCTGCATCGAAAACTCTCTACACGGTCACCATGATTCTCCCGGGATGGAGCTACAAAAGCGGTTTCGGGCGCGCAATCGTATTGACAGTATGTAACACGGGTGCTACGGTTGTGTTAAAAACGGCAAAACCGTCGGTTCCATGCTCGGCGATGCTTCCAGCGATGGCGCAGAAGTTGGAAGCTACGAAGCAATGACGGGGTGCGGAGTTATGGCCGGAACCACTGGTAGTGTCAACGCTAGAGTTCTAGGCACTGGCGGATTTGAAGGGACAGGAAATGTCCTTGAGGCAGACGGAATCGGCGATGGACGAATTGTCGATGGCGGCGTTGTCAGCCCTGGCATAGATTGCCGGGAAAAGGGCCATCAGGACGGGTGCATGGTTGTTTCAGCCAATCGCTAGGTGCTTGGATGTGCGCGTCCAACACATCGCACGAAACCCAAGCCACTCAGACAACTGAGGAAGGGCGAATCACAGCAGCAACGAGTGTGACTGCGCGTTCGGACACTCGAAACGTCAGATTGATTAACGGCCAAAAAAGTGTTTGTAAACGCCACTGATGAAAATAACACAACAGACGAAGCGACGTTCATTGTGTAGTCAACTTAGGCATGTCTGTGTCTGGAATCTGGGTCAGAATGTTGTAATAATCAGAAACGCACCAGACATCCTAGGATAATTATCTCGTGGAGCTCGTCGCGTAAAGCCTAGAAAAGGCTCGATAAGTGCAGACGCGTTGAGGTTCTTGCTGATGATGTAAGCAGGCATGATATTGTCACTGCTGTGGTCCGGCAAGCCAGGAATGTACCCTGGTTGTTTTTCCCCATGTTTCCCTCAGCGGAATCAGGCGCGGGCACGTGATCGGCACGAGACCGACCCCGAGGCGAGAGGAACCTTAAGTTGGCTACCCGGCGATCGGTCGAAGGAATCATCTGGCTGCGTCTACGAAGGGGTGGGTGTGATATACATGAGAGGCCCCCGTTAGAGGCGGTGGAATCTGGAAGACTACAAATAATATGGTTCAGGCCGGCCGGGACATGTATGTCGCTTTCAGGTCCTGCCAGAAGCCAAGATAACATAACGCGGTGTTCGGTTTTGAGTCGCAAGGGCTCCCCAAGGGTGCCGGCACCCATACCCGGGATTGACCAAGATCCACGTTTGGTTTGTTTGTCTCATCCTGTTTTCTCATCTGCTTATTACACAGATCAAGACTATACCGAACGCGTGTATGGTATATCTGGTATATGAAGTGTTTCGATGGCCAATCTTGCGGAAGGAGGTAGAGGCAGCCTTGTTTCTGCGATTCCTTTTTTCAACATGAGCTATCATTTCTCAGATTCACTTTTGAGGTTCCAACGTAAATGTTAATTATGTGAAGAATTTGTTCAAGTTTGTCGACACTCAACGGATACCTCTTTGACCATATTCACTGCGGAGGAAGGGACGGGGAATGAGCGGAGGATAGGGCGCGGGGGGGGCGAGGGCGCAATAAACTAGGCCGTTTTAGCGGCAGGGGGTTTAGCAAGTCGACCAGACACAACGTCGACGTTCCCCTGGCTGAAAAGATTTTGCCTCTAATCGAATATCTGTCGACTAATGGACTAGACTATATTATTTAGTCGGCAGCATGGTATATGTAATAGGCCCGTAGTCTACGAGGTTAGAGGGCAATAGCGGGGAACTGGTCCAAAGACCCCCTCCCAAAGTACGGCTTACACCCCCCCCCCCCCGGAACACGGTAGGATGTAGTTCGGCTTTATTTGCGGGATGGCATGTTGAGCCCACGCATGCGATATCCTCAAAGCTCGACAACGGCCAAGGCATTCGTACGACAGCCGAAGTAGTAATAACATCGAGCACCAACATACACACAGCAGGCTAGTTCGAACTCCGCCGAGCTTATCAGACTTGCAATTCCCGGATGCTTCTAGATCCTGAGTCGGTTCTATTTTTCTCAGGCGCACACGCTAGATGCTGTGAAGCATAATTAACCTACACAACAACTATCTCAATAAAATTATTAAGGCCTACGAGTTTGGACGATAAAAATCGACATACAGAGCAAAATATCAACAGTTTGACAGAGCAATGCCATATTCAAACTCGTACGATATGATTCGCCTTTTGGCAGATGTGGTCCAGATGAGAAGTCGTTGACCGGCGTCACTCGCATGTGTGAATGATACTGCTTCGCCCTCCTGAGAGATAGGACATGCCAGGCATGCGTGGCAGATGGCTTGTTGATCTCGCTATTGCGGCGATTCGATTGGTAGGTGGTTCGGGATATTTGTCCAGTTCAACTCTGACTTGTACACTGTTGTACCGCTGTGGGTAGGCCGACGACCACCATAGTAGTCTACTCGTATCATACCATTCATTGATCGTTTGATTGCTGGGCAATTATGTCTGGACGCGTGCTACAATATAAGTGCACCACTCTTTTTCTGGGGTTTCTCAATTTGGCAGAATGAGACTTCTCCACAAAACTGGTTTGGAGAAAACCAAAATTTGGTAGCGGATGAAAAATCCCATGGCCTAGGTACACAACGGGAATCGTGCAAAATAATTTGCCTACTTTTCCGACGATTTAGGTTGAAGGAGCCCCGTCATGCAGACGAAATATCAGACGAAAAGTGATACCTCTATCGTAGCGCGGGTTTCTGGTGCGTGTTAGATTGGTACATTATTATTATGTGCCTATACTTGCAACGAACCTGGCAGAACCGAAAGACGGGAAACTCGAAGCCAATGTCGAAAGGAGTTAGCTCCAGCTATGGTGGGCTCATCTTTCCGGGGCGTGGTGCAGTTAAACCTTGTACAGTGCTAAGTAATTGTGCGGACGAGTACATACATGCATGATGCTCCTGCATGAATTTTTTCATTTAAAGAGACTTCCCAGAATCCAGACAGAAACCTTTTCGTGGTTCCTCGTCGTGTGCTCGTCACGCACAAACAACTTCAACAATTATCTCCTCCAGTATCGGGCAGAACCGAGACGTCTCCGCAAGATTATTCCAAATATAGCAGATTTCCGGATCGCCGCGCGAGGACGTAGTGCGTGATGGCGAGACCGTGCGAGAGGGAACAGGTTCGGGAAAGGTCGAGAAACTCGGCCGTGGAGAGGGCGGTTGAAAACGCGGCTTTTATACCTGAGATCGGGGTTCAGCGCTTTCCAGTATTTTAGGCAGAGACTAACAACAACATTTTTACATTTGCAAGTGACTGTTGACTGTCACGAAACCACGTAAAATTATCTAGGTGGTGGTGCGTGATGGCGAGGCCGTGGGGGAGGGAACTGGTTCGGCGAAGGTCGAGGAAGTCTGCTGCGGAGAGAGCGGTCGAGACCACGATGTTTCGGCCTGATATCGGGGTTCAACGCATTGCAGAGTGAATCTGAGAAAAAAGAAACGTTTTTGTTATTACAAGACGCTGTTGGCTGTGTAGAAATGTCGTAATATCTAGTAGGCGGTGGTTCGTGATGGCGAGACCGTGTGGGAGGGAACAGGTTCGAGGATTGTAGGGGAACTCAGCGACGGAGAGAGCGGTCAACAAGGGCGATTTTCCCGCCTGAGATGGGGATTCAACGCATTCCAGTGTGAGATTGATACGAACAACAACATTTTATTTTTGCGAGTGACTGTCGTCTGTCTCGAAACCTCGTAGTATTATCTAGGCGGTGGTGCGTGATGGCGAGACCGTGGGGAAGGGAACCGGTTCACCGAAGGTAGAGGAACCCGGCCGCGGAGAGAGCGGGAACCGGCTCAGCGAAGATAGAGGAACCCGGCCGCGGAGAGAGCGGGAACCGGTTCAACGAAGGTAGAGGAACCCGGCCGCGGAGAGAACGGTCGAGAACGCGATGTTTCGGCCTGAGATCGGGGTTCAACGCATTGCAGCGTGAGGCTGCGATATGAAAACAGCATTATGATTATTGCAAGACACTGTTCGCTGTCACGAAACGTTGTAATATATCGGCGGTGGCGCGTGATGAGGAGACCGTGTAGGAGGGAACAGGTTCGGCGAAGGTCGACGAACTCGGCGACGATGAGAGCGGTAACAAAGGGGCAAATTTTCCGCCTGAGATCAGGGTTCAACGCGTTGCAGTGAGAGGCTGAGACAAAAAACATCTTTACGTTTACAAGTAATTGTTGTCTGTCTCGAAACATTGTAATGTTATCTATTTATGAAAATCGTCAGGCACAAGTTGGACCAGTTAAGCGGTCTAGACTATACTTTCACGGAGATATATAGGGTAAATGTCTTATCATATCACGTACTTGGTATACTGAAAAAGGTTCACCTTCGGCATATGGGTGACGTGAAATCCCGCGGGTGTCTCGAATACTAAAGGTACCTGCCGGTAACCCGCCGGTAACACGCTCATGGCCTGTGTTGAGGCAAAAGGAGCTAAACTTGTGTACTGCTACACCACCACCACTACTACTGCTGCTGCAACTACTTCAATTTCTACTCCTACTCATACTCCCATTGCTACAGCTACAGCTACTGCCACTCTTACTGCTACTGCTACTTCTACTTCTGCTACCACTACTAATACTGCCGCTACTTTTACTGCTACTACCGCTGCTTTGGCTATTTACTGCTCTACTGCTGATTCTACTACTGCTACTGCAACTGCTACTATTATTGCGGCAGCTACTTCTACTGTTTTTCTACTACTACTTCTACTACTACTACTACTACTACTACTACTACTACTACTACTACTACTACTACTACTACTACTACTACTGCTACTACTACTACTACTACTACTACTACTACTACTACTACTACCATTACTATCACTACCACTACTACTACTACTACTAGTACTATTACTACTGCTGCTGCTACTGCTACTACTACTAGTAGTACTACTGCTGCTGCTACTACTACTACTACTACTACTACTAACACGGCTACCACTACTGTTACTACCGCTACTACTACTGCTGCTACTACGACTACTACCACTACTGCCGCTGGTACTACTACTGCTACTGCTACATACTACACTACTGCTACTACCACTAAAATGTGGTGCGTGCTGCGTGTTCCCTTCATGCGGCGGGGAGAACACGACTCATTCACAAGAAATTTTAATCAAATTCCACTTTGTTGATCGATCTCACAGCTCAAGTGTATTTTATAACTAATTGTGAAGGACGTCAGCCGTGAGTTTGACGAATTTCAGGTCAATACTCATCTTTGCAAGCTGTATTTCTTCGTCGTTTAAAATCAATGCGGATGAAAAATCCGTCGTAAAATATTATTTTGCATGGTAACTGCGAGGCAAAGTCATTTCGTGTCACGTTCGACCGCCTCTTTTTGGTTTTCTGCCCAAGGTTTGCGAGTGAGGAATCTGTATGAAACGAGTCTGGAGTACAGCTGTAGGTACTGGACTACCAAGACCTAGTCATTTTTGACCCCTTGTTCACCGCAAGATCGTGGGAAAGCAGCATCCAGGGCTTCCTCGAAGTTCATACCACAAGGTTTGCCCAAGCCATGGGGCGGTGTCGATTCATGTGAAGTCGGAACGTCTCCCCTTGGTTATTCGCCAGAGTTCGTGGCTTCGACGGCCCAGAGCACACCCCACGGACCTCGGCCGAGGCCTGCGCTGGTGCTGTGGTGTACACACTGGTATCCCGCGTGCCCCGCGGCCGAGAGCACAAGATAATACCCCTGTCTGTAAGAGAAAGAAGTGGGGAACATGTTGCGAAATAGGTAAATTTGGTACATAGACCGATACTACAAGGTTGCCCTTCGGGATGCCGGGTACCGTGAAATCCCGGGGGCATCGAGAGGCGAAAAGGGATACACAGGTAACACGCGTATGAATAGTCTCCAAACTATGATGGTGTTACGCGCACTCACATAGATATACCCCACTGCTCTTCTAGTTCGAAGAACGTGTGGCATGAGCTAGTAGTGTATTGCCCCAAAGAAATTGTAGTACTCAGCGGGAAGAGTGTGAAAGCGATGGGTGCACGTTGGACTGATGAAAGGTACGCGCCAACGATTTAGTAGTTAGGAGATGCTGTACGGTAACGTAGGAGAGTTCTCCTTGCTATAGAGCACGTCATATTTGTTGGCACTTCGTGGTACTGGGTAAGGTTGACCAGCGAATGCCAGTCGCACTTGGATGTTGTACATTTTGCTGGATGAGGGTTGATGGCAACAGTTAGTTTCGGTATGCGTCGCGCACGTGGTGGGATTTGCCATGATGTGGAGGTAGTGTTCAACGCGTTGAAGCTGTGTTTGAGGGGAACCCAAAGACTTCATGTCTTCCTTGTTTTTCCCCGTAGAAAGCGCTAGATGGAAAGTCTTCCCGTATTGACCCAGCACTACTTGATGCATGTATTCAGAAATGTGGTTGTATGTGGTGGTGTCGCACAAGACGCGGTACCTATACTGCTGCTACTGCTGCTACAGCTACTACTGTTACTACTACTGAATAGTACCGGGGATATAGAAGTCTAGACTGTAGTCTATACTATTACAACAGTTGACAAAAAAAAACGAAATGTAGGATGTTGCTCATTGAAAAGAAGGTGTACACGCGACAGCTCCAATGCAATGGCGGAGGAGGAGGGACGGTTTATACATGAGTAGTTTTAGTATTGATCTAGGTTGGGCCCCATAGCAAAGAGTTCTCGACGATATAAGCAAGATTCGCATGCGCTATAAACTATTACTACAGCTGTGTGCTGGAGAGGGAGCCGCGGGTTGTGCCATGAAAAAAGAACTCTACTTGTATGCCCAATGCTACCTTAGTGGGTTAGGACATGTCGTGAGCGAAAACCCTGGCAGCAGCGGCAACGGTTGCAAGATAAACATTTACTACTACAAAAAGCCGCAAGTAGACATGTATTGTAACTACTGCTGTTAGTGAGGTACAAGTAGCATGCACGCGGGACCACGTGGTTGAGACATAACCAAACCCTCGCACAACTACACAACTACGAAGAGCGACGGGAAAATAAGGGATGATTGGCAGGCGTCTTTTTTTCTAAGCGTTCTTATATTTAATAAAAATTACAATGCACTCCAGCTGTGAGATCGAAGATTTTGTCGAAACTCATGCTTGCAAGCTCTGTGTGATACTCCGATCGCGCGTATTATAGGTTGTGTGTCCTCATTAAGGATATAGGTCGGCGACTCCCCTTACAACTACAGCGTAGCTGTCAGGGTCAAAAGGGTGATGCTAGGCAGTCTGTGCGCGGAAACTATAAAAATCTGACAGCTGCGGAAGGAAATGCATCAGTTTATCAAGTGAATCCTGTAAGTCGAATATCCGGTGAGGGGAGGGCGAAGTTTTTAAGGACGTGACGGCCTGACTTTGATCAAAAGGGGGGCGGGAGGGGGGGAGGGGGGGGAGGGGACGGGTGGGGCAGGTCAATTTGTGCGTGAAAACTATAAATCCTTCTTGCTGGGGAGGGGGGGGGGGGGTGTGGCGGGGGGGGGGCGGGGGGGGGAGGGTTTCCAGGTCGCATAGATGTAGGGGTTTGCTATACGCGTGGTGCTAGGTCTAGGCGATGGTGCGGGTGGTGGGAAAGGAGGGGGCGTTGGGGGCGGGGGCGGGTGGGAATTGAAGCAGCGGCATGGACGGCTCTAAAACAATCACGAATAGATATCCAGCGCGTGAAATTTTTTTTTAATCTGGCGGATTCGGATATTGGGTGGGGCCTTTAGGCAAGAGAAAGCGAGGTTTTTTATTTTTCAAAAGGGGGGGAGGGGGAAGGGTTTGCAAGAGGTTCAGGTCACACATAATATTAAAATGCACTCCAGCTATGAGATCAAGGATTTGGTCGACACTGATGTTCGCAACGTTGTGTGTGATCCTCCGATCGCGCGTATTAATCATATATGTAGGGGCTTGCTATACGCGCGGTGCTGGCTCTAGTCGAGCGTGCGGGGTGTGGGGAAGGAGGGGGCGTTGGAGAGGGGGAGGGGGGATGAATGAAAGCTACGTCATGGATGGCTAGAACGATAATGACGTGATATAAATTGCTTAGAAGTATTTATTACCCTGGCCGATTTCGATTTAAGAGGGGCGTTTGAACGAACCGAGCGGAGAACAAAGGGGGAGGGGGTGGGCGGGCGGAGATGAGTTGGAGCTACGGCATGAGGGCTAGATGGAGAATGAGATGATATCAGCTGGCTGGTAGTGTTTACTACTCTGGCAGATTGTAATTTCAGGTGGGGCGTTTGAACAAGAGGGATCGGGGGGGGGGGGGGGGCGGGGGGGCGAGCATTTCAATATGTGCGCGGAAACTATAAACCTTATGTCTAATCCAGTCTCCTCCAGCACCATCCCGACTTTTTTTTGCTTGCATATAGCCACCATGCGACCCATCCCCAGCCACCCTCTCTCGGCCGATGCTGGCCAAGTCGCGACGGAAATTGACAGCACCGACCCCCGTAAGTATAAGATACCCGGCCCCCGTTTCGCGTTCGCCAGGCGCACACAGTTTCAGGCAGCTATCACGGTGGCCGAGGAAGCCAACGAAACGTTGCTTGTCTGTTGAGAGTTCCTTGGAGGCAGAAAATATAGGGGACGTTTAACACTGGATATTACTATCGTACTTTTCCTTAAATTAGCGGCACATGGTATACCAAGCGAACGGACAAGGTCCTTTTCGGCACATGATATATTCCTGTCTGCACCCGAGTCGCTGCCGCGAGGGATATGGCGCTCGGCAGATGTGTACTGCTGCGGTATATTGCTCTACATGCTGCTTCTGTTGTGCTGCTGCTACCGCTTCCGCTACTGCTGATTCTATTGCTGCCACTGCTGAGAGAGTGTGATAAAACAGAGCGAACGATTCGAGACTGGGCGGGGTTCGAGCCATTTTCTTCTAAACAAAAAAGAAAAATAGTCTAAAATGTGCCAAACGTTAGCAAAACCTGTGAAAAAAATTGGAGTGTTCCAAATGACCTGCTCGCTTCAGAGAGGCAGAACGCAATACCTTGCCAGCTGGAGCCAGCTCAACGACGCTGAACGCCCCGAGAACCGCCACAGAGCCCGGCTAAAGTCCAGACATGTTATATGGTGCACCCATGGCAGCCTAGCTCGCCCCACAGCCAAAAGTGCAAAAATAAAACTCGCCCCCAATGAGCAGCGAGCCAAAATACAGTTGGATTGATCGTGATGGACGCTGTGGTTTACGGCAGTGGCCTTGGAGAAGGAGGCACAATATTAACGGAAGGAGTTGAGTTCAAGAAGCCTTGGAGAAGGAGGCGAATTCTCCGCAGCCGGATCCGATGATGGCCCCATCGTTGGTGGTGATAGCGATGGTATAGGGTGTTCAGAAACGGGCGCCGTACAAAGGAACGATGAATGTGCAAGGCTAAATCAGTGGGGTGTTCCGGCGAACCATCATGTCCTCTACACCTTCGTCTACAAGAAGCGCGTAGAGTATACGGATTTGTAGGGGACTACACGACGCGTTAGAAAAATGAACGGTAGTCGTCGAGATGTTGACGGAGCAACGAAGCAAAAGTCAGTGCACGTTCCGTGTATCGAACCGCCACGCTGACTACGATCGTAAACCTTCTCATACAACCGTTCAACGGTATGCAATTTTCCGTGCTTCAGGACGGCTCTTCATGGGAAAATCTGTAGGAATTAAGGGCGCCGTAGTGGGATTGACCGTGTCCGGACTTGTTTAATACGGCATTGTCGACCTTGTAGTCGGATCCGAAGAAGGCACAATCGTTGTGACAGTGTTGGCGATGGTAAAGAGGGTTGATGAAGGGATCCCGTAGAGATGTCACGTCAATATGCAAAGCTATCAAGTCGACAAGAGACTGTGTTAATCTGCATATGCTTGGATCTTTGTCTACAGCAAACGTAGAGTATAGAATAAATAACAAGTTACAAAGCGAGTTGACAAATTGAACCGTAATTAATGAAAGGTTGCAGGAGTGCAGCAGATTGTGTCGGTGATCGTGGTGACACCCGAACAGTCACGAAGGCTATATCCGAATCATTTTCGAAACGACCGTTGGGAGGCTTATCTACAGCATGGGTTCCTACGTGTGTCGAATTTTCTTGTCGAGAGAGCGACTGTAGGAGGTATGGACCCTTCGTTATGACTGTCCGTGCACGGGGCAAATGTTGCCGGCAATGACGGGATGAAAGTCGGACCTTGAAGAGTATCCATCCATGGTGATAGTGTCTAGGCGGTGGTGAAAGCCGTTGATCAAGGAGCGCCATGAAGACCTGGCATCAATGTCCGAATTTATCAGGACGTTGAAATTCAAGATCTTGTTACCCTCTTGTCTACAGGGAGCGTAGAGTATACTTTGCTTAAACCAATCTAAAAAACGCGTTAAAATAGTAGACGGGAACTGTTGACATGTCGGCGGAGCGCAGCGGCAAGCGGTAGTGAACCCTCCGCTGCCGGTAACGCCACGCGTCCATAACAGAAAACCTCACATCAAATTAGTTGAGAAATTCATGCACAGCATGGACTCCTACCTGTTACGGGGCTCGACGCCGAAGGAGCAACCGTAGGAGATATGGGCACCTCAGTTGGATTGATCGTGTCCGGCGACGGTGTCGGCGTTGTCGGTCCCATAGTCGGAGGTACTACCGTCGGTAATGTTGTAAGCGGTCGTGACGAACGTTTGAATTCAAGCGAAGTAACGAGGTCGCGTCTGTGATCGAATCTATCAGGACGTTGGAGTTGGGGTGAATCTGCATCTGCTCACCTCCTTGTCGACAGGGAGCGTAGAGTATACCGTGATTAACACAATCCAAACCAGTCGTTAACAGGGTATACGCTAACTGTTGACATGTTGACGGAGCGCCGCGGCTAGTCCTGTGCAAATTTTGCTGCCGGTAACGCCAAGAGTTTGTGACCGACAACCATCTTACACAATCGTTGGGAAATTCACGTACAGCATGGACTCCTACCTGTTAGGGGACCCGACGTCAAAGGAGCGACCGTAAGAGATATGGGCACCTCAGTAGGATCGATCGTGTCCGGAGTCGGTGCATTCGTTGCCGGCCCCAACGTCGAAGGTACTACCGTCGGTAATATTATGGGCAGCCGTGACAAACGTTAGAAATCGAGCGAGGTAACGAGGTCGCGTCAATGATCGATTATATCAGGGCGTTAGAGGTCAGGTGAATCTTCATCTGCTTATCCTCTTGTCGACAACCAGCGTAGAGTATACTATCATTAACCCAATCTACACAAATCGTTGACAAGTTGAACGCTTACTGTTGACATGTTGACGGAGCGCAGCGGCTAGTCTTACTGTACCTTTTTCTGCTGGTAACGTCACACGTCTTTGACCGAAGACCATCATACACAATCGTAGAGAAATTCATGTATAGCATGGATTCCTACTTGTTAGAGGATCCGCCGTTAAAGAAGCGACCGTAGGAGATATGGGCAACTCAGTTGGATTGATCGTGTCCGGAGTCGGTGACGGCGTTGTCGGCGCCACAGTCGGAGGTAATACGGACGGTAATGTTGTAGGCAGTGGTGACGAACATTAGAAATAGACCGAGGTAACGACGTCGCTGTTATGATCAAATCTATCAGGACGTTGGACGTCAGGTGAATCTTCATTTGCTTATCCTCTTGTCGACAACCAGCGAAGAGTATACTGTGATTAACCCAATTTACACAAATCGTTGACAAGTCGAACGCTAACTGTTGACATGTTGACGGAGCGCAGCGGCAAGTCTTAGTGCACCTTTTGCTGCTGGTAACGCTACGCATCTTTGACCGGAATCCATCATACACAATCGTTGGGAAATTCATGTATAGCACAGACTCCGACATGTTAGGGGACCCGACGTCAAAGGAGCGACCGTAGGAGATATGGGCACCTCAGTTAGATTGATAGTGTCCGCAGACGGTGACGGCGTTGTCGGCCCCATAGTCGGACGTACTACCGTCATTATTGTTGTAGGCAGTCGTTACTAACGTTATAAATGGAGCGAGGAAACGAGGTCGGGTCAATGATCGAATCTATCAGGGCGTTGGGGTTTTTGTGAATCTATATCAGCTTACCCTCTTGTCTACAGGCAGCGTAGAGTAAACGGTGATTATACCAACCTCCAAAACTCGTTGACACGTTGAACGCTAACTGTTGACATGTTCATGTCTGTGACCGAAACCCATCTTACACAATCGTTGGAAAGTTTATATACAGCATGGGCTTTCACCTGTTAAGGCACCCCACGTCAAAGGAGCGACTGTAAGAGATACGGGAACCTCAGTTAAGACGATCGTGTGTGAAGTAAGTGACGGCGTTGCTGGCCCCAAAGTCCGAGGTTCTACCGTCGGGTGTATTGTAGGCAGTCGTGACGAACATTTGAAATCGAGCAAGGTAACGGCGTCAATGATTCAATCTATCAGGACGTTTGAGTGCCGGTGAATGCACATCTGCTAACGCTCTCGTCTACAGGTAGCGTAGAGTATACCGTGATTAGCCCAATCTACACATATCTTTCACACGTTATACGATAACTGTTGACATGATGACGGAGCGCCGTGGCTAGTCCTAGTGCACCGTTTGCTGCCTGTAACGCCACGAACCTTTGATCGGAAACCATCTGACACAATCGTTCGGAAATTCATGAACAGCATGGACTCCTACCCTATTAGGGACCCGACTTCAACAAAGCGACCGTACGAGATATGGGCACTTTAGTTGGATTGATCGTGTCTAGAGTCGGTGACCCCGTTGCCGACCACACCGTCGGAGGTACTACGGACGGATATATTGCAGGCGGCCGGGACAAACGTTAGAAATCGAGTGAGGTAACGAGGTCGCGTCAATGATCCAATCTATCAGGGCGTTGGAGTTCGGGTGAATCTGCATCTGTTCACCCTCTTGCCTACGGACAGCGTAGAGTATACCATCATTAACATAATCTACACAAGTCGTTGACACGTTGAACTCTAGCTTTTGACACGTTGACGGAGCGCAGCGGCACGTCTTGGTGTACCTTTATCTGCCGTTAACGCTACGCGTCTTTGGCCAGAATCCATCTCACACAGTCGTAGAGAAATTCATGTACAGCATGGACTCCTACCTGTAAGGGGTCCCGACGTCAAAGGAGCGACCGTAAGAGATGTGGGCACCTCAGTTGGATTGATCGTGTCCGGAGTTGGTGACGTGGTTGTCGGCGTCACAGTCGGAGGTACTACAGACGGATATATTGTTTGCGGCCGTGACGAACGATATCAATCGAGCGAGGTAACGAGGTCGCGTCAATGATCCAATCTATCAGGGCGTTGGAGTTCGGGTGAATCTGCATCTGTTCACCCTTTTGTCTACGGACAGCGTAGAGTATACCATCATTAACATAATCTACACAAGTCGTTGACACGTTGAACGCAAACTGTTGACATGTTGACGGAGCGCAGCGGCACGTCTTAGTGTACCTTTAGCTGCTGGTAACGCTACGCGTCTTTGACCAGAATCCATCTCACACAATCGTTCATAAATTCATGTACAGCATGGCCTCCTACCTGTTAGGGGTCTCGACGTCAAAGGAGCGACCGTACGAGATGTGGGCACCTCAGTTGGATTGATCGTGTCCGGAGTCGGTGACGGCGTTGTCGGCGTCACAGTCGGAGGTACTGCAGACGGATATATTGTATGCGGCCGTGACGAACGTTATGAATCAAGGGAGGTCACGAGGTCGCGTCAATGATCGAAAATATCAGGGCGCTGATGTTCGGGTGAATCTGCATCTGTGCACCCTCTTGTTCACAGGCAGCGTAGAGTATACGGCGATTAACCCAATCTACACAAGTCGTTGACACGTTGAACGCTAACTGTTGACATGTTGACGGAGCGCAGCGGCACGTCTTAGTGTACCTTTGGCTACCGGTAACGCTACGGGTTATGGACCGGAATCCATCTCACACTATTGTAAATACATTCATGTACAGCATGGACTCCTACCTGTAAGGGGTCCCGACGTCAAAGGCGCGACCGTAGGAGATGTGGGCACCACAGTTGGATTGATCGTGTCCGCAGTCGGTGACGGCGTTGTCGGCGCCACGGTCGGAGGTACTACAGACGGATACATTGTATGCGGCCGTGACGAACGTTATGAATCGAGGGAGGTAACGAGGTCGCGTGAATGATCCAATCTATCAGGGCGCTAATGTTCGGGTGAATCTGCATCTGTGCACCCTCTTGTTCACAGGCAGCGTAGAGTATACGGCGATTAACCCAATCTACACAAGTCGTTGACACGTTGGATGCAAACTGTTGACATGTTGACGGAGCGCAGCGGCACATGGGTAGTGCACCATTGGCTGCCAGTAACCCTACGGGTCTTCCACCGGAATCCATCTCACACTATTGTAAATACATTCATGTACAGCATGGACTCCTACCTGTAAGGGGTCCCGACGTCAAAGGCGCGACCGTAGGAGATGTGGGCACCATAGTTGGATTGATCGTGTCCGCAGTCGGTGACGGCGTTGTCGGCGCCACGGTCGGAGGTTCTACAGACGGATATTTTGTATGCGGCCGTGACGAACGTTATGAATCGAGGGAGGTAACGAGGTCGCGTGAATGATCGAAATTATCAGGGCGCTGATGTTCGGGTGAATCTGCATCTGTGCACCCTCTTGTCTACAGGCAGCGTGGAGTAGTCTATGATTAACCCAATCTACCCAAGTCGTTGACACGTTGAACGCAACCTGTTGACATGTTGACGGAGCGCAGCGGCACATCTTAGTGCACCATTGGCTGCCAGTAACGCTACGGGTCTTCGACCGGAATCCATCTCACACTTTAGTAGAAACATTCATGTACAGCATGGACTACTACCTGTAAGGGGTCCCGACGTCAAAGGCGCGACCGTAGGAGATGTGGGCACCACAGTTGGATTGATCGTGTCCGGAGTCGGTGACGGCGTTGTCGGCGCCACGGTCGGAGGTACTACAGACGGATACATTGTATGCGGCCGTGACGAACGTTATGCAATCGAGGGAGGTCACGAGGTCGCGTGAATGATCGAAATTTTCAGGGCGCTGATGTTCGGGTGAATCTGCATCTGTGCACCCTCTCGTCTACAGGCAGCGTAGGAGTAGTACTATGATTAACCCAATCTACACAAGTCGTTGACACGTTGAACGCAAACTGTTGACATGTTGACGGAGCGCAGCGGCACAGTCTTAGTGTACCTTTGGCTGCCGGTAACGCTACGGGTCTTCGACCGGAATACATCTCACACTATTGTAAAAAATTCATGTACAGCATGGACTCCTACCTGTAAGGGGTCCCGACGTCAAAGGAGCGACCGTAGAGATGTGGGCACCACAGTTGGATTGATCGTGTCCGGAGTCGGTGACGGCGTTGTCGGCGTCACAGTCGGAGGTTCTACAGACGGATATATTGTATGCGGCCGTGACGAACGTTAGCAATCGAGCGAGGTAACGAGGTCGCGTCATTGATCGAATATATCAGGGCGCTGATGTTCGGGTGAATCTGCATCTGTGCACCCTCTTGTCTACAGGCAGCGTAGAATATACGGCGATTAACCCAATCTACACAAGTCGTTGACACGTTGAACGCAAACTGTTGACATGTTGACGTAGCGCAGCGGCACGTCTTAGTGTACCTTTAGCTGCCGGTAACGATACGCGTCTTTGACCAGAATCCATCTCACACTATTGAAGAAATATCATGTACAGCATGACTCTACCTGTAAGGGGTCCCGACGTCAAAGGAGCGACCGTAGATGTGGGCACCTCAGTTGGATTGATCGTGTCCGGAGTCGGTGACGGCGTTGTCGGCGTCACAGTCGGAGGTACTACAGACGGATATATTGTATGCGGCCGTGACGAACGTTAGCAATCGAGCGAGGTAACGAGGTCGCGTTAATGATGGAAATGATCAGGGCGCTGATGTTCGAGTGAGTCTGCATCTGTGCACCCTCTTGTCTACAGGCAGCGTAGAGTAGACGGTGATGAACCCAATCTACACAAGTCGCTGACACGTTGAACGCAAACTGTTGACATGTTGACGGAGCGCAACGGCACGTCTTAGTGTACCTTCGGCTGTCGGTAACGCTACGCGTCTTCGACCCGAATCCATCTCACGCATTGTTAAAACATTCATGTACAGCATAGACTCCTACCTGTAAGGGGTCCCGACGTCAAAGGAGCGACCGTAGATGTGGGCACCTCAGTTGGATTGATCGTGTCCGGAGTCGGTGACGGCGTTGTCGGCGTCACAGTCGGAGGTTCTACAGACGGATATATTGTATGCGGCCGTGACGAACGTTAGCAATCGAGGGAGGTCACGAGGTCGCGTGAATGATCGAAAATATCAGCGCGCTGATGTTCTGGTGAATCTGCATCTGTGCACCCTCTTGTCTACAGGCAGCGTGGAGTAGTCTATGATTAACCCAATCTACACAAGTCGTTGACACGTTGAACGCAAACTGTTGACATGTTGACGGAGCGCAGCGGCACATCTTAGTGAACCTTTGGCTGCCGGTAACGCTACGGGCCTTCGACCGGAATACATCTCACACTATTGAAAATACATTCATGTACAGCATGGACTCCTACCTGTAAGGGGTCCCGACGTCAAAGGAGCGACCGTAGGAGATGTGGGCACCTCAGTTGGATTGATCGTGTCCGGAGTCGGTGACGGCGTTGTCGGCGCCACGGTCGGAGGTACTACAGACGGATACATTGTATGCGGCCGTGACGAACGTTATGAATCGAGGGAGGTCACGAGGTCGCGTCAATGATCGAAAATATCAGGGCGCTGATGTTCGGGTGAATCTGCATCTGTGCACCCTCTTGTTCACAGGCAGCGTAGAGTATACGGCGATTAACCCAATCTACACAAGTCGTTGACACGTTGAACGCTAACTGTTGACATGTTGACGGAGCGCAGCGGCACGTCTTAGTGTACCTTTGGCTGCCGGTAACGCTACGCGGCTTTGACCAGAATCCATCTCACACTTTAGTAGAAACATTCATGTACAGCATGGACTACTACCTGTAAGGGGTCCCGACGTCAAAGGCGCGACCGTAGGAGATGTGGGCACCACAGTTGGATTGATCGTGTCCGGAGTCGGTGACGGCGTTGTCGGCGCCACGGTCGGAGGTACTACAGACGGATACATTGTATGCGGCCGTGACGAACGTTATGAATCGAGGGAGGTCACGAGGTCGCGTGAATGATCGAAATTATCAGGGCGCTGATGTTCGGGTGAATCTGCATCTGTGCACCCTCTTGTCTACAGGCAGCGTGGAGTAGTCTATGATTAACCCAATCTACACAAGTCGTTGACACGTTGAACGCAAACTGTTGACATGTTGACGGAGCGCAGCGGCACACCTTAGTGCACCATTGGCTGCCAGTAACGCTACGGGTCTTCGACCGGAATCCATCTTACACTATTGAAAATACATTCATGTACAGCATGGACTCTTACCTGTAAGGGGTCCCGACGTCAAAGGCGCGACCGTAGGAGATGTGGGCACCATAGTTGGATTGATCGAGTCCGCAGTCGGTGACGGCGTTGTCGGCGCCACAGTCGGAGGTACTACAGACGGATACATTGTATGCGGCCGTGACGAACGTTATGAATCGAGGGAGGTCACGAGGTCGCGTGAATGATCGAAAATATTAGCGCGCTGATGTTCTGGTGAATCTGCATCTGTGCATCCTCTTGTCTACAGGCAGCGTGGAGTAGTCTATGATTAACCCAATCTACACAAGTCGTTGACACGTTGAACGCAAACTGTTGACATGTTGACGGAGCGCAGCGGCACATCTTAGTGTACCTTTGGCTGCCGGTAACGCTACGGGTCTTCGACCGGAATACATCTCACACTATTGTAAAAAAATTCATGTACAGCATGGACTCCTACCTGTAAGGGGTCCCGACGTCAAAGGAGCGACCGTAAGGGATGTGGGCACCACAGTTGGATTGATCGTGTCCGGACTCGGTGACGGCGTTGTCGGCGCCACGGTCGGAGGTACTACAGACGGATACATTGTATGCGGCCGTGACGAACGTTATGAATCGAAGGAGGTCACGAGGTCGCGTCAATGATCGAAAATATCAGGGCGCTGATGTTCGGGTGAATCTGCATTTGTGCACTCTCTTGTCTACAGGCAGCGTAGAGTATACGGCGATTAACCCAATCTACACAAGTCGTTGACACGTTGAACGCCAACTGTTGACATGTTGACGGAGCGCAGCGGAACATCGTAGTGCACCATTGGCTGCCGGTAACGCTACGGGTCTTCCACCGGAATCCATCTCGCACTTTTGTAAATACATTCATGTACAGCATGGACTACTACCTGTGAAGGGTTCCGACGTCAAAGGAGCGACCGTAGGAGATGTGGGCACCTCAGTTGGATTGATCGTGTCCGGAGTCGGTGACGGCGTTGTCGGCGTCCACAGTCGGAGGTACTACAGACGGATATATTGTATGCGGCCGTGACGAACGTTATGCAATCGAGCGAGGTAACGAGGTCGCGTCAATGATCGAATATATCAGGGCGCTGATGTTCGGGTGAATCTGCATCTGTGCACCCTCTTGTCTACAGGCAGCGTAGAGTATACGGCGATTAACCCAATCTACACAAGTCGTTGACACGTTGAACGCAAACTGTTGACATGTCGACGGAGCGCAACGGCACGTCTTAGTGTACCTTTGGCTGCCGGTAACGCTACGCGTCTTTGACCAGAATCCATCTCACACTATTGTAGAAACATTCATGTACAACATGGACTTCTACCTGTAAGGGGTCCCGACGTCAAAGGAGCGACAGTAGGAGATGTGGGCACCTCAGTTGGATTGATCGTGTCCGGAGTCGGTGACGGCGTTGTCGGCGCCACGGTCGGAGGTACTACAGACGGATACATTGTATGCGGCCGTGACGAACGTTATGAATCGAGGGAGGTCACGAGGTCGCGTCAATGATCGAAATTATCAGGGCGCTGATGTTCGGGTGAATCTGCATCTGTGCACCCTCTTGTCTACAGGCAGCGTGGAGTAGTCTATGATTAACCCAATCTACACAAGTCGTTGACACGTTGAACGCAAACTGTTGACATGTTGACGGAGCGCAGCGGCACATCTTAGTGCACCATTGGCTGCCAGTAACGCTACGGGTCTTCGACCGGAATCCATCTCACACTATTGAAAATACATTCATGTACAGCATGGACTCTTACCTGTAAGGGGTCCCGACGTCAAAGGCGCGACCGTAGGAGATGTGGGCACATCAGTTGGATTGATCGTGTCCGCAGTCGGTGACGGCGTTGTCGGCGCCACAGTCGGAGGTACTACAGACGGATACATTGTATGCGGCCGTGACGAACGTTATGAATCGAGGGAGGTCACGAGGTCGCGTGAATGATCGAAATTATTAGCGCGCTGATGTTCTGGTGAATCTGCATCTGTGCTCCCTCTTGTCTACAGGCAGCGTGGAGTAGTCTATGATTAACCCAATCTACACAAGTCGTTGACACGTTGAACGCAAACTGTTGACATGTTGACGGAGCGCAGCGGCACATCTTAGTGTACCTTTGGCTGCCGGTAACGCTACGGGTCTTCGACCGGAATACATCTCACACTATTGTAAAAAAATTCATGTACAGCATGGACTCCTACCTGTAAGGGGTCCCGACGTCAAAGGAGCGACCGTAAGGGATGTGGGCACCATCAGTTGGATTGATCGTGTCCGGACTCGGTGACGGCGTTGTCGGCGCCACGGTCGGAGGTACTACAGACGGATACATTGTATGCGGCCGTGACGAACGTTATGCAATCGAGCGAGGTCACGAGGTCGCGTCAATGATCGAAAATATTCAGGGCGCTGATGTTCGGGTGAATCTGCATTTGTGCACTCTCTTGTCTACAGGCAGCGTAGAGTATACGGCGATTAACCCAATCTACACAAGTCGTTGACACGTTGAACGCTAACTGTTGACATGTTGACGGAGCGCAGCGGAACATCGTAGTGCACCTTTGGCTGCCGGTAACGCTACGGTTCTTCGACCGGAATCCATCTCACACTTTTGTAAATACATTCATGTACAGCATGGACTCCTACCTGTGAGGGGTTCCGACGTCAAAGGAGCGACCGTAGGAGATGTGGGCACCTCAGTTGGATTGATCGTGTCCGGAGTCGGTGACGGCGTTGTCGGCGCCACAGTTGGAGGTACTACAGACGGATAAATTGTATGCGGCCGTGACGAACGTTATGAATCGAGGGAGGTCACGAGGTCGCGTGAATGATCGAATATATCAGGGCGCTGATGTTCTGGTGAATCTGCATTTGTGCACCCTCTTGTCAAGAGGCAGCGTAGAGTATACGGCGATTAACCCAATCTACACAAGTCGTTGACACGTTGAACGCAAACTGTTGACATGTCGACGGAGCGCAACGGCACGTCTTAGTGTACCTTTGGCTGCCGGTAACGCTACGCGTCTTTGACCAGAATCCATCTCACACTATTGTAGAAACATTCATGTACAACATGGACTTCTACCTGTAAGGGGTCCCGACGTCAAAGGAGCGACCGTAGAAGATGTGGGCACCTCAGTTGGATTGATCGTGTCCGGACTCGGTGACGGCGTTGTCGGCGTCACGGTCGGAGGTACTACAGACGGATACATTGTATGCGGCCGTGACGAACGTTATGAATCGAAGGAGGTCACGAGGTCGCGTCAATGATCGAAAATATCAGGGCCCTGATGTTCGGGTGAATCTGCATTTGTGCACTCTCTTGTCTACAGGCAGCGTAGAGTATACGGCGATTACTCCAATCTACACAAGTCGTTGACACGTTGAACGCTAACTGTTGACATGTTGACGGAGCGCAGCGGAACATCGTAGTGCACCATTGGCTGCCGGTAACGCTACGGGTCTTCGACCGGAATCCATCTCACACTTTTGTAAATACATTCATGTACAGCATAGACTCCTACCTGTGAGGGGTTCCGACGTCAAAGGAGCGACCGTACGAGATGTGGGCACCTCAGTTGGATTGATCGTGTCCGGAGTCGGTGACGGCGTTGTCGGCGCCACAGTTGGAGGTACTACAGACGGATATATTGTATGCGGCCGTGACGAACGTTATGAATCGAGGGAGGTCACGAGGTCGCGTGAATGATCGAATATATCAGGGCGCTGATGTTCTGGTGAATCTGCATTTGTGCACCCTCTTGTTCACAGGCAGCGTAGAGTATACGGCGATTAACCCAATCTACACAAGTCGCTGACACGTTGAACGCAAACTGTTGACATGTTGACGGAGCGCAACGGCACGTCTTAGTGTACCTTTGGCTGCCGGTAACGCTACGCGTCTTTGACCAGAATCCATCTCACACTATTGTAGAAACATTCATGTACAACATGGACTTCTACCTGTAAGGGGTCCCGACGTCAAAGGAGCGACCGTAGGAGATGTGGGCACCTCAGTTGGATTGATCGTGTCCGGAGTCGGTGACAGCGTTGTCGGCGCCACGGTCGGAAGTACTACAGACGGATATATTGTATGCGGCCGTGACGAACGTTATGAATCGAGGGAGGTAACGAGGTCGCGTCAATGATCGAATATATCAGGGCGCTGATGTTCGGGTGAATCTGCATCTGTGCACCCTCTTGTCTACAGGCAGCGTGGAGTAGACTATGATCAACCCAATCTACACAAGTCGTTGACACGTTGAACGCAAACTGTTGACATGTTGACGGAGCGCAGTGGAAAGTCTTAGTTTACCTTTGTCTGCCGGTAACGCCATGCGTTTTTGACCAAAATCAATCAACATTTGTGTAGAAACATTCATGTACCGCATGGACTACTACCTGTAAGGGGTCCCGACGTCAAAGGAGCGACCGTAGGAGATGTGGGCACCTTAGTTGGATTGATCGTGTCCGGAGTCGGTGACGGCGTTGTCGGCGTCACAGTCGGAGGTACTACAGACGGATATATTGTATGCGGCCGTGACGAACGTTAGGCAATCGAGCGAGGTAACGAGGTCGCGTCAATGATCGAAAATATCAGGGCGCTGATGTTCGGGTGAACCTGCATCTGTGCACCCTCTTGTCTACAGGCAGCGTAGAGTATACGGCGATTAACCCAATCTACACAAGTCGTTGACACGTTGAACGCTAACTGTTGACATGTTGACGGAGCGCAGCGGCACGTCTTAGTGTACCTTTGGCTGCCGGTAACGCTACGCGTCTTTGACCAGAGTCCATCTCACACTTTTGTAAAAATATTCATGTACAGCACCTACCTGTAAGGGGTCCCGACGTCGAAGGAGCGACCGTAGGAGATGTGGGCACCTCAGTTGGATTGATCGTGTCCGGAGTCGGTGACGGCGTTGTCAGCGTCACAGTCGGAGGTACTACAGACGTATATATTGTATGCGGCCGTGACGAACGTTGGCAATCGAGCGAGATAACGAGGTCGCGTCAATGATCGAAAATATCAAGGCGCTGATGTTCGGGTGAATCTGCATCTATGCACACTGTTGTCTACAGGCAGCGTAGAGTATACGGCGATTAACCCAATCTACACAAGTCGTTGACACGTTAAGGGCAAACTGTTGACATGTTGACGGAGCGCAACGGCACGTTTTAGTGTACCTTTGTCCGCCGGTAAAGCCATGCGGCTTCGACCAGAATCCATCTCACACAATCGTAGAAACATACATGAACAGCATGGACTCCTACCTGTAAGGGGTCCCGACGTCAAAGGAGCGACCGTAGGAGATGTGTGCACCTCAGTTGGATTGATCGTGTCCGGAGTCGGTGACGGCGTTGTCGGAGCCACAGTCGGAGGTACTACAGACGGATATGTTGTATGCGGCCGTGACGAACGTTAGCAATCGAGCGAGGTAACGAGGTCGCGTCAACGATCGAATTTATCAGGGCGCTGATGTTCGGGTGAATCTGCATCCGTGCACCCTCTTGTCTACAGGCAGCGTAGAGTAGTCTATGATTAACCCAATCTACACAAGTCGTTGACACGTTGAACGCAAACTGTTGACATGTTGACGTAGCGCAGCGGCACGTTTTAGTGTACCTTTGGCTGCCGGTAACGCTACGCGTCTTTGACCAGAATCCATCTCACACAAACGTTTATAAATTCATGTACAGCATGGACTCCTACCTGTAAGGGGTCCCGACGTCAAAGGAGCGACCGTAGATGTGGGCACCTCAGTTGGATTGATCGTGTCCGGAGTCGGTGACGGCGTTGTCGGCGTCACAGTCGGAGGTTCTACAGACGGATATATTGTATGCGGCCGTGACGAACGTTAGCAATCGAGCGAGGTAACGAGGTCGCGTCATTGATCGAATATATCAGGGCGCTGATGTTCGGGTGAATCTGCATCTGTGCACCCTCTTGTCTACAGGCAGCGTAGAGTAGACTATGATTAACC